>JAODLD010000044.1:16230859-16267044 GCA_026781065.1 Mormyrops boulengeri | reverse complement strand
CCCCCCCCCCCCCCCCCCCCCCGCCCCCCTCCCCCCCCCCCCCCCCCCCACCCGCCCCCCCCCCCCCCCCCCCCCCCCGCCGCGGGGGCCAGGCCAGGGGATCGGGGGGGGGGGGCCGACAAACGGACATGTTCTAAATATGAGTACTGACACCAGGGCCAAGAAATAACTGCAGTTATATATCCATTCTCTGTCATTATAGGAGAAGGAGATTGTAGAAGATAAAAAGAAGCCAGAGCTCTTTCAGACCCAATGGAGAAAACGAATTGAGAAGATCACCATCCCTCCAAAGCAGACGCCAATCTACCTGGCCATCAGCAAAGGTCCAACTAAGGACAAGAAACAGAAAATGGGTATGCATGTCTTCACATAACTGGATGGTTTCATCGTGGTGAACTTTATTGGTTTGTGGTAGGTTGTGTATTGACAAAGCAACCTTCAAAAGAATGTACAAGTGAGAAGATAATGCGTTACATCCATACAGCTGTCAAGTAGCCAACTTAGGCTGAACCTAAGCTTCCAGTGAGTGATCATTAAAAAATGCAAGTTAGTTATGAGAATAAGGACTATACAAACACTGTTTAGCACCTATTATCATAAAAGCCATACAAATAAGTAACTCCAAGTGAATCTAGTAGGAACTAACTCTAAGTTAACTCTAAGTGCCAAGGGTCTTTGATGTTTTTATTTTCCTTTTGAAACACAAGTTACATGCTGTACTATTCCTAGTAGATTTGAAAGCATTCAAGTAATATGATGTGGTGTTTGAAATATCTTTAGTTTTGTACATGAAATTACAGCTCTCAGATACAAACTTTAATTTTCTTTCTGCTGACGCACAATCCACAGTTCAGCAGACCAGAAAATATAGCCCAAGTTATGCTTAAAATAGAATGTTATGAGGACAAGGGAAAAATGTACAGGACTCTTATGGTACCAAGAATTGGATATTGTCATGAGATTGTTTGCTATTAAATGATGACCATATTGTAATTACTGTAAAATAGTATAATGAAGTTTTTCATTGTTTTCATTAGGTCTTCTTCGTTCTATTACGGGAGGCAAGAGTTCAAACCTGGGTCCTGGAGGCAGTGTAGCATCATCTTCCTTGGAGTACTTGGCGATTCACCCACTGTTTCCCCGCACACCACAGCCAGTCAGGCGGCTGGAGACACAACAGACTAAGGGGAGTGAGCCTGGCGGCGGTGGCTTAGACATGCCAACCGTCAACATCGCCACGCAATCCTGGGACTCAACCACCGGGAGGCAAAGTGACGAGCCGGCGCCTCCAGTGCCCGTGCTGAAGCTCACTGGCGGAGCGTTCTCACCGCCCCGGCAGAATTCTGCCTTCACAACCGACAGCTCCTACCTGAAGAAAGCCACGATCCCCAACCCTCCAGTCCTGGCCGTCGCCCCACAGCCCAAGAAGGCCCCCACCAAGGCAGACTGCGGCACCTCGACGGACTCCCCCAGCAGTCCGCCAGGCAACCCAGAGAGCCCACAGCACCGGAGCAAATTCCCCTCCATGGGCATCGGTCAAATCCTCAAGAAACGCAGTGCCCCGTTCAATCTCCGAGCAGAGCTCCCTCTAGAGATGGATTCCTCAGTGGCACCGCCCCCTTATCACATGGAGACATTACTCTGTACATCAGGAGCCCTAAAAACACTCTGCTGATGCATATCTCCTCATAGAGACCTTCTCGGAACTCAGCTCTTACTTAATCCTTGTCATCATTCTCCTCTCTCATTCCGACACATAATAATCACTAAATTCCACAAAATAACACCAAGACAATAATGTAGATTATGGGTAGCTTTCTGAATGTTCTGTTTCAGAAAGTTACCCATAGGTCCATAGAACCTCAGGACCACATTGTTACTAGATCTCCATTGTGCACATTATGAATTCAGGGATATGAGAGTAATTCTCACATAATGCCAGTGTCGCTATCTGCCCCAAGTGATGCCGTCTGGCAAACGTTCTATGTCCTTTAGTCACCCGCTGACACTGTATGTTCATGACACATTGAGAATGGGAGTCATTATTTTTTTTGGACTATTTTTAGTTCAGGCATTGAGCACACCTTGAATTTTGTCATATGGAATTGAAAGCTGTAGATAGTAACGTGTTTGACATTACTTTTTCATAAATTCTGTAGTTTTATCTTGCTTTTATTGAATTGAATGTTCCGTGTCTCCAGGTAATGGCTGGGTGCTAGGACACCTAGACTGTTTTCAAAATCATTTTTAATCCAGTTTTACGGTACACATCAGGAACTCTGCTGGTATGTGTTATTTCAAAACACTATGCCCAGTTTGCCCTAACCTCATGGGGAGAGCAACACCCTAGTGCTGCCGGGAGCAGACGATGCAATCAGCATTCACGTGTTATCCTATATACCTCCAACCAAGTGCTCACAAACCACAAAAAAAATATCCTGATGATGACTGTGATGAAGTAAAAGACAGTCAAGATATTAATATGATTTTAAAAACCGAAGAGTAAAATCCAACTAATGTCGCCATGTCTGGTGATCCAGGCAAACGACATCTGACGTAACAGGGCAGGGAATCGTTCGCGAGACACTGTTTCAGATTCAGCGGTTAGCCGTAATGCGAAAATGACCGGGAAGTCGCACGTAGTTCAAAGTGTGCTGCTGTACCTTTGAACTGGGTACCGAACTGTGATTAATAAACAAAAGATTTAAAATGAAGTCTAAAATTGTAACCTACGCATGTCGGTCACTTTAGCGAAGGGTAACATATGGATATGAACAGAGAATTTCATGATGGTCGTTTCACTGTGTTGGATGTTTGCCAAACCTCGTTATATTATTGCATGTAATCCAAATAGTTTTTTTTTTTTAAATGTCAGCTTTTCTGGATTTATAGATAATCTTTGTCAATATTTATTGATATGACTTTTTTAAGCTTTTGTAATACTTTGCTATGCTTAAGTTCAAATATTTTTATGCTGTAATATAATTTAAATATTTATATAATAAATACAGTGTGTTTTTCCTTCACCCAACGTGTTTTTCTTCCAATTCACAGCAATTTGGCGAATCATATCACTTAAGAATAAAAGACACAAAAATTACACAAATTTTTACACAAAAATTTCTGACCAGTAGCGTCGTAAAGGCGGAATGTTACACGATTCCAAGGCTCCTTAAATAACTGAAAGAATTTTATTGGTCTCAGTTGGGGACCAAATATGATATTCTCTCATGAAGCCCAAAATTTCTAACCGCGTCCCTGTTTCTGATTCACCCATGAGGTTGCTTAGAATGAGAACTATTAAGCTATGCGTACCGTTAACTACACCCCAATAAGAGAAAAGAAATATGTTTACTTGATTACAACTGTACAAAGAAAAAAAAGAGTGTAACCCGAGTTTAACCTCTCGTTTGTAAATTTCTTATGTTCTTATGGCTGAAAAATAACCAAAATGCACGGTGTAAAGGGATTCCTATTGGGTAATAATTTAAAGCAAGTCTACCAACAAAACCTAATATAAATCTGGATGGGGATAACGTCTCTCTCTTCGTTAAAGAGCAGTTGTCAGCACACCTAATATATTTCCTCGAGACACCTGTGGACTCCATGAGACTTGGTGACAGCTGACCGTCACCTGTCACTCCCTCCCCCGTCTAGCCCAGACACACCGCCCTGCCGCCCAGGGAACAGACAAAAGGGGTGTGTGGAATAAAAAAAAAACAAAAAAAAAACACGGATACTGTCGACTTCAGTAAATCTGCATAGCTAATCCCATAAAACCTCAGGGCACAAGCACCTATTAAGTACATTAAACTCAAGCTCTTTGTTTCCAGATCCCCACAGTTATCCCGCATCAAATAAGGAAAACTGGCACAAATATACAAACGCGCAAGTAACCTGCTAAATTACATGCGGGATATACAACTGCAACCCCATGTTAAATGTGACTGCATGCCGGCGCTTATGGGCGAACTATCAATCCATTAGCACAGATTTACTTGATTTTAAAGATAAAAAGTGCAATCAGAAACAGTCAGTTACACGGCCTGCGTCTGCCTCCGTAACGCAGGCATGCTTTGCAGTACAGTCGCCCCGTCGTGTTCAAAGCCTCTTTGAGATATTTATTCATTACGTTTGACGAAATTCTTGCGATAAATTGTACATTTAATGTTAAGTTCAATTCTTATGCTGGAGTTGTAATAATAAAATGCTGTTTCTATATGCGTTTGGTGTCTTTCATTTATCGCAACACCAGTAATTTTCAATCAATAATTTCCCCATGTGTCAAATACGCCGAATTAAACTTGCTGAAGACCATCATACCATCGGACCATGACGGAAAAAGCAGGGCTATAGATTGCCTTTTGTCGTTCTTAATATACCCATTATAAACAAAAAAGAGCACTAATATATAATGGCTGCAGAGGAACAATCAGGTATCCTTGGCGCCAGGCAACAAAACGTAACATATTGAGCCGGCCTATCACATCGCTGTATCTAGGAGGTTTGGCCAGACGCTTAGCGGATTTAAAAAAATCCTTTGGACCTTTGAAAACGGATCGCATTGTTAGCGAATCATTAACGCCAAACCCTTCGCTGGGCCGTATTCCCTTGACGGATGCTTTCGCCATAGTCTTTTGGGACTTGAACCAGGATGTAGGCTAATGCCATGAATTTATATCAGACCAAAAAAAATGTATTCGGTATATTTTGAAAACATCTGGAATCAAAATACAATTGATTTGGAATACTCGTGTGTACAAGCGTAAATATATTTTGAACGTGCACTGAATATGCATGACTGTCCCGTGGTGACTGGTTGTTTGATTTTGAGTGTGTATTACAATGTAGCGTGGGACAATCAGTTTTAAACTATATTTCCACTTATTTACACTATGTTCATTGAAGCATTATGTCGTTCGCGCCCGCATCAGGGTGAAGCTATTGAAAAAAGGCGATGGATAACATAATGGTAAGGTAGTAGTGGACAAATGGGTTAAATCATTCCATTAGAAAACCCGGTCAACGGATTAAAATCGCATATTAACATGCAACAGCGAACTGGGTCACCCACGTTTTTGTGGGTTTATGAACTTCGAGACTCCACTTTCCGCACGCATGATGTAAGACGGGATTTCTCCGATTGGCCAACGATGGCTCAGTCGAAAAGCAGTTGACAACAAAAAACACGCGGTTTGTTTTGCTTTTTTGTTGGGAGGGAGAAAACAGACACGAGGTTAGGGGATTAACCCATGCGGAAGCTGAAGCACATGCATTTTAACGCGGGATGACGCGCCGTCTGAGTGGCTGCCCGAGAGGCGTGACGCTGTGGTAACAGACACGCGGAAGCGCGCGCTCCCCCCTTCCCCCTCGCGCGCCCTTAGATACAGCTTCCTGGTTGGCCTGCTATTTGCCTTCGATATTTAAGATGCTGTCGTCTCCTCACCTCACCTCACCCGCTTCTATGTCTAAGGTTGGGGATGAGCCAATTATGTCCAGGTGTTTACAACAGGCTGTCCATTTTTATTCTGAAAGTGTAGCTAAGATTTGTAAACGCTCGATGATCTGTAAACAAAACATGCCATCCATTCATACAGTTTGGATTTAACTGAAAAATACTTAAGAAAAACACTTATTTTGCTCATAATCCTTTGTACTTGATGATACAAAGAAGAATACAGGCACATACATTCGATCTAATCTGACTTTTCCTTAACAACGTTTCTTTCTTTACAAAAAGATTTTGTTAAAATCTGAAGTAAAAATAAAACCGCAAACATTTTTTTGCACCTGCCGTTTTATTTTTTTTACCTCGGATTTTAACAGAATTTTTATTTTTTTGAAAAGCTGACGTCTTTCCACCTTAGTTCACCACACATGTCCACAGTGTGACCAGTGCTGTCCATTCTGGTCTGATTACTTCTTGTCTTGAAGCTGAGTTTCGATCTCCATAAGCCTTTGTCCTACCGACAGTGTCAAAGCTTTGATCTGCAGGGACGAAGTAGGAGACGTTACGTACCCTGTTGCTAACTGAATATGGAAAATACCACAAGGAAGAAAAAGCCTGTTGGTATTAAAAATTAACGTTGTGCTTTCTGGTTCTGCTTCAAAGAGTCAAAACACATGCCAAGGGGACAAGAAAAAGAAGAAGCTGAAATCGCATATGTGATCAAAGTCTGTGTACTTGCCCTGAATAATGAAGACAGGCTCTTATAAAAAATAACAATAATGTGCCTGTTATGGAATTCTTTTTAACTGTCGTATTATAGCTTTTCGTATTGATTCAATTTTGTTGTGCATAGCTGACTTACGTTAGTCAACGGTCATGATAAGAACAGTGTTGTAGAACTCCAAAGAATTATATTATAAATTAAAAAAAGACAACGCCTAAATACATTTTTCCTTTTTACACATAAAGGTTCATTTATTTTTACAAAAGACTGACGAGGCCCATAATAAATTCCTCAACATTCCCATCCTATTGTTCTATGAATTCCGTTCGATAACGGTCCGTGGGGAAAAGACTGACACTGCCTTAACACTGGCGCCATCTGCCGGTCATTAAAGCAAATGCTTGTGAAATAAAAGACTAAACGAGTCCTGATCAATTTTTTCAGCATGTCCTCTTTTTGTCTTTGAATTTTGCACATCAAGTTTGTGCTTTTAAATGGAATGAGTGCTGCATTATAAATAAAAAATGTATTTGCTGTAGCCAATGACACATAATGGGCACCTCTGACCTAAAAATAATAGATTATAGTAACCTGATGAAAACCAAAGTGACACTGACTGTAATTGAAAAACCAGCAATTTACAAGACACTCTACATGTATAGGAAGTTACGGATTTTACGTCAAATATTAAGAAGCAGCATTAATATACCATTACACAGCACAAGCCCTGGTACAGTTACCCTCGCATTGATATGAATCGAAGTATCACCGCACCCATACGCTTTACCTGTGTAATCTGAAAGTCCACAGTCTCTCTATACTCCAGGGTTACAGGGGATTCTTCAGGGTCTAAAAGCATTGTCTGGCTGGAGGATCCCAGAATATAGCTGCAGGGGAATTAAGGAGCAGGATAAAAGTCAGCCATCTGTGCTTATCTATATAAAAGACCTTAACTTTAACCATACAAGTTTCATAATTGTAGAGTAAACAAAATAAACCAAGAATAAACTGGAAAAAAATAGTGGGCCAACAGCCTGAATTCAAAAAAGATCCAAAGCTCATACATTCCACATTACATCACAGTCACGTGGGGTGAGCAACTAAATATTATATATTATAAACAACTGGAAGTCAAATTACCAATCAACAGTTCCCACATCAAGGCAGAACAGAGATCTCTTGTAGTCAAGGCTCTTGGGAGTGGACGTGTAAACTCTGCCAAGCCCAGCAGAGCAGCCCCGACACGAAATGTTTACCACGAGGCTGCAAGTGATGGAAGGGAAAAATTCAGATGATAACAGGAATCAAAATGCTGACAAAGATAACACCGGAAATATTCACCCACCAGCCTAATTCCATCTGTGTTCGAGAGACGTACGGCTCACTGCTGATGACAACGTTGTCTGTTGTACCTGAAAACCAAAGTGTCTAATAAGAAAAACATTATAAAAACTAGATCAATTAAGCTGATTAAATGCACTCAGTCATCCATCCATCCATTATCGTAACCGCTTAATCCCCACTGGGGTCGCGGGGGGCCCAGAGCCTATCCCGGGAGCAACGGGCGCAAGCGGGAACCAACCTGGGCGGGCACCAACACACCACAGGGCACACTCACTCACATTCACACAACTACAGGGCCAATTTAGACACACCACTCAGCCCACCCTGCACACTTTTGGACTGTGGGAGGAAACCGGAGCCCCCGGCCATAACCCACATGAACACCACACAGAAAGATCCCAGGATCGAAACCAGGACCTTCTTGCTGTGAGGCAGCAGTGCCACCGTGCTGCGCACTCAGTCAATCGGGCATCTACATACTTGGAATATGAAACATTTAACTTGAAAACGGAACAGGGCTATTATTAACAAAATCCACAATTTAGTTGAAAGACGAACGCATCTGCTAGCTCTTGTGATCTTTTATGGCTACAAGTACATGTCAAAACATATACACATGGTTTCTAAATTAGAAATTTTCGTCTATCTGAGGCACTCTTCCCAACGACATAGCAATTAATCTTTTCCGTCAATTATTTTATCATTAGGCCAGTAGTTCGTCGCGAGCTACGGAGCTCCAGACTATGCTCGTTAAGGATAATAACTGTAATAAAGAAACGAGGAATTCTTACCTTTTGCCAGCTGTCTGAAGTGTCACGCAAGGATTGAAAGGTCATTATTGCTAAACAGAAAGGCACTTATTAGGACTTACGTTTCAGCAGTATTTGGTTTTGCTCATCTTCACTTCCGGCCCAAGACAATGAGTCACCTATAGGGAGTCTACAACGAGCACACTGAAACACCACGGGAGGGTCGCTGCCATCATCTTTCATTCCTTTATTGCCCGGCTCAAACTCTGTCATGGTCGGCTCTTCGTCTGTCATGCTTTCGGTAGTGTACGTTGTGTTTCTCAAACTATATCTTCCTATTCCAGCCATTGGTTTCACGGAGAATTCAAACTACAGCGCGCTCTTTTATCAGAACGGAAATGCGTCACCAAAACAGCACGCTCCAGCAGGCGCTGGGAATCGCGAGCCCTACGCATGCGCAAAAACGGGGGCCTTGACAAGGTAAAAGTTGTGGCTGGACGTAGTTAGGTGCTGAACTGTACCGGTGGGGATAGCGAATGCAAATATTAGTGGCCAATATTATTGCTAACACAGTAACATGCTTTTATTTAAGTTATAACAACAGTGCAAAATGAACTAAAGAATACATTTGAAGCAGGTAGTTTGCATGTTAATATGGGATGTTGCGTTTTAAATTTCAGGGTTTTCCGCGTACCAGACGTTAAAGTGACCTTTTTAAATGCGCGGTCTGAATCATCAGGTGATGCAGGGTAAAGATTAAATTACTTGCTAAATATATATACTACCTGCAAAGCCCATAAAACTGTGTTGTTGTATACTGTTGTACATTTGAGTGAATTTTGTAAACAGAAGTGCTTAAATCCAACTACATAAATGGGTTTGTGTCTATTTATTTAAACCGCTTTTGATTAAACCGTCTTGAGAGTAATTTTCGACGGTATTCCTCCGTAACCAGCCGCCAATCAATCTTTTACAACTTTTCCTCTACGCTCTCAATTTAGGCTACGTCACTCACACACACACACACACACACACAGGTTTGTAATTGAATCTTTGTGGGGACTCTCCATTCATTTCTATGGGGAAAACTCTAATCCAAACATGACGACCTTAACCCCTACCCAGCCCTAACCTTAACCATAGGTAACCAAACAAAACACGAGACTTTTGGCATTTTTACTTTTTTGATCGCATTCCCAGATATTTGTGGGAACCTGAAAAATGGTCCACACGATGTCAAAATAAATAAATAAAAATAAATACATTTTTTTTATCACATTGTAGAGGACGTTCTAATCCACACACACGCACATACACACACACTCGACAACTGTCAGGATGACAAATTCAACGAGCTCTTCGGATTATGACTGGAAATATGAATATTACTACGATTACCTTGATCCGATTATAGTCGATGAAAAAAAACTGACATTTAATAAATGTAAGTATTCTTCTAAATTCACATTTTATGTTTTAAGTAGACGTTGTTTTAGCTTTATATAACATTGCCAAAACGTATTACGAAGGCATATGTGTCTTTTTCCAGACTCTATCGTAATAATATTTTGGACCGGTATGGCTGCCTTTGTGGTATTTCTCTTCCTTGTTCTGATGTATTTGTCCCGTTCGGGGAGCCAAGCAACTGTATGTAAGTGGACAGTTTATGTGTTTTTTTTATATACGCATTTCGTTTCGATGTATTTTTTTATGTCATTTAAAGCAGATGTACGCTTATTTTATTGTCAAAATAACTGGCCAAGGAAGTTATAAGTAATAACTATATAATATTATTATTTAATTCACTATAACTCATATTTGACTATATGATGCAAATTATTCCATGACATACGCGTTATTTCAATGAAATAAAGGTTATTAGAAAATAATGTCCTCTTGTAAAGAAAAATTGTTTTCGACATCGAATCTATTCTAAATCATTTTCTTGCAAAAATTACAGGGGTTCCTGTTCGTAAAAGCCGCGCTGCAAGGAAGGAAATCGAGCGCTCGCCCGAGGAAGTAATTTCCTAACAAATGGGATAAAACACAAGTCTGAATAATTCGGCAGATTTCCACGTTTGTTTTATACACAAGTCAATATAGAAGCCGAAATATATAACGCGCTTAACTACGACGAAACCGAGAGGATTCCATTTTGCGAACGACCATACGCAGGATTCCGCAAAGGATGACTATAATTGATCAGTAAATATAATTATCAGGAATCTCTGCATAGGGGTCGCGGACTCCAGGTTGAAAACCTCTGTTCCATACCAGCTAAATGAACGGTGGTTAAAGTCCATCTTCCTGTCTCATCCTGTCGATGGAATTCTGACTAATCTTGTCATTTTTGTAAATGAATTGAATTTTGAGAGATAATACTTTTCCTAGTTTAAGCATAATAAAGTTCAGTTCTAATCAGTAATATTGCTGGAGGTGTTGGAATTAACCAAAATGAGTACACGTGACATGTTATATATATCTAGTTGCCGCACTCTTATTAGCCTTAATGTACATTAGTATACATGTTATGGTATACTTATATGCTTCTTATGAATGTTCTATGAATGCATTATGAAGGTGCAGTTAATGTAATGTGTTACTGAATAATATTTTAATGATGAATACAAACCTAAGAAGGTCCCAACTCCAACACAAATAACAACCTAACAGGCTTAAAAATTTTGTGGAATATCTTAAATGACTCTTAATAGTATGAAAGTAAGCCTGCATGGGCACTTTCGTTAATGCTGCTAATTTTGCTGCATAACCCCCCCCCCCCCCCCATCCCGGTTGGTAAATTTATTTTAAATTAAAAGTCTTCCAACTGCCGAAGTCCCATTCCTGATCAGAGATTGTCATGGAAATTTTGGCCAGGGCACTTGGCCCTCAAAATGTCTCTGCACTGCCCTCCATCTTACCCTGCTTACCCTGCATCTTACCCTGCTTACCCTGCATCTTACCCTGCATCTTAATGACGATTATTTTGACAAAGGGCGTCTCAGAGGTCTTTGAAAAGGGTTGTAGAACTACTTTTTTTGTATTACATGATCTAAATAAAATTAGCTTGTTATATCTATCATTTATGATTGTTTTTATCAATACCCTTAACATTTAAATAAATAAATAAAATAAATTATGTATTTTGAGCAATATTTCTAAGGAAGACCCATTTGTAAACATTCATGGTTCATTGTAAACGTTCATTGCTGGAAAAACTGACTCAAGTGCTTTCTTCCTTGTCAGATGTTGGACAGAGAGTGGGGAATCTCAGTCACATAATAAGGAGCTTTAAACATATAGGCAGCCTACCACAAGACACCCTGGAGCATAGTGTAGAAGGCGTGCTGTTATGTAAATAGCCAGAGATTCGACCGCAAGGGAAGGTGCTGCGCTGGAGCTAACGTCTTGTGCAATCCCGCTGATCACAGTACATCAACTTCTCTTACTGTTGTGTGAAGGGAAACAAGGATAACGTAATTCTGTCCAAGGTGATTGGCGCTTTATTTGTCTTTCTTCCACAAAGTTGTAAAATGAAAAGATGGGTTAGATACTTCCCTAAGCAATACATCCTACTACATGTGTATTTGTTCATCAGAAACTTTTGGACAATATGGCCCTGATGATCACCTGGTCAAGGTTAAACAATCCTCCTTGACCACTTAGATAGCTTTAATTTAAAATAACAAACAGATACACCAATACAAATGACTCTCTGGCTGCGTGAAGTCATGGACACTCTCTTATTGCATGGACATATATTAATCAATGTCAAAAGTGGCTGTGGAAGCCATGTTGGACAATCAGTACATAGGCCTATTTCAAGAATCATGGGACCTGGGATAGTCAACCTGTCTGTACAGGAGAAAACCTGTACAAACCCGGTATGAAATTAACTAAACTTACTTTTTGAAATATTACCTTGAAACTGAACTTAATTTAATTATTTGTAGGTTGTAGTGGTCTGTGCCTGTGTGTGTGTGGGAGAGCAACGCTGCCTCCCAAATGTCAGTTAAGTACGATGTTGAAAATGCTAGATGACATTTTTAAATAGCTAGCAAAACTAAGCATATTAGATAGAAGACAACACAGACAGCCGTTAAAATCCATGTAATGAATCAATCATCATCCTGTCTAAATACAGACAAACATGTCCGTGGCAAAATGTTTTGACTGAATTAAATGTATGTGGGCTACGTTTTAAATGCCATGTTTGCGGCTGAATTTTAATCAAAATGCCTGTCAGAACCTGCCTTGATATTGACCCCTGCATGGGATCCCAGTGGACCGTGACTGCGCAGTATTCTGAAAATTCACATATAGTTGCATTATTACAAACATCAGATGCTGCTCAATGCAATTAGTGCACACACTTGTGATGTGCTCTCACCTTATTCACACCAATATGCTTAATGAGTAGGGACGACTAATGTTCAGCCAGAATTCACAAGGTCCCTTACCCATGTCCATGCCTGCAGAATGAGACAGGGCGGCATGCCCCTATAGGGAGTTAGCAAGTGAGTAGGGGGGGAAATGAAACACGCCTCGCTTTTTTGTGCCTTACCTGGGTCTGTTGCCTTTTCCTCTTTCACTGCACCAACATCCACAAATGAAACAAGTAAAATAGGTAATATTTTTCTTTCAAGAATGTGTAATATACACACTCATCCATCTATTCATCCATCCATCCTCTATACCCATTTGTCGTTTCTATGGTTACGGGGATACTGAGTCTTGGAGACTTTCTTATTAATAAAAATAAATCCATCCATCCATCCTGTATACCCATTTGTCGTTTCCATGGTCACGGGGATACGGGGCACTAGGCACTTTCTTATAAATAAAAATCAATCAACAGAAATCAAAGTGAATACTTAACCATTTAAAAATGCCAGAGCATATTTTTAAGAATCCCCCAGCGTCATCTGCGTTCTTTCCTTAAGTATTGCAACGTAACATCATACGTACTCTAAACATTTACTGCGTGCAGGGGCTTGCCACCAGGGGGGAGTATTGTGCAAAGTTCTATTATAATTAGTACTGCACAGGTCAGAATCAGAATTAAGAAAAAACTTTATTAGTCAAGTCCGTTCACACATGCAGGGAATTTGCCTCGGTGATGCTCCTAAACATACATGTAACATTAGACTTTAAACATTAGCCGTAGTAACACAGTTTGTTCAACAGCTCGGATTTCCGAACTCGAAATCATCTACCATGGCCGCCTGAATAATCAATTAGTTTACGATGGTAATTACTGGTAGATCAATAATGCTTTTTGTCGGCTCTTTCAAGCAGGTATGGGTAACTCCACCTCTTAAGAGGCCTTAAAGGGTTTAGAGTTACCTTTTCGAGTTTACTCCTGGACGGTGATTTCCTATCCCCAAAATGACTTTAATCAAGCTATCAAGTACGGAAGAACAGTATGATCCAGTAGCCTAACCCTGCGGCCCCAAAGACCGGAGTTACCCACGCTTCGTAAAGCAGATGGTGTGAGGTATAGGGAACATATTCCGTGGGTAGGCCAATTTCACCACACCATGCATCATGTTATCTCCACGTCCACCAGAACGTTATCGTTCCTGTTGTGGCTGAAAACAAATACAATGTGTATTCATTTATTTCCATGTTTAAATATATACTTTTATCATTTAAGATAGCAGGCATTTTTTATATAAGGCAAGTGCTTAACTCGGTGAAACCAGCACGAAAAGGATATATAGGCTACTGCAATTAAGTTATGCTCATAAAACCCGTAAACGTTACGTGATAGATACATTTATAAGCAATTTTACATTGTATCAATTAGGCCTATATTGATAATATTAATGATTATTTTCCCCGTAACCTAAAAAATGAACAATAATAATTAATCGATTATATTGATCACGAATCAAACTTATATCCGTATATTTGATCAATTAAATTGCTCATATAAATCGCAATTTAAATAGACCTAATTGTTTCGTTTTATTAGAAGGTAATCTTAGTAAAGATCAGATTGCGTCTCCGGGCTCGATATCACGCCGCCACGCCCCTTGTGTCAGCGCTCCCCGATGATTTCTCTTTAGCTCGCCGCGCTCCTTTGATTTAGCGCCGATCGCTCGTCGCTCGCACCAGCAGGGACCCCTGGATGTTTCTCCGCAGTCGGCGACTGTCCGCGTCCTTTCGTCCACAGAGCCGCCCGCGGTTCCTGCGCTTCGGACCTGTTGCGTATGTTTTATTTCGGCTTCACAGTGCCGAGATCAAGCCACCAGACATTTCGCGACGCTGGTGCGTGGTGCGAACGGGACTTAGTTTGTTTCTCTACTTATTGTTATAATAATTGTACTCATTTTCCATAATTAGTATTTGTAAACACTGAATGGCAGCCGAGGATTAAGGGAGGAGGGACGCCGGGCAAGTCGCTACTTCGGCAGGTGTAGGTGGCGTTGTTATATGGCATTCCAGTGCTGCTTTTCTTTCCAGGGGTTTGCTGCCCGTTTTGGCGTTTTGAGGGAAAATCCGAACATCTGATCATGATCTCATGGACTCGGCATGCGAACCATGACTCGCTTCGGCTCCCGGAGGCAGAGGAGGTCGCTCCTTAACGTTTTCTATCACATTCTTCTCCTGTGGACCAAAGAGATGGACGCGCTGGCGAACTTTTCAAGTTGGTTTATCGGCACTGCTGATATTTCAGTCGTTAATGTTTAATTCCCGGGTTTCGGGACGCGATAATCACCGTTTACGGCGGAGATTATTTGGGCGATAAGATTGTTACTCTGCGCAGTTGTAGGTCCATTAGCCCGTGTAATTGCCCTGTCAGCTACTCACTGAGTAAATCGAGATGTAATTGAAGCTTTTTATCCCACAGCCCATTTTACTCGTGATTATTGTGTGTTTAAGATTACCTACTTAGGATCATCAAGAGCCACTCCGCCCGCGCCTGCGACGGAGAGCAGCTTCGCCTGCACTGCCCGCGACATTCATCGGTCTCTGTCCAGTCTGCCTTTTATGGGTCCAGTGGGGCGCTGCGCTGTGCCGATAGCCCATGGGCTACACAGGACAAACAGGGGAACCAAACCTGCACCGCCGTTACTGCCTTACAGGTGCTGTACACACCCGGTATTTGTTTAAATACAGCAAGCAGAATATCTGAATTCTAATTATTGCGTGCTATTAAGATAGGAGGGTTTGTACTGCGCGATCACTTGTCTGTCATGTTTTTGCCTTTATCTGTGGAGTGCCAGTGCATTCTTAGCAAATGAGCTCATGAAGAACATCCTGTTCCATATCCTATTTTCAGAAGGTGCTTTCAGAGTGCCAGGGCCACCGGGACTGCCAGCTTCCTGTCAACCCTCATGTCTTTGGAAGGGACCCCTGTCCTGGGACCCCCAAGAACCTCCAAGTGTCATACAAATGCAAACCCAGTGAGTGAGACCTTTTTTTCTGAGCACACCCTTCCTAAATGACTTTTTGCACTCTTTGCATAAGCAGTGTTTCCCTTGTTTTAGCTGAGCACAAGAGGAAGACTGGATGCCAAGCTGAGCGGTTGACTCTACATTGCAAAAGCCCACGGCTGCTGAATATCTACTGGGCAGCTTACGGCAGGCAGCCGGGTGAGGCTGACACATGTGCCCCTGAGGAAGGGGAACCACCTCTTTTTGGTTAGTTGTTGCCTGTAACTCCAGAGATTGAGCCATTGCTTCCATTTCTCTTCTCAACTCTGGTCTTGAAAGTCACACTTCTTCAGTTGTTCAGTAGCACTCAGCATATCAGTTTCCTCACAGAGTGTTCCTACCACGGGGCTGTGGACGTAGTTTCCAGGGAATGTTATGGGAAGCAGAGGTGTGTCATCACGGTCGATGACCACAACTTCAAAGACCCCTGTCCCCCAGGAATGAGGAAGCAACTCACCGTCCTCTATGCATGTGGTATGAAACAATTTGCTTTCTGACAAATAACCTAACATGGTACTCTGGTCCATCGACTGCTGCATTTTGCATTAAGTTAATCTCCTTCATATCTTTGCAAATCATATTGCTGTTAATAATATCAGATTATCTGGGGAAAAACATGAGATTTAGAAACTTTTCATTATCTTTCAAATTCCAAGAAATGTAGTACATTCGCTGCTTTCAATCCCCTTTCATTTTCAGTGAGTGATATTATCATATTGTTGGAACAGCTTCTAGGACCAGCACAAATCTCATACCGTACTTTGATAGAAGTTCTGAAGCATCAACCACATTCTTTGATCTTATCCAACTTGAAACTGAAGATTTATCAGTTGTTGGAAGATGTTTTTCAGGGTTGATTTTTCTGTCATTTGAGTTGCAAAGGAATAAGAGAGACAGTGGATTGTGTAATTTGGGCCTTCTTCCTCGCATAGTGCCTCTGAACTTGATGAAGGAGGCAGACCCCAGCATATTTACCACTACCGTGACGCCTAAACAGACCACCGAGAAAGGTAATTACCCTCTTTTGATTATGACAATGACAAACATGTTTCGGGCTAGTCTGTTTCACCACTGACCATTTTGAGAAAACAGAAGCCTTCTTAGCAGCAGGAAATGTCTTTTTTTATTGTAATTAAAAATAATCTTTTCTCCAAAGAAGTGGTTTTGTATCCCAAAGGCCCCAAACATCCAGAAAACAAGGGGATTATTCTCAGCAACTCTCTGATGGTGTTTGGTTTTATTAAAGGTAATATACACTATTGACTGTTTCTTCCTATTTGCTTTCCTTCAGAAGGACCAACATTTCCTACAGTTCTGAAGCCTTTCTTATAACCCTATGGCAGTGGTGGCCAATGTTATTCATAAAGGGCCAACATGGATGCAGATTTTTGGGCTAACCTTTAGGTCAGCCAATCAGTCCTCTAATTAGTAATCTAATTATGGCGTTCCAGCGAAAACCTGCATACACAACAGCCCTTTTTGGATAAGACTGGCCAACCATGCCGTGTGGTCACAATTCCTTGACTAGTGCACACCCTAGTGGTATGAAATAAAAGTAGTTATACATGGATTGTATAATTCCTTTGACAGCTTGTGGGAGTTTTACTTGCACACAAAAAAAATCTGAGGGCAGAAGGAAATGTGATTGGTTATCTCAATCAGATTGAGAGAAGGTGGGTCCAAGCAACTAGAGGAAGCACCTGATTGGTTGGACCCACCTCCTCTGCAATTGGATTAGTTATCTCTTTGAATCCATCATTTTTCCTTCTGCCCTCAGAACATTTTTGTGTAAGAAAAACTCCCACGAGCCACTTGATATCGCAGCAGCACCTTCTAAGGCTTGACATGTGACTACTTCCCTTTAGAGCACCCTGAACTGGCAGCCCTGCTCTTTGTGTCCAGTGTATGTTTGGGACTCCTCTGCGTGCTCCTAGCCCTGTCCATGAAGATATCCTGCAATGTCAGACCTCACAGAGGGATCCAGTCAATGGCAAGGCAACACAGCGGGTACAGCTCCCATGAGGAAAGCTCAGAGCTGAGCAGCTTGGTCAGAGAGAGCAAGGACGACACCTGCTGGGAGGTGACCAGTACGACGCTGGAGGCCGCTGAGCTGGCGGAGAGGATCGAGCGGCGAGAGCAGATTATCCAGGAGATCTGGATGAATGCCTATCTCAATGGGACCTCACAGATCTGGCCTGTATCACCTTGCAATACTGCTGACCACACACCAGACAACCTTACACTACATTAACACACACCAATCTACCAACCAAATGGACTATGTTTCACTGTATAGCTTCAGTTTTGGTAATCCTGTGATCTGGGATCAAGTCCATCACAAGAGTGTAGTAAAGAATCTGGTCCTTCATTGCTGGTGCCAAGCATTATGCAAATATACAGCTTTAAGCTGCCCGTGAGTGTCAGTTGGATTAACTATAAGTCATCACTGTGCACAATTATGAATTTTAAAAAGGAAATTAAGCTGACAGTATTTATTTATAAGTCACGTGTGCTCGTTTAAAATTATCGTGAGATGTTGACTGAGTTTAGCCAGGCCGTGAGCAGGCTGTTCCGCTTGGTTTACGAGAAGCACTTTAACCACGCCTTTGTTTCTTCCCCTGCCTTGAGGGAAGCTCTGTCGGGAAGTTTCAGCCCCCTCGTCTTCTGAAAAGCTTTCCATGTTGAATTCTGCAACTTCCTCTCTCTGACCTTGGGAGGACGTTAAGGCACAGCGGTATCCTGCTTGAGAACGGCATTTGGTTTCATTGTGGCCCCGGGCTGGCCGTGCAGCGGGACAAAGGCAGGAAAAGTGCCACACCTTTGGCCCGCCCATAGTGAGTCAGGTGGGTATTGGGTCCCGACACCGGCTGACCGCCTCCCCCTTGCCGCAGTACTATGGAAACTGGCCCCCAGGCACCCAATTTGGTGCTGACGTCACCCCTTGGACACCTACCTTACTGACTCAGTGCCTTGACGTGTGTGGTTCATGTTACATTATATTTATTTGTACCTGCCACGGAAATCCACCAGGAAGTGTTACAAACCAACTTCATAGATGGACTGAAGGCCTGGATGACCCAATGCGCAACACAGATGAGGAAACACTGTGGATTAATTGTCCAACAGTCCGAGAGTAAGGTCAACATTAGCTGAAAGCCAACCCTACAACATCAGGGGGAGAGAGACGATGTTCAGGAGTTCATCTGGGGCCCCACTTTATGTTGTTAAGTCCCTGAAACTGCCTCTTCAGTGCCTGCCTGTCCGACCATTCAGACTGCAGGTACGTGTCGTCATCGGCTTCTTCCAGTTTCTACAGATCAGGGGAATAAACCATGAAAAAGGGGGAATGAAGCTGAAGCATCACGCCCAGACTGCACTAACGAAAGATTTTGAATAAAAAAAAAAAAAATCAATTTCAGAGGTAATCCATCTCTACCTTTAGCTCCTCCTGCCGTCTGTAGTAATGCAGCATCATCTGTTTCTGTTCCTCGGCACTGACTAGCGCCTCTCGCGATGGTGCCCCCTGACCCCTCTGTTGCAGGAGAGACGGCACAACAGACTTACACTTTGAGGGCATTACAGAGCACAGATGTAACCGTCGTTGGACGTCGTTCAATCTACGGATGCTTCTCGCTTTGCGACGGTCTGACTTATGATATTCCAACTTTATGATGGTGCAAAAGCAATGACCATTCAGTGGTCAACTCTGAATTTTGAGCTGTTCCTGGACTGGGGATCTGTCATACGATATGTTTTTTTGAAACCGGCCAATGGCAGCATCCACCCAGCCCCGCTTTCAAGTCTCTGTAGCGATCGCGGGCATAAACATTTCATGTAGTGTCTAACAACATACTGCAATGCCATCATAAATCGAGGAGCATCTGTAGTTAGCTGTTGACTTTATGAACAAAATGGAACATAACTGCACTGCAAGTGTCATAAATGTTTTACTAAAAAGAACTTAATAAAAATATTAAAAAATGTAACTACTGCAGTCTATTTTCAAGGAATTGTTTTATTCAAAATAGTATCTATTTGTTAATCTATTTGCTCATACTTTTAGCATGACGTTTCCTAAGCACTGGAGTTAGGATTAGGGTTACTTAAGCTAGGAGAAGTGGAGAGATATCGCCAGGGTTAGCTGTTGAAATGTTTTAAACGTC
This sequence comes from Mormyrops boulengeri, assembly GCA_026781065.1. Classification (NCBI taxonomy): domain Eukaryota; kingdom Metazoa; phylum Chordata; class Actinopteri; order Osteoglossiformes; family Mormyridae; genus Mormyrops; species Mormyrops boulengeri. Next base: position 16,247,173 of record JAODLD010000044.1, on the reverse strand, counting down.
CATTCAACAACTGACCCCGGTCTCCCCTATATGATACATGCATCCACATGATCTATAACCCTTGACAAGGCAAGAGTGGTTTGAATGTTTGGCTAATGCAGCTCCACACACTTTCTGAATCTTGACCACGATCTTGGTCTTTTCGTTCCTCCCCACGTAGTCCTGGAGCTTCTTCCCAATCTGCATCTCCTTCCCCGCCCACCAGAGCTGAGCTTCCTCCTCTGGAATCACTTGTAGTGAGGCCTGAGGAATTATGGGAGATATGGATTAGAAAAAGTAAATGTTGCAGGCCAGCTGGTGTTAACTGGGGAGGCACAGTCACGTGCAAAAGTAAGTAAACCCCAAATAAAGGTTTCCCATTTTTAATATGTCACATATCAACATTTGATCTTCATTAAAAAAAAAGTGTGTGTGTAAATATATATATATAAAAAAATTAAAAAAGTTCTTTGACAAACAGTCTCATTTGGCTGCTTTTTAATTAATAACACATTTGCAATAACAAAACACCAAACATTTGTGTTTATCATCACTTTGGGAGCCACTGACTACAACTGCAATTAATAGAGTAACGGCAAGAACAGAACTGAATGAGTAAGTCAAAAAAAATTATAACACTTAGAAAATGTCTTTGTGGAAGATATGTCCAGAGAGGTTTAAACATAGTCAGTCAATGGAGCACTGTGTGTGTGTGTGTGTGTGTGTGTAACTTAACACACATGCAATTTCCTTGCACTTGGCTCTAAAAACATCATTTCCCCCTGTCCAAGAGTTGCAAGAAACAGTTTACCTGTGTCCCTGAGAGATCTTCTCCGTTCTCAAACTCCATCCTGATTGGATCATGGGGGGGTAGACCCATGGGGTACACTATCATCACAGCCCCCCGCAGCATATCCAGAGCCTCCCTCAACATCTCCATGGTGACACACACACCAGCCTGCACTTGTTTCTGGACAGGTTAAAAGGAAGTTACTGTTCAAATGAATGTAGGGCTTCATAGGAAGCAAGGCACATCATTGCAACAAATGCAGAGGGGATTAACATTTCTTCTCTAACAAATACCCACAATTAAATGAACATATCAAACACATGATGAACCTAAGGACTACCTTGGAAACTAAGGCTTTGGCTTCTTCAGTTGTTTTACGCAGCACTTCCTTCATTTTTTCATTCGGAGCTAAAGAGAGGTACACAAGTGTAAGTGATTAATCGGTAGAGGCAGCGCAGGACCCCCGGGGACGGGGTGTCAGGGTCACCGAGCTGCCCCCACCGTGGCCGTTCCTTCGTCCGATCTCGTCCTTCTTTAACTCCGATCCTCCGCTCGGTACGCACTTCTCCTCCCACTCGTCCCGTAATCGGAGATCCACGATCTGCTCGTCGGTCAGCCCTTGCATGTTTGGTGGGAGGGTGATGCCGTGGTCGGCAAGCTCCGTCATTTCTGTTCACATGCAGAATCGAGCGGGGTGAATGCACATATAATCAGCAATTATACCTAACTTAATAATTATCATGAGAAAAAACGAGAACAAGCATTAGACTATACAGTGAAGACATAGCAAATGATCTCGGCAGAACCTCACCAGAGCAAATTCTGTCCACTTTTAGCCTTCCATTGTAAAGAGCAGCAACCTGCTGAATCAGCGCATCAATCGAAACGTCTACTGTTGTGTTAAAGAGAAACTGACTATCATCTCCCCGCTTCACGTGTAGCTGGACCATGTCTGCTGTGCAAAACTGAGGGAAAAGACGAAATAATTCAACGGCGTTGCGCCCACTGCACTGCTAATTTAACACCACCACTCAAAGAGTCTACGTTTCTGACTACTGGGTAAAAATACATGCAAAACACGAAATGTGAGGCAGCCTTATGTTTGGACACTGTTGCCATGGGAACACAGTCCAATATTCGCGTTACCATTGGTCAATGTTATAATAAATTTGGAGAGGGGGTAAGCAAAATAAGAAAATGACGAGGTAATGTACACAAAGTCATGAAAAGCACCATCTTAGTTAAAGGGGGATCGATTATAAAGCTAAAAATTCGCGGAAAATGATCAGAACTTACCGCCGTTTCCAAATCTTGCACAAGCGACCGAAGGCCCAACTAATCTGCGTCCAAGTTAGAAAAGTACTTCCGGGTACATCGCCACCTTACCGTATATCACGGAATAACATAGCCGAACATTTGCTCACTCAGCCTCCGCAAAGCATATCTGACAATACGGACAATTCACCTGACAGAAAACAAAAACGCCAATAGTCACTGTTGATTGATATTTATTATTGCATACGTACAACATCAATTGCTTCATCCATAAATGTGCAGATATCCGTGCACAGAATCTTAAGTATTGTTCAATTAAATTGCAGTATTCCGTGTTAATACGTACAGAACATGATCAGCAACATTTTCTACCAGGTTACAGTCGCAAAGGGACACCAATCGCACAAAATAATTTTTTGTTTCTTATAAAATCTCATACGTCACACAAAGACTTAACACCATAGCTCATACTAGACCCCTATAAGCAGTTCCTGCTATGAACGGCACACGTTAACAGCATAGATGTCTTTTAGTGGTTACTTAGGAACAACCAAAGCAAGAAAAGTACATTTTCTCCCGTTGTTCGACAATATACAGACCCTGGTGTGTTTAGGGTTGTCTTATTACAAGGTGTGATTTACGACAGTAACATGGCTATTGTTAAGCTGGTTTAAAGGACCTGTTCCCTGCTCAAACCAAACCATCAAGCTCTACCGTAAAAGAGGAGACTCAAAAAGACTCGCAAAAAATCAAATGACCTATAGAAAATCTCCTTTTCATTGTTTTTCTCTCCCCATAGGCTTCAATTTTACCAAATTCGACGTACCGCAAGTCACTGTAATATTCATGAGACCTTTGTTGGTCAACAAATTTTCAAAACACAGGCGACAGACTGAAGGTAGTACAACAACATTACAATACCAAAAAAATCTGTTTTGACGCCACCTTATTTCTAGCCTACAAAAAGCCGTGTCATGATTCGCTTGTATTTCAAAGGTTTCTTTCTCTTTGAAAATGCAAGCCTTGGTTGGGGGGTTTGGAGGGGTTGTAACGGTTACTACAGCACTTCTCAAAACACAGAAGGTAGACTGAGCAGAAAAAAAATGATGAAAAAATGCCTTTGGACAACTGCCAGCAAACACACACCAGAGAATAAAGCTCACAGCACGTAGCACAGACGCAGGGAAACTTCCTGTATACATGGTTTCTATGACAATGATGTTTCAATGAGAAATTCCTGAAATGCTGATAAGACTTTGCTGTTATCAGCTGTAGCTCCTAAACACACCCAACAAGACTGACATGTAACACAGAGCCCCAGCCTCACGATTCCTGCCACATCAATAACATTTGTGGGGGACAAGTGCAGCCCCAAAATGCGCCCATCCTTAATCCACCACTGAGCCAAGGTAAAATAAAAACAGGACCGCAAAATCAGCAGATACACCAAAAAGCACACTACTGTACAGTAAGTAAACCTCAGGAAGAGTGTTTCCCCTCCAAAATAAAGCTCATTTTTAAAAACAACTCAAGTTAGACACTTTTTAAAAGCATAAAAGGTCATTTTTTTCTTACAAAAGTACAGTCACTATACTCCGTTTTTCCAGCTTGATACGCAGACCACATGAACAGACATAGCACATTGACTGGATATAAATCAGTAAATCTTTCTGGCTTTGGATCGAATTAAGTACCTACAGCTATGTAGTAAATGAAGAATTTTTTTTACTGCACAGCAGATACACACACCCTGGAATACAAGTTATTTCCCACATCACCATGTTTGGGCCTTAAACCACCTATTAAAAGGCCAAAGAATACCAGTCAGTGCAAAAATCAAGGTGTGTATATATTTTTATATGTATATATATTTATATATAGTGTAAATACATACATCTGTGTAAATATACATTTATATAAGTATATATATATAATTTTTCTTTAGATATGTGTTCAGATTTTCAACATATCTACTTTCCAGTTTACACATTGCTCCACAATATACATAAACCCTACCTCTATGTAATTTACTGTATTGCCCAGATGACCAGATGAAATTGTGGATACAGGAGCTGCAGCAAAGCGAGGTCACCACCTAAAATGCTAGGTCACACGTTATGATCATTGGCGGTATCGGCAACGACACCGCGGTTAACATACACCGGGGTGCATACATTCAGGCGATAGGATGCTAAAACCAGGAAGGGAGACTGGGGTGCACTGGGGCAAGGACAGAACACAGAGGGAGGCAGCAAATAAGAGGTCAAAGGTGTCCTGTGACTTCTGGGGAGAGGAGTCACACCTTAGTGGTCACTTATAAATAAACAAACACACAGTTCACTCTCCTGTGCACATTGCTAATACATTATTAAAAACCTCCTCTCTAAGTGACACACTTTTGCTGCATGGGGTGCATCTTTCCTGAAGCAAAAAAAAAAAAAAGAATAATAGTAATAAAAATACAAATTGCATGGACATTCAGACACTTGTATTCAGAAGCGTGCCAGTCGCCAATGTGCAGACACGCATGTCTTGAATATTGCACAAATTAAACAAAAAAAAAGGATATGTATATACATATAGTGACACACCATTGTGCATCTAAGCAAAACAGGCAGGATTCCAGTCAGAATGAATGAAGTTTGAGGCTTTGGTGAATCACAAAACCACTGTCACCTTCTCACTGCAACAAATGAAAAAAGTAACAGGAAAAGCTCCTGGTCTGTCTGCATTTGAACCCATGTTGTACTCAGATACACCTAATTCAATGATCGTACAGTCCTTTAACTGTGAATGGTACAGTTTATTCAAACCGTACATGAGTTTAAACAGATGCATACTTGTCACTATTCAGTTATACGACATGCAGCTCCTAGATCAATGAATTTGAAAACGGTTGTCCTTCAGTGATCTCCTTAGAGACTAGAAAGCTGCTTTCTGGTCTCAAGGAGGGCTGAGGGTTTCCAGATTTAGTCCTTGCAGGAATGGGAGGGGGGATGGCTGGGAATGAAGAGGAGGGAGGCTCCGTCCACACGTCAAATCCAGAGCCGGGAAACAGGGTCTGTGGGTTAGGGGGCCCAGAGATGGGGCCAGATCCAGTCAAGGTGGGGAGAGTTGTTTGCGTTGCCATTGGTGGAGTCCTCACTGGAGCGGGGAAATCAGAGTCGTCGTCAAACTTGACCCACTCTTGGGTGCTGTCGCCTGCAGCTGAAGGGGGTGCCACCGTGGCGACCTTGGAGGGGATGTGGCATGTGGTTGGTTGGAGGAGAAGCGGCTTTGAGGCCATCGCTTGCTGCTGGGAGTGGAAGTCGGGCGTGAGGGAACGGCGCTGCGTTGCGGACATTTGGCTGGTGAAGGGATTAGTGCTGCCCGGATGGATGTCGGATAGGAAGGGGTTGGGAGAGGTACGCAGAATCTCCTGGGAGCGACTGCGGGAGGGTGTCAGAGAGGAAGGCCAACCTGGCAAATCCTGCAGGGAGGACTGTGACGTAGGCTGCGGGGAGTGAGAGCCAGGCAGGGCCAGAGAAGCTGGGGTGGGGTTGCTGAGCAGAGAGCAACTTCCTGTCAGGGACTGTGTGCTGGACCAGGAAGTGGGCGAGGAGGGGAACAGGCCGAGGGTGAGACTCTCAAAGGGGTCGGGCATTGATTGTGCTTCTTTCTGAATTCCATTCATCCCATTAATCTGAATTGGGGGGGGGATATTAAACATCAATAATGGCATTTTCAGCAGCAGACGGCAAAGCAAACCAAAGCCAATCATTAATACATATCTTTTTTTTCTGCCATTACTGGTATGAACTATTTAAACCTATACATTCTTTAAATTTCAGGATTAAAAATATCTGAATAAAATATGTAAAATTCCACCATAAACTATGAAATGATCATCAACTCAACTCCTTTAATAAGCAGGTGACTTAAAATTCCTCTTATCAATGTTATGAAAAATGCAATGCAGGTGTAAATTTCGTGGCTACCTAGTTCTATAATAAAACATTTTTTGTTTTAAGGAAAAGACAAATATTTGAGACAGTTCATGTTTTTAATTGAATTCCAGGGTTATAAAGATGTCTTGAAATAAAGTTTAAACGTGAAGTTAACACCAAAAACTGAGCGGAAAAAGGATGCAAAACTATATAGTGTGATGCTTAAATGATGTAAAAATAAATAAATAAATAAATAAATAAATAAAAATGCAGGTTACTTCCACATATGGAGAGAAGCCATATAAGGTGCTTATGATCTGAGGCTAAAATACTCTTAAATACCTGTCACCCTGAGGGTTGGTCCTGCTTGCGAGAGAGAAAAGGGGGGTAAGAAGAAAGATGAAAGTCAGACAGAAGAAGCTAGTGTGCACGCGCCACATCTCACAGGAAGCGTGCTGCAGAAGCTGTCACTTATTTGTCCATTGTTTTTGGGGAAAATAAGTACGAAGGCAAGTAACGAGACAGAAATTGTGTGTTTTGGGTCCTTTCAACAAATCGCACTTAATTTCTCCAAGTCAGTGTTTCCCCATCCGGTCCACAGACAGTCCACACTTTTGCTCCCTCCCGGCTCCCGGAGGGAGCAAAAACATGACCGGACTGTGGGTCCCCGAGGACTGGATTGGGAAACACTGGTCTTAGGGATTAAGAAAGATCAGACCTAACACTCATGGAAAGATGCTTGTGGTCCTCGCTCCATGATCAAGAAAGTCGTGTGCTGCCTGCTAAGGGGGGTGAGATTGAGGAGGGGATGGAAGGAGTGGATGACTTACCTGAGAGGAGGGAGGAGGCAGGTTATGGGCAGAGCGGCTCCGGGGAGGCGGCTTTGGGGAACCCAAGCTTGCTGAGGCTTGAGGGGGAGGGGCCTGAGGGGCTGCAGCAGGCTGCGGCTGCAGTGGGGCTGCCATCTGTGGCTGCAAGGGCGGGGCCAACTGTGGCTGTAGGGGCGGGGCCATCTGAGGCTGTAGGGGCGGGGCCATCTGAGGCTGTAGGGGCGGGGCCATCTGTGGTCTCACTGTGGGAAGCCAAAACAAGTAAATTGACAAACTGTACTTACATAAACATGTACATTTATACACACACTGTGGAAAAGCAATCTTCAAAATAGCATTGGGTGGTATTCATCCAGTACACTGCTTTTAATTTCCCATATGGTATGAATTTAGGCAATAAAAATGCAACACCTTCAAAGCTGACTTAAAACTTCAGCAATTCCAAAATATTTATTTATGAAATGATACTCTGTCAAACTTCATTTTACGACGTGCTATTTCAAATCTGTGACGTTCTCCTTGAATATGCAGAAACATTAATATTTGCATTTAAGTTCTTAAAGCTAATTCATGTTCGCATGCAGAATCGAGCGGGGTGAACGCACATGTAATTGGCAATTATTGCTAACTGAATTACCATTAGAAAAAATGAGAACATGCATTAGACTAACTCGTAGAATGAAGATCACTGAAAAAAAATTAAAAAATCAAATATGTGACCGTGCGACTCCTAAAACAAATAAATACCTCAACAACAGTGGGCCAGACACCTAAATATATATATTTATATTGATGTGGGTCCTTGTTCTGGTAATTTTTTGAAATTCTATCACAAGAGATCTACCATACTAAAATTTTCATGACCAATATTTATGCAGACGGTCTTCAAATGTGGCCTTATGTAACATCTAAATGTTCTAATGTCTAATAATTTCTATATCATATTCCAGTTGTAAACTAATAATTATAACTGTAGGTTGTCTCATTTGTATGACAAACTGTCACATTGTTTACATACAAAACTGGATGGAGTGACTGTCAAAATGGCCGTCGCACTCTACGTCCATAGACCAGCAGCTGGAAACTTGCCTGTCATATCTAATAAATATACGTCATTGAGTTAAACACTGAAGGATGTCATTTGTAGCGTGGTGTACCAGATTTTGATACCACATGCACGCATGCAGGTGGTTTGGATTTGAGCCGGCTGGCCTGTCATGCGGTGAGGTGCGCGGACAGGCAATGTGATCAGTACACAGACGCCCACTGAAGGCATGCATCCTCCCTGGTGACCCGACCCGCTTACCCGGCGGCTCTGGGGTGGCCCTTGGTGCTCCGGGGTGCGTTTCTGCCATTGGTCTGGGGGCCCCTGGGTGCACCTCTGGAACAGGCCTGGGAGCCCCGGGGTGAGCCGGGGGAGGTGGGCGGGCTTGGGGGGTCACGCTGATAACCCCCGCTCGTGGGGGGATGTTCTGCAAGATCAGGCAGCAAGAGCATCAGCTTAACAGGAGCTAAAATGGAAACTCAAAGTAGCCCAACAGCTACATGCAATGCCATCCTTTCGAAAGGAGACCAGAACAAGACATCATTTAATACAACTAATCTAATTAGGCAGTAGCAGAAACACCATGAAAAACAATACTGCAAAATTGTGACTCTTACTCAAATGAAGAATGCACTGAAACCTACTGTACATCCAGGTATATTTACATGTTTATTCAAAGATCGAACTGGGACACGGAAATGACTGAGATAAATATTGAATGGATTGGATCAGATTAGAGTACCAGAAAAGAAGATCAGGATACCCCTATTCTATATGCTTGGTGATACAAAGTGATTATAACTAACAATCATCAGACAAAACACTACACTTTAGTGCCAGCAGGTGGCACACTCCTCTCTCAGACCACATGGGGTCTAGAAGCCAGCCTGGTTCAGAACACTAAACCTGTATTTTCAAATCAGTCTACGGGGAACCCCAGACAGTTCATGTTTTTGCTCCTTCCCAGTTCCCGCAGGGAGCAAAAATGTGGACTGTCTGGCAGGGAACTGGGAGGGAGCAAAAATGCAGAGGTTGGGTGTCCCCAAGGACCACATTGGGAAACACTGCACTACACACAAGGGACACTGTTTATTTAACAAAAAAAAGGGCAACATACCGGTCTGGCAGCCCCTCCAGCAGCGGGTCCACCTGCAGCTTGACCTCGACCTGAAACAGAGACACGCCTCCAGTCAGGTGACCCCAGCACAGCGAATCATCATGTCAGCTGTTCATGGGAATGCCTTCATCAGAGGGAGGATGATGGGACTTTTCTTGGGAAAAGGCTTTGGAACTTGCCAGGTAAAATGATAAAGAAAACACACAAAAAAAAAAAACGAGACAAAATTTGCCTTCTGAGTTTTGATATGGAGTATAGGAAAGAAAAGATTATTAATAATAAATATTTATATTATTTCATCACCTTGTCTGCATCATGGAAATTCAAACCCCAAGTGTCCTCTAGAAAAATGTTTTTTTTCTATTATTACCAAAAAAAGTCTTTTTAGGAATAATCCTCAATTCCTTAAGTGAAAGACTGAGCAGGATCTGGGTTCCCAGCCATCCAGCATGGAGCTCCCCACCAGAGGATAGGCAGCATAGATACTCAGCGCAGCTGGGCTGCGGAAGGGCCGGGGCTGCGTGGGGGGACACTGGTGCCAAGACCGGGCCTTTCATTGGGGGAGCCCAGTGCGGGAGGGGCAGTTTCCCACGCGACTTGAATGACTGGGACGGGGGGGGGTGAAGGAGAAGGGGGGGGTGTGAGACAGGCAGCCAGGTATGGAGGACGAGTCGGCTCCTGCCAAGCGATGCCAGGGCACGAGCTTCTCGGCATGTTCCATGATACCAGCACAATCTGAACAAGGGGGTAAAGAGGCCTAGCGCACAATGGAGCCCAGTGTTACTTACCCAAGTCACTTCGAGGTAATCCCGGACTTTTTGGTCCTTTGTAGCAAGTGGAAGGAAAATCGAGCATCCATTACATTACTGCTGTCACCGAGGTGAAACTGCAACATTGCCACTGGCAGACTTTACATACTCTAATAAATACGTTCTGTACCTCACTGCTTTGTTTTAATGAAACTTACTAAATGAAAGAAAAAAAAAAATGCTGTCTAGGTCCTTCCACACTTTACTTAGTAAAGGTGGAAATCACTGCACAAGTCAGGCACGTGTCAAATTAGGTGGAACCATTATGGATTGCTAATAAACAACCAATCAGAATTATTATTTTTTACCAAAGAATTCTGATTGGTTTAAATGGGACAACACCTTAGGTACAGAAATGAGATGTCACACCCAGAACAGAGATGGTGACTGGGCCGGTAGCTTTACCTTCAGAGGTCCACTTAGCCATTTCTGGGCTCTGAGGCTCTCCGACAGCTTACGGCGCAAGTGAACCATTACAAAAGAAGACATGTAAGATGCTAACGTAACCCATGCAATGAGGAAGGTGGTGAAATAACCACAAACAGCACAGATCAAGCAAGCCGTTCATGCAATGGAATAAAGATGCTAAAGAACATAGACAGACATGGTTTAAAAGCAGAAAAAACACATCTAAGATAAGCTAAATCAGTGGTTCTCAAACCTTGTCTGGAGACCCCCCAAAAAACACTGGTCAAGACTTGAGACCCCTTTCTCTCCCAAGGCTGGGGGTGGGGTGGGGATTATGTCGTAACCCACAGCCTGAGAACCACTGAGCCAAATGACAGTTAAATATCAATGAACGGAAAGGAAAAAAAAAAGAAAAGAAAAAAATACAGCATCAGCGGAAGCAGCACGCATGATGGATACTAATACAGAAACAAAAACACTTGGAATAATCTAAGCAACAATAACAATCACAATAACGTACAAGAGAATCGAAGCCAGGATCACAAACTAGCTACTCTCTATCTCAATGGGACCGACTGGACCCCGGGCAAGAAAACCCGGCTTACAAAGTATACTTCCGCTCTGTGTTGAAATGTCACATTTTATTCTCATCCCAGACTCTCACAGAAAAACACCTGCGAACGCAAGCTGTTATCTGGCTCTCCGAAACGGCACCTCCATCCTGCCAATTTGGTGTCTGTCGACATCTCGCCATGTTAGCGCATAGCGGGCTTGTCTCCGTGACAACCGGGGATTCGAGCGGCCTGTGAGCGACAACTGGCTGCAAAGGTCTGACTGATCCCTCTGAATGTGGTATGAGGCGGGACATGATGGGGAGGGAACGTAAGGAGCAACTACGGCGACTGATGACACAGCACGGCACTTCACAGCGAGACAGGGATGCGATTTCTGATGTGACATTTTACCTCCCAAGTCTTTCCTAGCTGGTGTGGGGCTCCTACCTCCTTTAAACAGAAACGGCAGTGTCAGGAGAATCAGTGGCACCAAAGCATACGAGTCCTGTACACTTCTATGCAGTAACGCCTACAGGGACACACTACAGGGGCCGTAACTGCTATAAAGCCCTGACAGGAAGTGCAACACGCCTGCACATCTGACTTCTGACTTTGGATCTGCGAGAGGAGGATATGACATGGCATTTGTGCAGAACGGCAAGGCTATTTCATACCTGAAGGAGGCGGGGGTCGCTGCGGGGGAGCAGGCCGGGCAGGGGGGGCGTTGGGGCGCGGAGGAGGGGGTCGTTTCGGCTCCAGGCCCTGAGACGGCGGGGCGATGGGCTGGAAATCCACCGGAGAGCCTGGGAAAAACGGTCAAGGGAGCGGCCCCCACACATGACTCCCCATAACTGCACCAGAAGCCCCCCCCCCCGCAAAGGCAGGGAGGCTATCAGGTTTTAAACAGTACATCACAGCCAGCAGAACACCTAGAGCACAGACAGACACAGCTCCACATAAAGGCACTTATTTTACCTGCAGGCTCCCTCCTACAGGCAGCTGGACTTAAGCATCCTTTCCCAAATAAAGATAGAGCAAAGAATAAAGAGTTTCAACAGATGAAACTGTGAGCCGGTACACTGCTGCCAATTTCATGCGCTTGGCACACACTCTGATCCACGTTGTGTAATGTAGCCGGCGACTTTTACCTTTTACTCATTCAGACACCTTGACTGTGAGAGCAACTCAGCAATTCAAGTTAAGCACCCTGGGTTAGTACAACAGGAGATTTTATCTGTGGATTAAACTCTGCAACCTCCCGGTGATAAACCCGTTATTTATTATTATTTTGTTTTTACATTGGCTGGCAGTTTGCTGCTGGCACTGCACTCCACCTTCCCTGCTTAGAAGGGCGTACCTGGAGGAGGGCCGGCGGCGCGTGGCGGCGCGCGGCTGGGCCGACAGGGCGGCCCCGGTTCGCCGTGGGTCGGTGAAGGGCAGGGGCTGCCTCTGGGCGACGTGGAAGGTGATGTGGCCAGACCTGAGCTGGAGTTCAGCTGGAGGTGCTGGGGGAGAATCTCCTCCAACTCCGCGCTGTCTTCGTCCACGTCGCCTGTCGGCATAATTCAGGGTAGGTCACTTCAACTAGACCAACTCAAATTCAATACATAATACTAATACAAAACATGTACTGATTCAAAATGTTCCTTCTACAAGCTGCACTAAATAAGATATGAATACGGATGTCCAAACCCTTTTCGCCGGGGGCTCCGGTTTCCTCCCACGGTGCAAAAGCGTGCAGGGTAGGCTGATTGGTCTAAATTGGCCCTGTAGTTGTGCGACTGTGGGTGTGGATGTGTGAGTGCGTGCGCCCTGCGGTGTGTTGGCGCCCACCCAGAGTTGGTTCCCGCCTGCGCCCATTGCTCCCGGGATAGGCTCCGGGCCCCCTGCGACCCCAGTAGGGATTAAGCGGTTACGATAAAGGATGGATGGATGTCCAAACCCCTACTAGTTAAATTAAATTATATCAAAGGACTTAAAAAATTTTCAGCCATCATGCTGAACACTCAACAAGGTCCTTCCATTCACAGGAATGTTTTACGAGTTCCTTCCATTCACCACAGGAATCCTAGTGAACCTACACAAGGCCCCTCCACGCACCACAGGTGTCAATGTGAACCCTCACATACCCCTTCTGTTCACCACCAAGGTTCACAGGAATGTTGCACAAGTTCCTTCCACTCACCACATACGTCCATGTAAATGCTCATAAGCCCCTCCCACTCACCACAGATGTCCATGTGAATGCTCATAAGCCCCTCCCACTCACCACAGATGTCCATGTGAATGCTCATAAGTCCCTCCTACTCACCAGACATCCATGTGAATGCTCATAAGCCCCACCCACTCACCACAGACGTCCATGTGAACGCTCATAAGCCCCTCCCATTCAGTACAGAGTTCAGTGAAACATCTCACAAGCCCCATTTAGTATTATACATTCTGCTCTACCTTCCATGTCATAGTCAGCGCCTGTATCCGCATCCTCGGCCAGCAGGCCGGAGCTGGCAGATGTGGGAACACTCCCAAAGACCCTCTCAACGCTCATCTCCTCTTCCAGGCTCTTGATCCAGTCAGGGCTCTTCAGCCGAATGTCAATGGTCTTCCCTTGGACCTGGGGGGAACCGGAGCAGCACTGTTGTGGACAAACAAGGCTTTTCCAGCTCACAGGGTGATCAGTGCTCTCAGCAGAACAGGCTTACCGTGGAGGCACTGAGAGAGAGAGCAGCCAGGGCGGAGTAGCCTTCTAAGAAAGTCACCCACATCTTCTCCTCCACAAACCTGAGCAGAAGAGGAGAGTCACCTTACAACTAAAGTGTGATCCATTGCTGTGCCAGGTACGAGTCAATCATGATAGAGAAGTATCAGACAAACAAATCCGTTTGATGCCCGTATGCAAAACCATGGAATTGCCAAGATGAGGCTACTATCCTAGTCGCTTAGATTCAGGCTACATGTCCTGGCTCAAGGTTCCAGAGCCACTAATAGGAATAGAACCAGCATCCTTCAAATTATGAGTCTAACTAAACACACCACATGCAGCCTACATTTCTCTAGCTCTTGTTGTGAATCATCAGGGGATCATGGGACAGATTTGTGAAAGCGAGACAAAGAGTTCTGACGTCTGCAGAGTGGAGGGCAGTCGTCTGGACGACCCACCGGATGAGGATGACCTCCCCAAAGGCGGCGAACTTGTCGAGAAGCTCGTCGATCAGGGCATCGTCGAAGAAGTTGTCATCGCCAGAGCCGCAGAGGGACACAAGCACGGTGCCATCAGGTGGGCCCTGCTGGGCGATGACGTCCTTATATACCTGGTGCCGTGCCTCAGGGTCAACCTCCAGCACGTCCACGTCTATGACGGCCACCACAGGCCTGGAGTGGGGGAGGGGAGAGCGAGGATAGCCAAAGGTCTCCGGACAAACTGCGAACGGGGCTACGCATTACCAAAGTAACAATCACTTTGGGGGGTCGGTAGGGCAGGGCGGTATATCGAATTTTTATGGTATATCAATGCTTTCAAACAGAGATATAGGAGGACATAATACCCTTTTTATTGATATACTTTTATTGTGCGTTCAAAATTAAGGCCTTATTAAAGATTTTTTTAATTGAAACCAAGAGTATTCCTTCCTGGTGATAAACAACATGATGTTACATCGACTCCCAGAATCCACAGCTAAAATCAAACCAATTCAGTTGGCATCTCATGGAGAAGTTGATGAAGAGGAAAGGTGTAGTCATAGTTACCTGGTTCATTTCATTTAAAAACAAACATTCACAGGCTCATAGGTTAAAATTATCATAATTTGCAACTTCTTTTGTTTGACTTTCTTGAGTAATGACTAAAAGATGAGGGTCTTTTCAGTTATTAACCCCTTTCAACGGTGGTCTGGCTTCTTTTCAGATCCACCTGCCGAACAGGTTTTACATTTAGACCTTTTTTTATTTGTTCATAAACATTCACCTTCTGTTTTAAAAGCAATGTCATAAACTGGAAAAAATATGCTTTCGGTGGACTGGAGTGAAAGGGCTTTATTTTGAGTCGGCTTTATTGGACCCATGGAATGTAGCATAGTATAATTTATTTTGCAGATTTATGTTTATAATATGTTTATAATGTTGTATTTAATAGTTATAGCTGCATTCTTAATAATGTACAGTTGCATTAGCATTTTGTTTTGACCACACGGTTTTAATAAAACAGTTTGAGACATCTCACAAGTGGCTTTGATTTTAAATTAAACATTAAGGCCAATTCATAGAAAATACTGATGTGTGTCATGTATCCCTATTCTGCCTAAAAATATTCAGGCATGGTTTTTGGTCCATATTGCCCGGCCCTAGGGGGCGCTGTGTGGCTAAGCGGGTTAGACCTCTGTGCCTGTGATGGGAATGTTGCTGGTTTGAGTCCCATCCTCAACAGAATGGATCACAGTTTGTTGAGCCTTCGAGCAAAGCCCTTAACACCCCCCCCCAAAAAAATGCTCCAGGGGCGCTAAATAAACGGCTGACCCAGCATTCGAACCCCAAGCTTCGCTCTCAACTGCATATATGTGTCTGTATGTCTTAAAGGAGAGCATGATGGGATATGCAAAAAGAAACTTTTCAACCTGTACTTGTACTGCAAACAATCCCCCCCCCACATATTTACTTTAAAAAGTACCCAAGCCTTTAAAAAGTGTGCAAGAATGCGAGCCAACAGCAATCTCACTGTAACACGCAGTGAGCCTAATGGCGACTCGTCAGCAGCCAATCAGAGGTAACGATGTGCAACACTGCCAAAGCAAAGCCCCACCTGTGATCCGAGGTCTTGAGCTCCGCTCTGCCATAGTACTGAAGGGTGCCAGGTGTCCAGAGGTACTGTGGCACGTTGGCCTCATCGTCCTGAGCTGTGGACACCAGGTTCATCTCTTCTGCTACAGGGAGACCCATACAATAGGGCGTCAAAGCCACCCCCCTCCCAGACCATTGTGCTGCCAGGGGTTACAGCATACATGTGTCTCACTGAATGCAAATGTGGATGCACCCCCTCACCACTTTTATCAAAGTTCCACTTCCTCCTCTTCCAGAGAATACGGTCCGTCCATGCTGGCGTGCGGCACTTTTCGCTAGTGTCATAGTCGTCAGAGAAGAGGTCATACTTGTAGGTGGGTGGGAAGCTAATGTCGCCTTCGATGAATGTGCGGAAAATCTGCAGAGCGACGAGAACGACGCGGATGGCTCAGGGTCATGGACTTTTGTGGTGACCGAGGTCCGTGACGGAGTAAGGGCTTACGTGGCCCGCTTTCTTCTGCTCCACCAGCTGGTCGCCGGCAATCAGGGCATCCCACTGCTTCTGCCGGATGAGCTCCTTCACCTCCTCGTTGGGCAGGCTGATGCGGTAATTGAAGTCACCGCACCAGAACACATAGTCGTGGGAGTAGAGCAGCCGGCCCTTAAGAGGACAACATACGACAAGGCGTGGGAGGTGAGCGAAAACCAAGGGGGGGGGGGGGGGGGGGCCATGTGCCGAAAATGGCCAAAAAAAAAGGGGGGGACAAAAACCCCGGACCCCCAAAAATATTGTAAAAAGGACACATTA
>JAODLD010000044.1:16208577-16230759 GCA_026781065.1 Mormyrops boulengeri | reverse complement strand
CCCCCCCCCCCCCCCCCCCCCCCCCCCCCCCCCCCCCCCCCCCCCCCCCCCCCCCCCCCCCCCCCCCCCCACCACGTGACGTCACTGTCCGAAAACAACAGAGAGAGACATTCAGCAGGAAGCCACATCTATATGTTAAAAGGTCACATTATACTACGTAGGGCAAGGCAGGTTAACAAGCCACAGAAGGTCTTATTACTTAATTGATTATGCAAGCTACACACAGAAAGAGCTTTTGGTTAAAGATGCAAAATAACTGCAATGATATGCGTCAGCCAGGGGCTATAATTTCTGGTGGACAGACTGTTCATCGATGACACAGGGTTTGATGCAGCAGTGTGTGGCATTTCTGCTGCATTGAGGCCAACGGAGGAACATACTTCACCTGAACCACTAAAGCCATATACATCCTTTGGGTAATGACGTTTCCTGAGTCACGTGTCATTATTATCGGTTATGATTTCTGATGCTGAAAGAGCATGGTTACCATGGGGAAGCTGAGCCTGCGGGTGATCTCATTGTAGTCGTCGTTCCTCTCCTTCACCTGGGACTGTCCGGCGGCGAAGTGAGAGCAGACGAAGCAGATGCTGGTAGTATGGAACAGCATGCGGATGGCCACGCCCCCTTTGTTCCCTGTGGCTCCTCCCATTCCCGTCTTTACCGTGTCCACGGCAACATCCCTGAAAGACGCCAGGGCTTGGCTCAGTCAAGCACAGAAAAACATGTGCGCTGTATCTTATTACAGCGTTTCCCAATCCGGTCCTCGGGGACCCACACTCGGTCCATGTTTTTGCTCCCTCCAAGCTCCCTTCCAGACAGTTCACATTTTTGCTCCCACCCATCTGGAAGCTGGACTGGATTGAACACTATGATTCTATGGGACTGTATTGACGAGAAGACAAAAACAGCATGACAATACGGGAATATCGGGGATAAACGACAACTGGTGGGTGCCTACCGAATGAAAGGGGCGTGTTGGGGCCGGATGAAGACGAAGAGGCAGACCCCCACGAGCTGCTCTGAGGCCAGCAGCACGTACTTGTGGTCCCTGGAGATGTTCTTCTGCAGCTCAGCGGCCCACAGCTTCTGATTGGTCGTGCTGCGGCGAGGGAAGGTTGCACTTTCACTTTTTGGGCCCGAGTAATGGATTCACCGATGTCACGGGAGACGCTGCCGATGTTTACCTTGCGCTGACGATATTACCGGCGTTCAGCTCTACCATTTCCTCAAATCCAATAGCAAAGATGTCTACTGGGCGAGCTTTGCTGTCTGGAAGGAGAGGAGGAGTACATAAGCATTGGGTCAAAAGAGATCCGTCAAATCCACTATGACAGCAAAGCAACATCAGCAGATGTAAACAAACCACAATGTTACACAAGACTGCAAGCTGTTTGCACAGTAGGGATTGGTAGCACACACCCTGGAAATCAGGGTATTCCGCCTTCTTAGGGGCATCTAGGAGCCAGTCGTTGAGGGTCTGGTTGCGGAAGGCGATGCTGCGGAATTGCTTGCCCCCGTTGACGTTCCAGGTGCCGACGCAGACGCGCACCTGCTTGGGCTGCGTGTACTTCTGGTAGTTTTGGCACATGCCCAGGAGGACTCTGGGGGACGCTGCGGCACGAGGAAAGACAGACTGCGATGATTCAAACCGAACAGCGGCACGTCGCATTAGCAGGGAAAAAGATATTGTAGGGAAAGAGACAAGCAAGCCAGACTTTAAAAACAAAAAGCACTTAAGTGCGCTGCCGTACGGAATTTACTGTACCTGACTGCAAAATGGGCTCTGAAACTAACATCGTAAGCATTAAGGAAAAGGAGAAGAGAGTGAAAAAAAGGCCATGGTCAAACACTGATGAGACACACTCATGGAGGAAGTTAGGCAAACACTTTTTTTCTTTTTTTTTTGATTCCCTAAACACTTCCAGCTGTAACCTTGGCACGACCTTGTCAGTCCAAATCCACAAAGAATGCTGCACACATATACTGCATCAGCTGCTGCAAGTACCTGAAAAACTGAAGCGTGTATTAATATATTAAAAATATTTTTGTTCTCTTTAAATAACCTGGTTTTAACACCTGGAGAGATTAAGCCAAACCTGTGACCGTCTTGGCAGGAGGAGCGATTTCACGGATGTATTTATAGAAGTAAACAGAGCACGCAGCTAACGATCACGCAGACATATGCGGCGGCCCTGGCCGCACACCGTAGAGGCTGCTGGTGGTGAGTAGGGCCCGGGCTTTGTCGGCCAGGTCGCTGTTCAGGGTGCTGCCCAGGCGCAGGATGTCGATGGCCTCCTGCTTTGAGCTGTCGAAGAAGTTGTTCTGGATGGTCCTGGTGACGGAGCGTGCGCCATCTTTCAGCTTCCCAGCCTTGAGGGAGATTAGCAGCTCTTAGATACTGTCTCTTGTTACTATCACAAACGAGGCAATGAATAAGGCTACAGTTATATACACAGACGCACACAAAAGACATAGACAGAAAAAACAAACACCAAAACGTACACGAAGAGACACAAAACGTGTTCATTAATTCATAAACCCTATGCTTATACAAAAAGAATAAAAAATGAAACATAAAGGAAAGACATAATTCTAAGTGATATGAACCAGTTTTTACAGTCCTGCCCAAAACCACTGTACCCCCTCCCTTCAGAAAAAAGAAACCCTTTGTACCCTTAAGTCAATCTTCTCCATGTCAGAATCTGAATCATTTTCACTATTTAAGACCGGAAAAGTTAGACTAGCAGCAGAAGCTCTGGACTGTACCTCAAAAAAAAAGGAAAACAAATTGGATATGCCTGAAGGTATAGCAACAAGACAGACGTGCAAGCCGGTTTCATCGAACCCAGCACCGTGGACTCACCAGGGCAGGAACATTATCCAGAGAATGCAGGAGAAAGACAGAGCACATGCAAAAGGAGTTAGAAATGAGGCAGCGGCCGCTGTCAGGTGCTGCGACAGCGCCCGGCTCCCAGGACACGGACACCCCACCTTAGCCTTGCCATCCAGGGCACCCGTCCCAGCATAGATTTTGCTGATGGAGTCGCCGTTGATGGACCACATGGAGCGGAACACCTCCTGGAATCGGGCCACCAGCTGGGGTTTCTCTGACAGGCCCATGACCTCCAGCTGTTTGGGCAGCATCTGGAAAAGGGGAGGGAAGGCAGAGCGACGATGCCAACGTGAACACTCACAAATCAGCGGGAGACCAGTTCCCATTACCGAGAAATATCAAATTACATCACAAAATGAAAATGACAGGATTGTACTCGTCTGGGAATTACCTTCTTGCATGCAAAACAGCATTTAGCATTTAAAAGCATGAACAATGACACAGGTAACATAATACTTATAAACCACAATCAAGCGACTTTTTTCTGTAGTATAATGATGTTCGTTTTCATAAAGTACTGAGCAACCAGGTAATTATACCAAACAATAACATAAATGTAACACTTTAGGTTTTGTTCCCATTTTGCAACAGTTTAACAAAAACCAACAACAAAAAAAAAAAACAGGACTTTGTGGGCCTACAAAGAACGCATGTTTCAAAATCTGCCAGATATTTTTTTTTGTTATTTTTATCAAAAAAATATCAAAATGTTTATGGAGCAGCCGGACAACTACACAGGTGCTCCTAATTGTGAAGATGGTAAAAGGGAACTCAAACGTACAGATTTTGTTGAACAACACAATGCACCTGATGACACAATGCAGGAAGTAGATTACAGCTTAGCCAAAGTCTCCAGGTTTAGAGCTCATAGTAGAAGGTCCATCTGGCTTCACAATCACAGGTCGTTTTGCCTGAATGCTCTCTAAACGTCTCCCAGGTAAACGTCTCTGCATCAGTGCATTCCACAGGACAGCATTCCACAGGACAGCATTCCACTTGGTCAACTCTGAGATGTGTAGGGCTGCTACAGGTAAATGGTGGTCACACCAGCTATGAATGTGGGAATGACCCAACTTGTTTTTTGGGTTATCTGTGACCAAGAGAGGCTTAATGAATCCATTTAAGTTGTTGAATGAGTGGATGAGTGTTGCGTTTATGTTTCTGTTGACTATATTTTGAGATTTAATCATATTAGCTACTAGTTTTTTTTCTGTTTGATTTTCTATTTAATTTGACTGATCACCTGCAAATACCAGATGTGACTGCTGAGGGACTGATTAATAATACAATAGAATGAATGTCCATCCTGCAATCTGTAACACAACAGTGGAAGCCAGCCTTCATGTTCAGACTCTCTGCGTACCTCCAGTGCAAGGAAGGCCTGGACGCTGTTGGTTCTGTCCAAACAGTCCAGACAGTTGGACCGGATGGTTCCGGTCTGGCACCTGAAAGAACAATAAATCTCTATCAAGCCTATTGCTCTTTATACTTTTTACTTTGGGGGGTGTGGACCTTTAAAGTCAAAGTAGATTAGCCCATAGTACTCTTTGTACTTATTGAAATTATTGGATTAAAGTCTCCATGGGGGGAGGGTCTCATCTCCAGTGGGAGGGCCAATGGTCTGCTTCATGCAGAGTGGGAGGAGCATTACCTCTGAACCCCGCCTTCCCCAGCATAGTAGAAGAAGTCACAGTCCTCCAGGAATTTGCTAAGCTGCGGCTTCAGCGCACTGAACAGCTTGTCCGCTTTGCCCCCCTTCACCATCTGGTGGTAGTCGAAGTTGATCATCTTCACCATGGTGGCATGCTCCGACGCTTTCAGGTGACTCTGCGGATGCACACGCATGTACCTGGTCTTACATACCCACTGCATGCATGCGATTACATAAATCAAAAGAGAGAATGGAAAATTCCAAAAGCACAGTGGCATCCAAACTATTTTTACAAGGAGAGCTACCTTAAAAAATAAATAAAATTTAAAAAAAAATCGGATGAGTTAACGAGCCAGGATGGTACATTTTGCTGACCAGAGGTGGGAGTAAGGTTGGGGGAGGATATAATTGTGATCGACTGGGAATAACTTAGAGGTCGACCTGTTGATCATGATCAATCGGTTGGCGGACATTGCTCTAGACATGTCAACCAGGGACACAATGAGCGAATACTTAACAGTAAGCTTTGCATTCCCCATATTAGCAATAAAAAACAGTTCTGAAACCCATGGGGAGCTGGATCATCATATTCAGCCAATCGTTGACTGCTTTTCCTAAACAGGAACCGATGGAGTCTCCGATGTGTCTGACACCACATGGAAATCCCACCCAACGGAAACATAAAGGCCTTGTGTCCGCCAACATGACATTAAATCCAGGTCAGATCACTCTCTCACTAAACACACAGAAAGTGGATGATGCCCCTTTAGCGACAGGTCATGGCGGTACCATGGAAACCGGGAAGCCGCGCTCACCTGGAAGGCCTTGCTCAGCATGTGCTCCCCCTCCTTCATCCCCAGCAGGTTGACGATCATCTGTCTGCCGTACAGCCTCTGCAGCGTGCAGAAGTGCCTGGGGAGGGTGGGGGAAGCAATGCATTATGGGATAGACAAGATAAATATTCTACATGCACTAGTATCTTTGTACATCCTGTGACAGAGTGAGTTTTAAAAATAAATGAAAACATTTAAATAATTAATTGCGAGTTGTAAAGCCATGATGTCCATCTGTACACGGCTGTCTCAGAGCCCTGCCGACTCAGCGATGACTCATGCACTATAAATGCCCTCCATCTCTACCAGGGACCGGCTCCCTGGAGATGTCCGCTGACTTTAAAAACGCCCTTGCTCAGGGTAATTATTAACAATGTATCGTTGTTAGCTGTTAAAAAGAGCCCGTAGGATACAAATATTGAGGACAAACTGAGTAGGTGTGACTTGCTTTGCCGGTTTTCATATGCCAGACAGCCCCGACACAGAGCAGAAGATCTGTCTAGGCCGTTGTCTGAGGTGCTGCACAGGATGCCGTCTAGAAAACCACGGACCCCTTTCCCTGCAATCACTTAACTGGCGAGTCATAAAGAATTCATAACTCAATGTTACGACCGACTGTAGGGGACTGTAATTAAAATGGTCTGTAGACGAGAGATGAGGAAATGCCTTTTATTTAATTAACCGTTTTCCTGTTTATTTATTTAAATGCTGTCGTTCATAAATGCCGCCGCTTACTCAACTCGCATCAGACGATTGGCTACGGCTGACGACCCGAAAAGAACCCGGCTGGAAAAACACACCGTCCAGATAAAAACGTACAGAGCGGCGTAAGCACAGGCGGGACCGTGCTGCCACGGCACCACCCAGGTCCGTAATCCTCCCTCTTGGACGCGAGCCAGCCCGCTGAATGACGCCGGCGTTTTGGCAGTGAGTGGAGTGAGAGTGTTTGTCGGGAAATGCTGCAGCAGATTTTTTTAAATTACCTTTCGAAAGCGGGAGCGTTTGCCTCGAAGCCTCGGGACAGCTTGACCCGGTGTGACCCGACCTTGAGAGAGAACACACGAAGAGGCTCATCCAGGTGCAAATATATATTGAGTACCATATACTTACATTACATTTACTTATTTAAACAGTGAGGAAGGCCTGTGGTTAGCCAATATCCCCGGGGCACTTAAGGATCCAGCTCATGGGTGCCGGGATGGGATAACCCTGCCAGCCACGGGATTTAAACCCACAACCTTCCCAAAATAGGTCCTAATGCGCAAATGAGCTATACCGCTCCCTATACCTACCAAATGGCACATTTCAAAGCTGAAATTGCAGACCCCAGCTGTGCTAAACATCAGAAATACCATAAAAATCACATAATAAAGGGTTACTGAGCAGCTATTTACAAGGCTTGGGTGTGCTGGAGGTGAAATTCACTGACTACATGGATTGGCTGTGGAATTAAACCTGAAGCCACATACAACTTCTGACATGTTCAGTCAGACAACCTGAATATTAGTTTTTCCATCACACTGTATTATATATGACCAGGGTAAAGAAAAAATAAAGAAAACTGGAATTTAAGCCTGCACTACGCATTCCACTGTTACTGGTCCTCAGTACAGTACTGGTCCTCAGTACAGCCAACTCAGACAAAAAAATGTATAAAATTTCCCAATAATGCAAACATTGTTTTAACAGAGTAGGACAACCAGAGGCTTCTGCAAACTGCCCGACTGATGACCTCACAGACAGCAGAATGATCACCGAGGAGATAACAGCAGGCAGCCGTTAGCGGTTCTGACAGTAAATTATCATAATGATCACAGATTACCAGAGCCCACAATGCATCCTATGAGCCCATCAAAACACATCTCCATAGTGACAGAACACGTCACCATAGAGACCCGTGGCTGGAAGGAGGACGGGTGTCATTAATCCAGACTTCAGTTCCCCCCACAGCAGGACACACACGCATCGCTGGTCACCCTCACGCACCACAGCATCACCAAATTCCATCAGAGCTTGCAGGCCCTGGGCTCGCCTCCATCTTCCATTGTTAAGAATGCTTCCGCTTCTCTCTCTGAGGCTTTTCTGGCGTGAATATTTCATGCAAATCTGAACCTCCACGCGGACAGGGGCTCGGATGACAGGCTTGCGTGTGCTGCGGTAGAACCGGCATTCTTTCCAGACTGTCCACTTCCGTTTCCCAAAATGTTTCAGCACACCATACACCGGCGGTGTAAATGACACGGTATCAATTCAAAGGCCTCGAAACTGAGTGTTTAAACAGAGCAGTCCGATACACCACAGAACCTTCCTGAGCGGATAGTTTTGGAAACAGCAAGACTGTGGTATTTCACATAGCCATCGCCAACTCTCCCAGGGAGGCGAGACACTGACATGCACTGCTGGTAATGGGTTTGAGCCAATTATTACTGCTTGTACCAAAGCGGGGAAAAAAAACGATTGTTTCAGCAGCAGCACACCCCAACCAAGCGGAATTAAACAGCGGGAGAACCATTAAGGGGAGGTTGCAAAATAGCCACGGAAAACAGAATGCCAGATTCTTAAAGCGCAGGGTGTGTAAAAATCAGTTTTCAGTGCTGAATATCAGCTGACAGAAATTGTGGAAATGGAAATAAAAAAAATAAAGCGGGGAGAATAGAGAGAATGAGGAAATATTACAGTGCCCAGAGGTGGTCTACTGTTGGACAGAGAAAAGTGGCCGATTAAATGTCAGGCCGCCTATCCCAGCAGCAGCCCTACTCAGTTCCGGATAACGACCTTGTGTGGCGTTTTATGTTCATGCAGGCCAAATGTTTCTATCGAAAGAGGGGCTCAAAACACCACAAGCGTGAAAAGTGAAACTAACATCTGTTATGCACCTGACACTGTGCAAAACAATTTCAGCTAGAAAGACATTAGCAGAAGAACAACAGTGAAATAACAAAACACAAAAGATTCTCAGCCTTCAACCTCCCATGAGTAACACAATCACATAAGCATTATAAAGCAAGAAAGCTTCCTTAAATTCTTTAGAGAACAGGATGTTCTATGGCACAATTGTACATTTACTTGCTTCGTGGACAGTTTGTCAAATATATATATATATATATATATAAATATAAAATATTATATATGCAGATTAAGAAAAGGCACTTCCTGGAATCATATGGTCAATTCTGCATTCTTACATACTTTCACTATAAAGGAGCTTTACCTCAATCATATTTCAATTGGACAAAATTAATTAAGAAAAAAAAACCAAGGCGATGCAGTGAACCTTCTGAATATAAAGTCCGTAGCATTTAAAAGGGGGACGTCTTACCTGAATGCCAGGCTGCTCCCAGAACAGTGGAATGGAGCCACGGATTTGAATGAAGGAAGAAACTTTATCATCCAGGAAAATTACCTGCAATGCAGACGTGTAAATGACTATAATGGACTGACAAGACCACCCCTCCCAACACACACACACGGGATCAAATGAATCACAGGCAAACTGGCGCGATAGCTATACGATACCTATCCATATCAGTCCACTGACATGGACAAATGCAACCAAGGAACAGTAGCATTAGAAATCCAGACAGCATAAACAGGTGACAGGCGGCAGTGACAAACTTCTGTATCCCACCCATGGACCGAACGCTCAACCTGAGGCGTCACGGGCCTGGGGCATTCAGGGCTGTAGCCCCAAATTATTCTGAACGAGCCCCAAATAATTTGTTTAGCTCAGATGCTTCAGCAGCCAGATTGTCAGTCTGAGAATTCCATACAGCACGACAGTCTTTGGCCGGGTCTGTTTCTCAAAACTTTCCTATTGCTATAATCATCATAACGTCAGAGTTAGAAAATTCAATATGACGACCCTCAGACAGATTAGGCCTCTTGGCTGAACCGCGGATGTCTTAAGATCCTACCAACCCCCTTATACTCGACACTTCACTATGACTAAATCATAAGGTCAGCCATTGACCTCCACGTCGAGCATTTACGCCAAGCTAAGAAGACGCATCCTGCAGAACGGCTGTTCACCTGCTCAGTCTCTACAAAGTTGGCCACTTGGCCATCGTCGTTGGTGCCGCGCACGTTGAAGCGCGTGCCGGCCCTCTCGGAGCTGAGGCGGGAGATGACGCAGGCCTTGGCCTGCTTGTGGCCCGCGTAGATGGTGCGGATCTCCACCCCTCCGCACATGAGGCGCAGCAGCCAGTCATCACAGTTCACCCCGTAGTGCTTCAGATGAAGGTGCAGGGATTGGTTCCTGTCATGGACGTAGCCACACATTACATGGAAACTCTCTTCCTGCACCACAACTCAGGTTTTTACGTTGCTATGTTTCAAACATTTCAATACCAATCTCACATCTTTTGTGAACCAGTGACCCACCAGAAAAAACGGATGTCAGTAGTGTCCTCCTTGACCTTGCGATGGGCGTTCAAGCTGAGGTCCATGCTCACTCCGGTGGCGGACCAGGCAAAGTAAAAGTTCCCAGAATTCAGGACTTTGCGTACGTCCGAGATCCTGTCCTCGTCCGTGGGGTCGTTGCGGAGGGACACAAATTCGGTGGCAGTGACCCGGAACACTTCCGAATCCTGCACTTTCCCCACGGAGCTGCAGCCAGTCACCACAACCAAGCTGTGGAGCATAGCGTCCCCTACAGGGTGGGAGAACCCAGAACACGTTTAACATGCCAGTCAAAAGCCAAGCGAAAACCCTCAATAAAGAATTTAACTTTTTGACCACAGTTTGCACTTTGCTTTTAGCAAGCAAGCCCACTTTTTCTATAATGTTAGCATGCGGGGGGGGGGGTCAGTTGACCTTGGACCCCCCAGAGATTTTTTTTCTCCATACTTGGGAGTGTTTAGTGTTTGGTTATTCTCTTCTTGTCATCTGACTTTCTTTCATTTGTCTTTCCTATTCTCTGCTTTTGAATTATTCTGTATAAATCATGCAGGTATGTATCACAACACACCCATATAAAGCACCTTATAAAAATAGATTGAATTAAATATTAAAGTGATTATCAGCCCTACTACTTTAATTCTGGCATAAAAAAACTGCTGCATCAAGCACTAAATTTACCTCCTACACCAAGCATTCAAAATCCAATATTCCCTTTAAATCGAACATGGACTATAACATGAGGACTCATGTCTTCACCTTCATCTCTGTTTTGTTTCCATTTTTGTTGTGATAACAGACCTCTTGTTACCTCACCTCCCCACATACAGAGATACATGCAGTTACCGCAGCTGACTGATCATCCCTTAAAACCATGCAAAAACAACAGCGCTGTTTCTGCACGTTCGGGCGTCCCACCAACTCACCGAGATTGAGTCGGAGAACTCCCAGGATCCCGTAGGCATCCAGCATCTTAGTGTACGTGTTCTTAATTGCTTCCTTCTCTGCCGAGGCTAGAGAGCACAGTTGATCATAAAATCATAAAATCATAACGAGAATGAGGATTAAAGGAAACAACATTTACAACTGCACCTACCACTTGCGATTACAAGAACAATGGAATTCCAAGACAAAGGACAAGCAAAAACATCAATAGTACCCTGACAGTTCCGATATTTCAGGATTATCATTTATAATTAAAAAATATCATGTCTGGCCAGCTAAACGTGAAATGCTGGGGTAATAAAATATACAGACAAAATGGAAGGATCTGGAAAGAACCATTTTAGTATGCAGTAGCCCTGCTGAAAATGTTAATTGGTAAAGCCGTCATGGCCAACGCTTAGGCCTGTCCCTGGTACTATGACCGAACATAACAACCACAGGTGCCCTTTAAGGTAACGTCTAAAAAAGGATCTGGACCAATCTTTTCATAATGCACAGGCCCTCCAAAGGAGGATATCTAGGGTGTCAGGTGACCGAGACTCAAACCAGCCAGGCACCTGAAGATTGCTAACGGGCAGTTGTGGTGAACGAGGCAGGCTTGCACCAGACGTGACTTGCTTGGTAATTGCTAAAAACAGCAATAACTTGGAAGGGTTGCGTTTTCCATGAACATCAAGTGAAAAAAAGGCACTTACACAGTACAGCAACAGCCCCCGACTCGAACAGGAGACATTCCTCACGATTCCTGGTTTCCACGATTACACTGTACGGAGGAGGGTCCAGCTTGTGGTAAATACGATAACCCTTGCTGAAGGCCATTTCTGATCTTCAAGGATAACTGGACCAGGTAAAGCACACCTAAAAGAAAGAAATTTAAAGAGAACCTCTCATTTCAAAAACAAATGAAAAACCCTCTAATTTAACTAGAGGAGACTGAACAGGTACCAGATAAATCCAGGCATGGACTTTCATTTTACACTCAAGCTCTCAACACCGCAAGTACCGAGAGTGACTTGCATCACACCAGCAACGCCCGAGTGTCTTTCAGAAGCCAACTAAATATGCCAAATCTGCAAAAGACAGCAGACACAGCCTTCACAGGAACTAGGAAACCTATTTTTTTAATATAACCGCTGTCATAACCATCAGGCCGCCGATTATCTACAATCTACTGCAGCATAATCGCGGGTAGTGCAGAGTCCGAAATATCTGGCCGCTTTGCTCGGGTAAAATGATCACTGAACGTTTATTTCTAGTATGATCACTGCTTTCGCCGCACGCAATAACCATCCATAGAATAAAAGATAGCAGACCCTGTAACACCTCCTCCCTGCTGATTTGGCCGAGCTTGATGCTCTACAGCAGGATTAGCCGCCAGTGGCATACGGACTCCGCGTTTACCCAGCCAAAATGGAGAGATTAACCAAATTTACCACCATTTACCGGTACTCAGCAAATCTTCATCATCATCCTCATCATCATCACTATCACTATTATGACTGTTATTATTATTGTCGGCGTGCCAACCGTAAAAAAGGCCAGATATTTAAACGCAAGCCAGAACGTCACAGCATCAGTGCACCATTTCCGATTATGTGTTTATAAACGGAAACGCAGTGCGAATTAAAATCCGCGAATTAAAATCGATTGTGATAAGGTAGCTAGCCACCGTACTGACATTTTGTATGCACCTAGCCGGACACAAAGTCCTTGGGATTCAACAGCGATTTTCGAGAATCCCGTTTATTTCCCCCTGGTTTTGTTTAGTTGGAGAGTCGTAGTCGGGATATTGTCGATATTCTCCGGCGTCGTTATCTACGGGACGCCGTTACCCAGCGGTTATGTAGATAGTTAGCCAGCTAGCTACCATTTCGTGTCCTGCTTTAAAATGACACCTGCCCGCCAGTACGGCAAAATGCCACCGTCGTTTGACAAACCAAAACCAGGCACCTTTAAAAGTAATACTGGTTTTAGCATATATCTAAAAATATATATATATATCTATATTTCAAACAGGGACACTTACTACCCCTTCACGCCGCTTCTTCGCCGCCGGATTTTGTCAGGCACAGGATCTCAGCGGTAACGACACGAACCTCCTCCCACTGCACCGGTGACGTAACGTACGTAACGACCGCGCATCCCTCCCACTACACTGTCGGTAGAACAGACGTAACGTTCACGTATCCTTCGTAATCATGTGGAATACGGCTCGCACACATTGCTCTGTTGGTAAATCACACGTAATGTCCGCAATCAGCGTAACCATACAGCTACGCTCAGAGTGGTCTTTTGCGTCCAGAAGAAAATGCAGCCCACTAAACCGGAAGCTTTGAATTCTTTTTTTCCTCATGTATTTAATTTTCGAATTAATTAATGAAATTCACGTTGTACAGCTGCATCAGCAGGTAACATAACGACATTCACTGTATATAAGGAAATTCAAGGGACTGAGTTGCCCACATAAATACAAATTATCCTAACATTTTACGGTACTCTTACTATTTAAATTTTCTGGCTATTTGGACTGTTTTGTGAGATTTATATAGTCAGACTTAAATAAATAAATATGTATAATTATATTCATGTTGGATGACCCTGGAAATATGATTTCCATATTATGATAAACAGTGCCTCATCTAGACTTGAAACAATCCAGTGATGCACACGCGCAGGATTTACGCAAGGTGCAACATCTCTTGCTTAAGAATTTAAGTGCAAAGCGCGTAGTAGTGGAAGACAGAAACGCGTTATTAAAGAGATAAAAGATGTTGAGTAAAAGTGCAAACTGATTGTCGTTGTCATTACAGACAAAATACGAAGGACCAGGGGAGTTTAGCTATTGAAAAGATCAGGAGCGAAGTCAAGTTTACCTGGGACTCGACTTAGTTTCTTTTTGTAGGCTACCTAACAAAACCGCCTTCCTCGCTCAAGAAAATTATTTTTTAAAATTTTGGGATTAAAGTCACGATTTTGGAGCGGTGCAGGTTTCTGGGTTTAAAATGTTAACAATTGAAACGCATCTCCCTTAATCAACTCAAGTCGGAAAGCAGGGCCCACCCTTGCCCCACCCAGGGAGTCTGACCATATCGATATGGTATTATCTGTACAGGTTCACTGAGAATAACCTTATCAGAAAAAACAGTAAAAGACAAACAGTGAGGTAATAAGCTCAGTGCCGGGGCACTTTTTTTTTTTTTAGCAATCGACGCACATTTTCACTGAATGTCGTTTTCTTCGTTTTATACGGTCACGTGGTATATTCAGTATTTCCAAACAGATTCCTTCAAAATTTATTTAAGAACCGACAATCTACTGCAAAGAAATTAAACATCATTGGATCATTTGCGCAGGCTTTTCCAAACAAACTGCTCGGCTGCGGGTCTGACGTAATTGACATAAAGTTAAACCAATCAGCGATTGACTGATTATTTTTTTTAACAGCAAATGTGTCCAATCGTAAGCAAGATGATGGCATCGGGAAATGGACGAGTCATAACTTCAGCGCTGCAGTTGCAAAGGGATTTAAACTAGAGTCGAATCGACGAAGCCAATTCATCGTAATGTAAGAGTCACCTTTTAAATTGCGCAACTCAACATAAGGTAAGAAACAGGACGCTTAATGTTATTTGTCAAATCCGCAGTTTGAGCTCTTTAGGAGAAACATCATTAAATAAATCTTTCGTTTGTACGTTTTTGTTTACTTTCTGGATATGCTGTTTACTGAAACTTGTTTTTGATTGTCATTAAGGGGCACCTGACAAAAAAGTGAGATTTGTAAAGTATGTACTTTGTTATATCTTTGTATTGAGATGGACATAGATGACATGCAGTTTGTTTTTTACTTTTCCAGTTATTAAAAAAGTTTCAGTTTTCTTGCCATTACTTCTTTGTTAAAATGATACTTTGTTAATCATAATATGTAATAAATCTATATATTTCCGGACGTTTTCACTTTAAAAAGCGTACTGAAAGGTACGCAACTTTCGTTCACGGTCAAGTGAATTCATTTCTTTGCCAGTAGTAGAAATACACCTGCTTATGTATCAGAATCCTTGTAACTTGTTGCCTGTTTGCAAATATGATAATGGTTTTTCAACTATTAAAAATTTAAACTAATTCATTGATTAGTTGGGGAGGGGCTAGGGAAATGTAATGGATTTCCCATGAAAAGAAACCCCCATACTTGATTGGGCTTATGAGTCACACCCAGCAATACATAACGCTTATATAATCTTATGTTCCAGTGAATTTGAAGGAGAACTGTGGCCCGAAGAATGAAGGGACTCTACTTTGTGGAGCCAGTCGTGGCTCTGTACGCCTTCGCCTGTTTTTTGATCTACCCGCTGGTGTCCCAGTATGTTTACCGGCGCATGTGGCAGGATCTGACGAATACGACTTACCCAGCCACAGACAATGCTTCCACCTGCATGGTCAGCACTAACCAGTCCAGTCATGAGGTCAGTAAATTCATAAAAATGACATGGACTTATGTAGCTTCATGTATTTGTATCTGATGTCTACAGTCATGTGACTTGGATGATAACAGAAACACTTCTGCTAGTAACTGTTTCAGTTTCCTGAAACATAGAACACCTGCTTTCTATGTTTAGGTTGCACTCAAATGTCACTTCCATTTTTTTAACTTCTTAAAAATTTTGTCTTGTATTATTTAAGGTCTTCCCAGCATGCACTGTACTGCCTGTTTTTGCTGTCAGTGTGTGTTTTGTTTCGACAGAAAGTGCAAAGGGCTGCTTCGCTGTTCTCCCTCTACAACGAGCTGTTCTCCATGATTCCCAGCCTCATCGTAACCCTCATGCTGGTGGCGTACAGTGACCACCGGGGTCGCAAAATCTCCATCGTTCTCCCTCTGGTGGGCAGCCTCGTTTACACGTCCTCCTTCTTGGCCATCTCCTTCTTTGAGCTTAATATCTACCTGCTCATCGTGGCCAACTTTGCCAGCTCCCTGTTTGGCGGGGTAGGCACCTTGCTTGGTGGCTGCTTCTCCTACATTGCCGACCTGTGCAGCGACGGCAAGCAGAAGACCCTACGTATGGCTGGTGTGGACATGGTGCTTGGTCTTCTCTCCGGTGTGGCTTCCATCTCCACGGGCTACTTCCTGAGGGCATCCGGCTTCAACTGGCCTTTCTTTACCGCCTTCCTCTGCCAAGCTGCCAACTTGCTGTATGTCATAGTCCTGCTGGAGGAGACGTGGAAGTCACCTGACCTGCAGGAGATGCGGCCCCCCTTGCAGAAGCTAGTCTCCGGTGTCTACCGCCTCTTTGCCCTGGCCAGTCGGAGGAGAAACATGGTGCTGATCCTCTTGCTTCTCATTTTCTTCACCTACTCCTTCTCCAACATTGGCAGCCTGGCTGTGATCACGCTCTATGAGCTGAACGAACCTCTCTGCTGGAGCGAGATCCTCATCGGCTACGGCTCAGCCCTCTCCACCCTCGTATTCCTCACAAGCTTCATCGGTGTGTCCATCCTCTCCCGCTGCCTGTCCAACGTGGCCATTGTCTTTGTTGGCCTCCTATCCGTCATGTCTGGGCTGATCATGACCGCATTCGCCAGAACCACCTTGCTGATGTTCCTTGGTAGGACGTCTTTTTTCGTTCTTCTATCTGCCTGTAGACTGTGAGCAGTAAAATGGTTAGAGCCCTAGACTTGGGTGGTCATAAACGTTCAGGTTTGAATCCCTGATAAGGCTGGTTCCTTGTAGTAACATTATTGCTCCTTAAGTTAGGAAATTGTGTCCATCACCTGCATGCTAGTGCTTAACCTTTCCAGCTGTGTTTGCACTAATTAAATGATATTCCACATCAGATGTTTAGCTCTGGGAACCTTTATGGTTTTATGGTACCTGAATGTGCTATTAAAACATAAATACTATTGCTCCATAGTGGGTAAATGCACACTTTCTGTCAACACCATCGTCTTATCAAGTAACATGCATACGTTGTTGCATTTTCATTATGTTTTCTGATAAAGGAGAACATTTTAGTCTTTTTATAGTCGTCACTGAGAATCTGGTCAGTTAAAACCAGTGGATGAGACTGTCTGTTCTTTTTGTGTTGTAATGAGGATATTTAGTAGTGACACATTCTTCTTGCTCTGTGTGTGTGTGTGTAATACCTAGTATGATAATTAATTTTCATAATGAGGCTCCTGTCATTATGTCTAACAAGGGAAAAGTCCCATATCAAATGTTTGTTTTCCAGTGAGGGCCCCCATGCTGCTGGCGATCATGCCTGCCCCCGTTTTACGTTCCATGATGTCAAAGATTGTCTCAAAGTCTGAACAAGGTAAGTGGTCTGTGTGACGGCTTCAGTGGTGGCGTGGGCTCGGGTTGGCTGAATGGAGGTGACTGGACTTTCCCCTTCCCTGACACAGGAGCCCTCTTTGCCTGCGTGGCCTGCCTGGAGAACCTGAGCTCCAATGTAGCCTTTGCCGTCTTCAACAGTCTATACGCAGCCACCGTGGTCTGGTTCCCTGGCTTTAGCTTTCTGCTGGCAGGTGGCTTGTGTCTGGTGCCCATAACCATGCTGGGGTGAGTGGCTGTCATCATGCTTATTTTACAGAAGGCGACACACGTAGTGTGTAGCTCTTTGATTAGATGGATAGATAGATAGACAGACAGACTTTATTAATCCCTCGGGAAGGTTCCTCCAGGAAATTCAGTTTCTAGTAGCACCAATACACCGGCGTAATAGTACAGTTACACAATAATAAAGTAATAACGAGTAATAAATAGCGGTGGGATGATAGAATTATTGCACGAGTCAATTGCACAGTCGTGGTCTATTGTAAAGTTAGTAAAATGTCCTTCTGTCCCCCCCCCTCCTGTTCCCCTTCCTACCCCCCAGTAAGGAATTGAACAGTTTGATGGCGTGCGGGACAAAGGAATTTTTAAGTCTGTTAGTCCTGGATTTGAGGAGAAGCATCCTGTCACTGAGCGTACTCCTCTGGCTGGTTATGACGCTGTGCAGAGGGTGCCTGACATTATGCATAAGGGCCAGCAGTTTGCTCAATTGATGCATATGCCTACATATTTGGGGACTTGCAGTTATTTCTAGTTTAACTTCCCTAGCCAGTGATTTAATTGATGGATAGAAAAAGAATGTTTCTTTAAGTTCCCTTCGGAGGGATGAACCAACACTTAAGAATGCCGTCATCTGCTCAGGATCTGAGACGCTGAACACTGTAGTGCCATTAAAACAGAGTAATCCTGCCAAGGGGTGGGAGCTGAAACATGAACCTGATTCTTGTGCCAGTCACATTTCCTCTTCAGACCTGTTTTTTGGGGTCAGTAGTGTGTGACTACATGTCCTGTGTACAATGTCTTGTTTCCTGAGTCACTCTGCCATAAGGTGACAAAGGCTATATTGTTAGGTACTACCGTAGTACTGGCTTATGGACAACCTATGAGATTCCACAGTCGGTGGAATGTTTTCTTACTGCCCCAAAACACCACTTGGGTGCGGTTTAAGGCCATTAAAACAGAGGTGAGCTAATTAGTCCAGTAATTAGGCCGTGTATGTGAAGGGTGATGGTGAGCACAGCAAACTGGGGCTCCAGCTGACCCCATTTCAAAGCAGCAGTATGCCTTTGTGTCCAGTTGCTGGTCCCAGTCCAAAAAATATATATCCCCATGTCGGGTTTCTCTCCCAAACAGTGTGGTGGCATTCCTGGGCCCGGATGAAGCCGGTGAAGCAGAAGCTCTTATCGCAGGAGAGGAAGCTGGTGATGCACCTTCCATCTGAGAGCCGACAAGGCGTACGAGCAGAACGACTATGTATCATCTGCCCACTAGGTTCTCTGGACACGTTTGGTGTCCTAGGGCAGGATTGTAGAGGGACGGCTAATGTGCTACGAGCAGCACAGGCACACCATTGCCGTTTGACACCAAAGCTCACTGTTGGCACTGTTTTGAAAACCAGATCTTCGTAGTTGGGGTTTTTTTTTGTGGATTATCGTGTGATGTGGTTCACAAGCCACAGCCTAGAATTGCAATCACTGTTTCCATTGCAAGTGTGACCCTTGGGTGAATGTTCAGCACTTTGCGTAGAAATATATTTTTCTATGCCGTATGGGCTATTTTTGCTGGTCTGTTTACTGTGACAGGCATCATAGTTTAACCGTAAGTTCAGCTTCTGTTTGTTTCTGCTGCCAGACAATTTGAAGTTATCATTCGGATGTAAAGCGAAACATGTCATTTTATAAACAAAATGCTTCAATAAGCAATAAAAATGTACTTCCACTGGGAAGTGGTTCAACCAATAAATTATATACAGCTGTAGTCTGCTTAGGTCAGGATTTCAGGATGATGACTTCAGATGAAAAGCACCTTAGTAAATGTTGTCAGTGTAGTGCGTCTTTTGTTTTCACTGTAATCTTATGATAAGGTTAGTTCAGTGCAATTTGTGAATTTTCTAAAATTTAGATGAATTCAAATGACTATTTAATTATATAAACCATTTCTTGTTCAGATGTAACATTGCAAGATACATGTGATTATGAATTATGGCCATCAAAATGATGACTAATTGACTAAAATTTTGTATATTTTTATATATATTTCTTTCCAGGTGACTTTTAATCCAAAAGTGTATGAAATCATTTGGATGTATTTCTCCTTTAATCATGTTATGCTGGCAAGTCTTTGGGTGAAGCCAGGGAAACAGATTATGGTTAATATCATGTCTCTTGGAAATATTCTGCTCAAAGCCTGACCAACGAGGCAAATCCAGTTTGTCGATCAAGACACTTTCAGATAACTAGAAAATACTTTAAAAGAGCTAAAATTAAGAAGCTCCACTTTACTAATTTAACTCCCTAACCATAACAATGGAGCTGCTGTATTTCAGGATATTCTTTTCCCTAGGAAATACCCTTGACAGTGGTCAATTGTTCAGAGCTCGTTAGCCGTTTAGTTACGCACAACTCGTGATGCTGAGCGTAAACTACAATATTTTCAGAATGCAATTTTACACTTTACCGCAAGATGTCAGGCTTTGACAACAAAACCCATAATTTCCTTAACAAAGAAGTTGGGGTTTTGTGATGCAGAACAGTAAAAAATCATAAATCTTCTTAGCATTACATTAAAACAGCTTGTATATGTTGTAATGAAATTTCGATCCTTCATGTAAATTCCGAATCTATGGGAAGCGCAACCGTAAAATAAAAAGCAGAAGTTGCATTTGTCTAAATATCATTTTCTGTCCATTGATTGTTGCTTGTAACGCATGACTGTTAAAGCATGGCTTGTATTTATTTGACCATATCGCACTGTTTCATCGGTCTACTTGTTGGGAGATTTTTCGTTTATTGTTAGCGGAGGTCCTCGATCCGTGAGTTCAGTGAAGGCGCACATGCTAACGTGTCAGATCATTCGATAATTGTACCTTTTGTACAACTGGCAAGTAAACGTGTGCTGTACTGGGAAATCCCATTACTTGAAGGATTTTTTTTTTTCTTTGGGGGGGGGGGGGGGTTATTTGGGTCGTGTTTTCTTATCATACATTTAACAATTAAAACACGCCACTATTATCTAACGACTCACAAGACGCGGAAAGACGCTTCACTACTCCGCCGTTCATCTATAGGAAAATGATAGAATTTAAGAAAAAATTGGTAGTGCACAATACCCTCTCACCAGTTATAGCTGGTCATTAGTCTTCGTCGACAGATTGTCTCAGCGTGATTTATATTGTGTGTGTTGTTTAATATCACTTTATACCGGAGGCTGTTTTGTCAACGTATAGTTAAAATTGTGACTTAGTTGTATTAAATAAATAAATGTATTAAATAAAGTTCCGGTCCAAAAACAACGATACTCTTATTTATTTATAAGTGCACGCATTCGTGAAAATCGAAGTCAAAGTGAAGCCGTTTGATTGACTGTATTGATTAAGCTCAGGTTTTGTTGGCGATTGCAGTTTTACCTTCAAGCTGCACTGGAATGCAATCAGACCCGTAGCTCCTAACAGAAAACGCAAGTAAGGCGTGTACGGATTTATCTCCATTGCGCGTGTTTTGATGACAATCCGTGACAGACGTCAAGAAGACAAATGCGGCATATACTTAAAATAGATGTTAGATGTTCAAATTGTGGTAGCGGTTATAGCGTTGCCATCATTAGGTCACTGTCGCGTACTCGTGATTAATAGCATTTCACTCATCCGGCGGTCAGGTGTTTATTTATAACCTTTGGGTTTCTCTGCTTTCATCAAGAGGATGTTCATTTCTTATCTTTTTCCTTTAGGTATGAGCACTCAGTTTGCCTTGCTGAAGGTGTAGAAAAAGCTCATCTTTACCATATCACACTTCTTAACAATAATAATAACCGAATTGGAATCCAATTAAATTGGATTATATACATTTCTCATAATGTGAGTGCGTACTACTATGTGCTCGTTGATGGACGAACGTCCTGTTCTGGGCAGTCCTGCTTTTTACTCTGTATTAGTGGGAAAGACTCTCAGCATGTTTGTGACCCTGTACTGGGTAAATATTTGGAAGATTAATGCATGGGCTCTATGTATGTATTAGGGCTGCCAGCCAACTTAGAGGAATTTGTTGGACTCGCATAACCGGAATGGGTGCACTAACGCGTGATATCACACCGGTAATCTGTTGTAGCACGATTGAAATATTAGTACCCAAGTCCATTACACGTGGAATGGCATTAGTATTTGCGCGATTTCTAACCTCTGACCAGGAAGGTACCCCCCCCCAAATAATAGCTACCCACTGCTATGTCACATGTGGGTTAAATAGAGAGGGCTCACGAATTTACATGCATGGGACAGTTTTATAACATTGTAAATAGTTCGTAGGGTTTGCAAACTACCCCAGCTCAGCTAATTTTAGGTTTATAATGGGATAGGCCTACTATAGATTTGCTCTAAGATTTCTTGCCTAAGCGTGGGTGGTGAGAGGGTCTTCGCCACCCTCTACAGTGCTTTGCGGTCTTCTGTTGAGCAGTTGCCATGCAAAATGTTATGCAGCCACTCAGAATTGACTCAGCAGTACATTGATGTTTGGTAGTACACAACTGTTTAGGTCTCCTGGTGGTATCTAAGGAGGTGGTGGGCCTTCCTGATGAGTGTTGAGGCATGATGTGACCACGCGAGGTTGTCGGTGATGGTGACTCCCAGTTATTTGATGCTGCTGACCTTCTCCACACCATCCTCACAGATGTAGATGGCAGTGTGGGCTGCTGTCTGCTGCGTGAAGTCAATTACTAATGCCTTGGTCTTGCTGACATTTAGGGAGGCGCGGTTTTCCTGACACCCCTCATATTTTTATTGGAATGTAGGGTAATATAATTGCATCAGCTACAGTTCCCTTTCAGACCTACTAGGGCTGGCCCAATGTATAGTACAGGGGTGTCAAACTGCAGTCCCGGAAGGCCGGAGCCCTGTGTAGCTTAGTTCTTTCCCTGTTCCACCACAAATGAT
>JAODLD010000044.1:16179477-16190376 GCA_026781065.1 Mormyrops boulengeri | reverse complement strand
ACTGACATACTTGCACTGACATACTGACAATATATCTAAGTATTTTGGCTCTCATAGTTAAAATGATGCTGATTGTATACTTACACTGACATACTTGCACTGACATACTGACAATATATCTAAGTATTTTGGCTCTCATAGTTAAAATGATGCTGATTGTACTTTTCATTTTAGTGGGCCTGACTAATTCATTGGTGCAATCATTTACTTTGGAGACACGAGTTAATTGTTTTGGGTAAGTTACAGGCTTTTGTAGCTAAACCATGGTACTGTGCTGTATGCAGGAAGTGTTCTGAGAAATGATGTTATAGTCTTGAGAATGTTACGCATGTTTCATGAAATGTGCCAGAGCAATTGAGAAAAACTGTAATCTGAGGGAGCAAAGGGACCCTTCTCAAAATCTCAAGTGGGTTTCTGTAATTTGTCTGTATCCTGTTTTCCAGATTCTTTGTTTGCTGGCCCAGTGGAGTATTCTTGGCCCAAGATAAGACATCATAGTAACGTAATCAGTTTGACACTTTCAGAACAATTGATGATAGATAGATAGATAGATAGATATAGATACATAGATGGATGGATGGCAGATGGAGAGATAGAGATAGATAGATAGATAGATAGATAGATGGATGGATAGATATGAAAAGCTAGGTGATGACCTAGTTATAAGGCAATAAGGCATTTTAGAAGCCCTTAAATCTGTCCTTAAGTAAGATAAGATGAACTCTTACCCTTTGGCACAAGACAAATAAGGAGGGTTAAAGTCCAAGAAAATTACAAAATTGTTTTCTTCACTTAATATGACAATTTTCTGGGAGGATCTGGATGAGGAACTAAACGCAGCAGAAAGCTGTCATTTTAGGTTTTACTAAAATAAATGTCATATCATGTGGTGGCTAAAATTATGGTATGGGAACAGAGAGCTTTTTGGAGAGCAATGAGTCAAGGCGCTGCCAAAATCTAATAAGACAAGCAGATGCTTTGGAAAAAGTAAAAAAGATGTACAAATGAGAGGGTGGGCTGGGCTAGATAATGTAGCGTATTTCAACGTGTAGGATATCATGAAGCTCCGTGACATTGATTATCAGGGAGGAATTAAACATTTTCCCATTTAAAGAAGGTAATCAAGTAGTATTCAAAATTCCTGAAAAATATCCATAAATATAATGTTATATAAATATTGCGGCTGGGTGACCCATTTTCTGAAGGCCGTGACCTGTGGTTGGGTTGATGGAAATATCTAACTGCCAATGTGGATCATCTCTCTGGACATCTTATGACAGTTAACAGAACATGTGCGTACTGCCAGTGATCTGTGAGCTTGGTGTGTGTGGGCCCCAAACAGCAGACAGAAGACAGAGTACAGGAAAAAAAAAAATGTTTTTCTGGTAGCTAGATGGATGATAAAGAAGAAGAGACAGAAAAGATCGATACAGAAAAATCCTGGTGGATTAATCAATGACAACATTATAAAGAGATCCGGACCTGACAACATGCACAACCAAGATACTCGACACTTAATAAATAGGCTAATAATAAATAAATAGCACAGCACGGGTAAGTGACGGAATCACATGTAAGGTTATGAAGAAGTGCAGGAAAGGTCATGCTGAATCAGCAGCAATTGCTAAAAGATTGGTGAGTGATGATAGATAGATAGATAGATAGATAGATAGATAGATGGGACTTCATTGATTCCCCACATTGCAGCGAGACACATTCATAAGAAAGAACTGAATTCTGAAGAAATACACATTAAGAATAACAATAAAACACACATGTTGCTATAGAAATATTAAAAAGCCAGAATGATATGGGTCATGCCATGTCATGGTTTACTGTGATCTGCTCTCTTGTCCTCAGAAACACATCGACAGACGTGTCGCTCTAGCTTCAGTTCTCCTAGACTGCAAGACCAGCAGCACGACGTATTGGGCAAAGCCGACCACATGCAGCTTTGAAGGAGTTCCTGGTGGGAGGGGTTAGATGGGGTGAAAAGACTTAAGGAACTTAAAACCTACAAGCCACAGTGAGCCAACTAGGAAGACAAGTAAGCTTAAGAACAAAGTAGCTAATGCAGTGCTTCAGTTTGTGCTCCAGCACAGTTATGTTTAATGGTGTAAAATTATAACCTAAGTAATTTGTTTTGACTAAAAGAATCAGTCCAGCGAATTAATGTAGGAACAGCACGATAGTGGATTAGAGGGGAATGAAAAGAATCGGTGATGGAAGGTCATCGACTCATGTTGCATCAGAGGAGGTGATCCAGGCAGCCGTCTGAGTCCTGGCCAAGCAACTCTGCTTTCTCTGGATTTGGACCACCATCCGGAGGCCGTGTGTGGTAGCAGATCGGGGTCCCAGCTGTGAGATCAGTCGATTCCCAGCAGGCCGAGCCGCGCGGTTGGCCAGGCCAGAAACATGCCACTGCATACGGGGCGGTCCCGTGTATCGGATTCTCCGCGGACACAAGAGCTGAATTCTGCTTTTCCACTTACTGGCTCTGAGTATTAGGAAAATTTGTTGCTGGCATGAAATTTATTGCGTTCAACAAACAATCGTTTTAAAAAGTTTATAAACCCTTTTTTAAAAAATCAATTTCTGCAATACAAACAAAAAGGAATAACTATGTAAGAATCATGCAGGCTGTCCCGAAGGCTTAACTTTTGAATGCTTTTTGAGGTACAATTGGCTCCCTACTTACCTAGATTTCAGGATAA
This sequence comes from Mormyrops boulengeri, assembly GCA_026781065.1. Lineage (NCBI taxonomy): Eukaryota > Metazoa > Chordata > Actinopteri > Osteoglossiformes > Mormyridae > Mormyrops > Mormyrops boulengeri. The sequence continues at coordinate 16,187,662 of JAODLD010000044.1, read as the reverse complement.
TCGTTTATAATGGGGGTGGCACTGTGGCTCAGTAGGTATCCTGGTTTTCATGCTCCCCCTCTGTTCTGCAGGGTTCTTCTCGCAGCCCAAACACATGAAGTTATGCTAACTGGTGTCTCCCAGGACCATAGTGTCACATACAACAGCACTGACAATAGATGAATCACCTATAATCCTTCTTTACATACTTCTGAGGACTGGTGAATGGTCTACAGTCCCCAGTGTTTGGTCACAATCCGAACGACAGGAGGCATTTTTGAAAACCTTCTTAGAAGGTCAAGCTACATTCATGCTGTTTAAAGTTCATACCCCCCACATAAATGTCTCTCTTTGCCTGTTTGTTGGCTCATGGATATAACAGAGCACCCTTCCAAGGAGCATCGTGAAATGCTGGTCAAACGTAAACACCTCAATAGCCCCGCCCTGGTGGTGGCTCCTTGCGATGAGCAGCGTCTGCTGAGCATGGAGAATATCTCAGTGCAGCATCAGAAAAGTCATCTTTCTCAAGCTAAAATCCACCATCCAGCCTTCCTGCCACTAGTACACTTAATTATTTATAAAATTATTTTTTTTTCTTGTATATAATTAAGTAATTAGCCTTTTAGAGGACAGACACACTAATACTGAAAAGGGAGAGCTTCACATTGGGCAGAAACGTGATCCACCTGTGTGGCTCCCGTGCTTTGCTATTGGTCCATCCTCTTCTGCTTATGAGGACCTGAGCCTATTTATATTATATTATATTATATTATATTATACCTTAGTTCTTCTTTACAATCTTCTGTGCAAATATTTGAGAATGAACTCACAAGTCCAGTTTATTTTTTTTTCCACCACAGTTGCACTTAGAAAATTAAAAGTCTTTACCATTACGGTTTGGCCCAAGTCTGGCTGTTGTTTTTACTGTTTCCCTGCAGTTCCACAGCCTAGAAACTGTCTAACCACCCAGCTTCCTCACATAATAATAAAGCCCCCACTCCCAACACGACTCCCCCCCCCCCCACCCGCCACAGGGGCAATGAGATCCGAGGCATGCGACTCGCTCCAGATGCATACAAATAACAGAGCTTCACTCCAATCTAAACATCTCTGTTTCTTATTTAATAGGACCTGGTGACTAATATCTGACGTGACAGCACTGCACGCCAACTGTGCCTCAGATAAGTTTGGAAGTAGCTGCAGATAGCAGTTTTCCTGACAAACCATTGGGTCTTGGGTTACAGAAAACAGCAGGATAACATGTTTTTGCGGTAGTGAACTGTCAGGAAGCCCTCTCTACCTGTTTCTCTTAAATCCATGTCTTTGTATGCATGGAACTGTCAGGATGGGTCCCTGCCCTGCCCCTTTTTCATTATGTCTGTCAATTCCCCATTTGGCCAGCTGGTGTTGCCGGTCTTCCCGATCTGTGTTCCCTTTGTTTCCCGTAGTTAGCACCTTAATGTGGCCGCCACATGGCTTAATGGGGCTGTGCTGGTGGCTGTATCAGCCTGGCTTCCCTTTTGTTGTGGGTTCGAGCCTGGCCAGCCTGAACTATGTTTATAATTTTGAATGTTTATGTTTTTTTCTTGATCTATGTATTTGTGTTATGGCTCCTAGCTGTTCCCTGTTTTACTAATGTTCAGTTACCCTTGTTTTCTAGTCTCCCTTGCTGTGTTGACCATTTATCTGTTGATTTCCTCACCTGTGCTTGTGTTTGTTCTTTGTGTTTGTAGCGGTTGTTGCCCCGTGTTTGCTGCTGTACTGCTATGGTTGTTCCTGTGTTGCTCCCTGCCTTGGTTTTTGCCTAACACTTACTTTGTTTTTTGACCCCTCATGGTCGTTTTGTTTCTTGAGTTCATTAAGTCCCTTTTTATGAGCCAGTACATGGATCATCTATCCTTCACCATGTCCATCCATAACTGAAACATGCGTTTAATCAAAAAACCTTTTTTCTGAACATTTTGTGGCATTCACGAGTGAGCGCCCTCACCAAACTTGTGAATCTGATTGTTTGTAATGAAAGCAGACAACAAACAATACAAATGCAGTCACATACCTACCCCCCAACACTCTCCCATCTGTAATTACCCCCCCACAAAGACAACAGCCCACATCAGAGGAGTGAAAAATCCATGTGTTAAAACCAAAATGGAAACACATTGGTGTGAACTGAATTCACAAAGAAACAACCTGCCTTCTCATTGGTGGGCACTTTGTGATCCATTAGCTTTACTGGAATGCAGGATGAAAGCCTCAAGGTCTTCTGATGTGTCATTTTTAAAGGGAGGACTTTCCCTTACCCTCTTGACTTTCAGGCAAACTCATGCTCCGGGGTTTGGTAAGATGTCAGCTTGTTCGTCCTGCTAACATCAGTGACTGAGAGTGGTGATTTCTGGTAGCTGTGAGATTCAAAGAATTTGAATGCTGAGACAATACAATTTGTGATAAAAATGGACTTACAGCAGACATGGCACGCAAACCGCAAATAAACAAGGCTTTTCTGGAAGCTTAAACTTACAGACGTGAAGCAAACTTGACATTAGAAGAAATGCCTAACAGATGCTCCGACTCCTCTGTGTTTAGACACTTCTTGGTTATCAGGGTTCAGAACCAGTACACATCAGGGGACAAGGGTCCAGGGTTCAGAACCGGTACAGGTCCAGGGTTCAGAACCGGTACACATCAGGGGTCAAGGGTCCAGGGTTCAGCCACATTCGACTCCTCCACATCGCAAACTACAGGGCACAACTTTGAACCACATCCTGTCCCTGATTTCATTTTTGTGGCTCTAAAGAAGGAATTCCCTGGGTTACAATGTGAACCTTATCATGACTAAGCTGGATGCGCTGTTAAAATATACTCACACCAACACACTGCCTCAATATTCACTTGCAGTCCTCAACAGTCCTCAGAAAGCCTTTTTTCCCGAACAGAATACAGAATTTGTTTTGAATGATCGTGATCTGCCACAGATATTTCATTTTGTCTATCATCACCCTGGCCACTGTCCTATCCTGAACCTTCTGAACTGCATTTTCTTTGTGTACAATCTCCTTGCCAGGCATATTGTCATTCAACCATTCACAGAACAAATAATTTTCCAGTTTGTATAAATTCAGTATTAGCTTACCTTTTCATTGCTAGCATCGTGATATTATACACGAAATGGATTACGTTCTCATTACTCCAGTGCCAGTTATTCCAGTGGGGTTTACATTCGTTTTGGAAAATAATATGTATTGCAGCAAATGAAAACGTCAAGGTTCCAAAAATATGTATATATATTACCACATAAATAAAAGTGCTGCTTACACCCCATACTGTGTGGTCTTAATTGTTTTTGTTACAGGCAATTCCTACGTTACGAGTGAGATCTGTTCCCTAAGTCTGTCTTTGAGTTTGTAGGTAAGTTTAACAATAATAATACAGTGAATAACAATAATAATAATAATAAAAATAACAGAAGTAACTACATATGGCACTGTGCTGTACTCTACCTCGAGCTGATGAATCACAGAAGCTGTGTAATGTTTTCATGAGTGTCACAAAGTACTTGTTATTACAAACCATTATATCTAATTAAAATTTTTGGCAGTCCATTTGTATTCAGATGTTGTTAGCCTGGGGACCGCCTGTATTTTCCTTGCTGGTTCGATTTCATGGAGTTTAGGAATCACTGTTTAAGAAGGATACATGTCTTTGTTTGATTCTGAAATGGTTGACATATATGAAGACAACTGTAGCTTCAAATTGAGATTTTTTTTGATATCAGTACCCAGTACAGGGCAATTCGTTTTATCTCTTTAAGGGCAATAAAGATTTGAGCCAGACGCACATTTTGCTTGGCTCCAGTGAGTCCCATTCTAAGCTGACTGCGCGCTAAGGAGTCAGGCTGACTTAGCAGTCGCCATCTGATGTACACTGGCAGAGTGTTCCCTTCGGAGACATGGCAATGTCTTCTCTGCCCCATGCAAAATGCTCTGAGCACACAGCAAACAAACAACCGACAATGACCAACAACCAACAGCTGACAACCAACAAGCTAAAAAACAACCAACAGCTGAAGTGTCAGAAATAATGCCAAAGAGGTCAGATTGGCCCAGGTCCCTCTCATAATCGCAGCTAAGGATTGTGGGAAATTCCAGCGGGGCAGCTTAGTTTAGGTGATGGTAACACAGGAGCCTTTCATACCATAAGACAACCTGCCACAACCCATTTGCTGGTAAGTAGTTCCAGTGGGGGTGCAGGCTGGTGTTTCTCAGGGATACCAAACTCTTGGCATGGTTCCTGTGGCCCGACAGCAGTAAAGGAACCTCTGCCTGTAGACCTTAATGTTGGCACTGGTCTCCCTAAAAGGGTTCCTGGCAATTCAATAACTAGTTCTGAGGCTTATATGTTTCCATGAACATTTCTCATGATTAGCATAGCATCTGCATTAAAGTTGCAAATTCATTATGATGCGAATTGCTTTTTACTGCTAGCAGATGCACTGTAATAAGCTGAACTCTAGCTATCCGCGGCTACACACTCTCCCGCGAGTTAAAAAACAAACTGCTAACTTGACTGCTTTTTATTAGTTCACTTTCATTCAACTTCAAGAGCCACAAAAAAAGGGACAGTTGTTTTCAATTGGTTTTGGATCTAGCAAATGTTGGATCAATCATTACATTGCTGTTGAGGTAATCTGATGTTCAAGAGCTGTGCAAACAATTAAGAGCATTCCATATTTCATAATGCATTATGTGTTTAATAAAACCGACTGCCCCTTCTCACTCTTCTCTGCTTCACGCTCTGCTTCCAGCTCTTGCGAGTGAACTCGTCCTAAAGTGACTTTCCGCCTTCCCTTCCATGTACGTCTTATTAAGTTAGGATAAGCTCCCAAGACACGCAGAAGTGGGGTGGTTTGAGGAGAGCGATTGCGGACAGACACGACACATACGGAGGACGTGAGCATGGCCGGATTTCATAAACAAGTTTTTCTCTCCCCCAACTGTTTTCAGTCTCATTGCCAGAGAGACTTTCAGAGAGCGAACTTTTAATGACGATCGGGCTCACTTTGTTTATTATTTCGTACGGCGACTTCCATCCTCACCATGGCAACCATCGAGGGTGGTTTTGAGGCTGATCTGTAGTCAAATATCACTGAAATAGCCATTACTGGGTAATTACTGAGGCCTCAAGTCTGTGATGTGGGGCAGTAGCCCCACCCTCAAAGCGCTATTGCAGATCCGTAGACTGCGGCCCTACCTTCTCTTTCCATCCATTCTTGCCTCCGTGTCACCGTGCGCCGCAGTCCTTCTGCGAAAGATCGTAGGATCCCAGTGGTGGCTGAAAAGGACAGATGTGACAGAACCCTAGAAACACCTTGCCTGATCGTCCTAGTAAAAAAATGAGTACATGCATTAGGAACCATTTTTTGTTTAGTCACCATTTACTCCTACGCCTTGTCTTTACGCTTCTCTGTTGTGTATCTTGTGTCCTGTATTTATTCCTTGTCCACGTTATGCCCTAATTGTTGGAAAATTCAGGTCCAGAAAGTACATATCAGGGTTTGGGGGCATTCCGGACTGTATTCATCAATTTCAATCCTAACCAGGAAATGGAACTGGAGTCGGGATTGGAAAAAAACCTATGGGGAACAGAATTGAAACTGAATTCGAATTTCAGGGAGATTTGAATTCCAACTCCAGTTCCATGTCCTGGTTGGGATTATGAATTCATTCAGAAATGGCCCCAGCCCAGGTACAAATCCAACCAGTTGTGCATAAAGAGTCACATTCACAGGAGACTCAACTGGCTGGTTGAAAAAGAAAACCTTGGTCTGGATTTGTACTTTCCGGACCTGAACTTTCCACCTCTGGTTAGTTGTTTGTTGTTATTGTGTCAGGAACAGTAACAAGCTGCGGCAACAAAAATCTGCACCAACCACGGCCTTGTGGCGATAAAGATTGTGATTCTGATTAACATTTAACCACTAATTAACAGGGCATACAAAGAAGACACTTCTCATCCTAATTGTCTTCCCATGAAAAGGGAAATCAATATTGTATTTTAATCTGGCTTTGTTCTGCAGTGCAAGGTTGGAAAGCAGATAACAGCTTCTCTTCACACTGCCTGATTTTTGCCTACAGGTATGGCAGAAAATGATGATTATTCATGGAATAAAAGATAAAATATCTTGGTTGAGTGTCCATATCTTTAGAAATGGACCATTGACTGAGGATATAAATCATAGCACACTTGTTTATAGAACAAAATATATGTCTGTAAATATTTGGTAGGACTGTGGTAGAAAAAGCCAAGAATGGAGAAATTAAGTGCTCTGAACGCAGAATCCCACAGGACGTTACAAGTGGGCTAAACCTTGTATGTATTAAAATTACTGTATTGTTTTTATGTAGTTAAATGTTTATTTATGAAAAGCCATAAGGAAAGGAATGTAGCACTGGAGACTTGTGCGGTCACTGTGATTAGCAGAGAAACAGTTCCCTGTTTTAGATAAAAATCAAAGACGACACAGCTGTGCTTTAAGGCTTACTGTGCAAATTATGGCACGGTAATCATGGTTAATTTGGCATGAGGAAATATAAGTCAACTACATATATATACTGGCAACACTTTGCTTCAAACTGTCATCTATAATGAACAATAGATACCTTCATAATGCACTATAATGATCAGCATAAGAATTAATAAAGCATTACAGCATCTTCTACCTACAGTCATAAGGCATTGTAGTGTTGATTATAATATTTCAGTGAAGCTCTCATCTGTCATGCACTTCAGTTCTGTACCTTCATAATGCATTATAATGGTTGCCTTAAGCATCAAGGATGCTTTGTTCTGCATGATAAAAGTATCTATAGTCCATTATAGATGAGAGCTTCATAGAGTATTCATAATACAATAATACACATGGCTATAATGTATTATGCCTTTTTATAAATATTTATAGCCATGTTTATAATGCTTTATGAATGTATTGTAATGTGTTATGAATGTATTCATTGATTCTTATAAGCATGGCATTCAGAGAATATGTTACAAAAAAAACTTAAAATAAGATAATGGCCAGTCATTCCAATATTAAGAATATTCCCTATGAATATACCACACCACCATATCCATATATACCATTGGTGGAGAAAATTATAGTGGGTCTAGATTTTAACCCAGGCAGCAAAAGGTACAAGCTTGGTATATGCTGCGGGCAGGGGTCCAGCGCATCACAGGGACATGCAATCATACTCTTAGGGCCTTCTACAGACAGCACTTTGCTTACCTGTATGGCTTTGGAGGAACCAGAGAACCTGAAAGAATCCCATGTGACACGAGGAGAACACAATCTGCACCCACAGAGCAGGGGGGGCGGGGGGCGGGACTCAAACCCCCAGCCCTGGAAGTGGGAGGCTACAGTGCCACTCACTGAGCCGCCCCTGACATTACCGCACGCATACATTACATTACCATATAAAGAGACCATATGATTATGAGTATACCACATGTAGGAAAAGAAAGACTAGAAAACTCAAAATGATTAGGATTTGCACAACCTCATAATAAACCGTGGCCAATAGGAGGAAAAAAACTGTGTACGCTTGCCAAACAATCAAACAAACAAACAAACAAACAAAAAAGCAAACAGATAAATACCAGCGTGACAGTACTAGATGCTTTCAGGATATCGCTGCGGTTCTCTATATCTCATTAATTCCTCATTCAAGGAGACCCTGAAAAAATCCTTCATTTGTTTCACTGCAGCACACTATGAACAGACACATTATTAATCAAGGGGGTGTTGAAAGCCTGTGCGGACCCATACCAACGGAGACACACATTCAGACAAGCAACACAGATATATACCTGTAATATATCACAGGACTCTTTAATTAACCCGTACCCTCTACCTTGGAGACCAGTATGTGCACAATATGTGACTAAATCTCTCCCTCCACCTGCGCATCCTCACCTACGCACTCAGCAGTGCCAGGAACCAGGCATATGTATGCTGAAGACACCTTGTTATTTTACTCAGAGCTGTTTTTAGAAGATGCTAAGCTACTAGACCATCATGTCCAGAGGTAGAGATTTCAGGTCCAGAGAGTAGAAATCCAGACCAAGATTTTGTTTCAGCCAGCCAGTTGAGTACAATGTGACTGTGACTCTTTATACTCAACTGGTTGGTTGAAACAAAATATTGGTCTGG
>JAODLD010000044.1:16160803-16179131 GCA_026781065.1 Mormyrops boulengeri | reverse complement strand
GATTTTGTTTCAGCCAGCCAGTTGAGTACAATGTGACTTTGACTCTTTATACTCAACTGGTTGGTTGAAACAAAATATTGGTCTGGATTTCTACTCTCTGGACCTGAAATCTCCATCTCTGATCATATCAAATACAAGGCTTCACTCAGAATTATTTCGTCATTAAATGGCCGTTTCAAACTTATTTACCAGCCTGTCTGTTAGGACCTTCCATTAAAACCACGACTTATGACGGAGTCCTGTTATAACTTAAATTGTCCTTATTGTGGAAAATTCCATCCATTCATTTTCCATGCTGTATATTCAGGACAGGTTTGTGGCAAGACTACAGCAAGAAGTACAAGGTAGGGGACACCCTGGATGGGGTACCAGACTGTCACAGGGCACCCACTCACAAACTATAGACAATTTAGAGACACCAGTTCACCTAAACCATATTCAGTGGTAGTTAACCACACAAAGACGGGGAGGACATTTTACACATAGACAGTAATGGGTAATTCAGGTCCAGAAATCCCAAAGTCCAGACCAAGATTTTGTTTCAACCAACCAGTTGTGTATAAACAGTCACAGTTAGAGTACTCACCTGGTTGGTTGAAGCAAAATGGTCTGGACTTTTACTTTCTGGACTTGAACTACCAGCCTCTGTACAACCATGGTGTCACACCCCTACGGTATTAAGCACTGAGCCATTGTTGAACAGTCTCTTATGCTAAATAAATTATTACTCAACGAATATACACCCAAGGTAGTCAAAAACTTTAGAATAAAGCAGGGATGTCAAACTGCAGTCCTGGAGGGCCAGAGCCTTGTGTAGCTTAGTTCTTTCCATGTTCCACCACAAATTAATCAGCTCAAGGGCTGTGTGGTAAGTAGCACAAGGAGATGCAAGGAGTTGAATCAGGTGTGTTAAATGAAGGGAAACCCAAAAATGTGCAGGGCTCCGGCCCTCCACGACTGGAGCTTGACACCCCTGGAATAAAGCGTAGAATGGTTTTACCAAAAGCTAAAAATTAAGTTGATGCGGTGTTATGCTACAACCTTTAAGTATTTATGCCGTCGATACAAAACATGCTGGTGCTTGATGGTTTTTGTTCAGCTCTATCCTTAATATTACTTGACATATTTAACCGTCTTGCCTGAGGACTGGATGAACTCTCTCTAACCTTTAGAATCCCTGCTCTTGGAATGTGCATCAGACTATAGCAGCCAAGGGAATGTGTAAGGGCAGTGCTGCTCACCACAAGTCCACTTCTTTTATGCCCTAGTGGAATCCGTAATTAATAAGCCTTGATTGCTACACATGTAACAAATTTTGGTTGAATCGATTATGCTTTAATTTACAGCTTGCTATCATTTTTTATTCTTGTGTGTCCAAGCATGTACTACCTGGGTGGCTGGAGCACTGGGTCAGTTTATTTGGTTTGTTGTACTCACATTGAACCTGATGTTCATCATCTAATTAAAGTATCTCCAATCCAAATCAAGTCTGTTTGATACATAGATCTGATTCGGGGTCAGGTGTGTAGACTTGCCCTCTTTAAGACCAGGGTTGGAAATCCCTGGTCTGAAACTAACAGTGCTGATACACAGGGCAACTTTTTTAGCAATGTTGCCGGACAGTGTTGCTGACCAGTGTTGCCTGGGAACTTTCCCATTGATATTGGGAAACAAATGTCTATTTCAATAACTCTGATTGGCAGTGGGCAACTTTTTGCGGTTATCCAGATGAGTTGCCCTTTGTCTCACCTGGTGGGCAATTGCCTGGCAACATTACTCAAAAACTTGCCCTTTGCATCATTACCATTTAAGAGTTACACAAATCAGTTTTGGAGGTGGCATGGTGGTGCAGTGGTTAGCACTGTTGCCTCACATCTCTGGGGCCTGGGTTCCATGTGTGTGGAGTTGGCATGTTCTCCTCATGTCATTGTGGGGCTTCCTCTAGGTACCCCAGTTTTCTCCCACAGTCCAAAAACATTTGGAGGTTAATTGTAGCTTCCAAATTGCCAATAGTTGTGCTTGTATATTTTGTATTCATATTCATTCATGTGCATATTTATTCTTATTTTGTATTGTATATTTTGTACACCACTACTGTTTGGGAAGCTCGCACACAAGAATTTCACTCACATGTACTGTACCAGTGTACCAGTAATGTGATGTGACAATAAAGGTGATTTGATTTGATTGGTGTGTGAGTGTGCCCTGTGATGGGTTTCTGCCCAGTCCTGGGTGGTTCCCTGCCTTGCACCTGTAGCCTCCAGGATCACCGCTGGACTGCCTGTGACCCTGAACAGCACAAGTGGTTACAGAAAACGGATGGATGGGCAATCCAGTTTGTTTCTGTTAAGAATTCAACATTTTCCAGTCCAAATGCATATTTCATCTTACGTAATCTGTATAACGAACAGAACAAAATTATCTAGATCTATGCAAAAATAGAGTGAAACTGTTCATTTACATAGCTGCAAGAAAATCATGGGTGGATGTTCTGGCATCCGGTCTGGTGGGGTTAGCTGTGGGATGGTGTTTTCAGATGACACCAGCACAATGCCCTACTGGACAGGAAAGTGTAAATGACACAACAAGACCAACAAACGGGAAGGAGCAAAGGCTTTTTACGCTGGACCCAACCTACCTTATCTTGCTTCACGCTCATGAACTTGAGACATCTTCCTTTTCCTGCCAAGGTCTTTGTTGCCTGTTTGCTCAGGAAGACCTCGCGATGGAACGTTTGGACTGTTAACTGCTTTCGCAAATAATAATAAGAATCTAACATTTGACTATGATAATTGCTAAATGTGAGGAGACTAGAAAAATACTCACTGAGTTCAAGAACAATATATGAAATACTCTTTCAGAGAGCAGGGGACCAGCACCATAGTAATTTCTTCTGAACAAAATGCAATTTTTACCATGGTCATGATATTTCAAAAAGTAGCCTAATTTTTTTTTTTTACCACAGACATATTTGAGTCTTGCCAAGGTCATGTTTCTCAGGGTACGATAGGATGAAGCTGACTTCATTTCCAAGGCATTGTTAGCCATCAGGATTGACAGCAGCTCCCCCTGGTGGGCGGAGCTCTGAGCGACTGGAGGGACTGGCCCAGAGCAGAATGGCTGCGATGCTGTGTATTAGTTTCCCACGGGGAGTGTGATGTGCTGTTTGTACCCAGGCAGTGGAAGGAAACTGACAGGGGCTGCTGGGTGGGGGCACAGTGCTATGTTGGCAAAGCTACAATGAATGACTCTTGATTCACCTAGATGACAAAAAAAAAAAAAATGTCAGGAAGTTCTCAGCATTGGGTGTTTCCTGTTTTCCAGAGGCAGACCCCGTGACAATGAGAGGTAGTGGGGACTTTCAGTTGTGTAATTACATACCGATATAACAGGATCGATGCCATGGGAAAGAAAGTCTACATGCTGAAGTGGGAAATAAAAGGACGTGAACTGAGTTTTTGACACGAAGGAGGTTGTCACCTCCCGCTGGAGCATGCTGGGAAAATCTGTGCTGCTTCCTGTCTGCGAGGTCAGTGATATTTCTGGTATGACCAGGGGTGATTCTAGGATTTGACCTATAGGGGGACTCAGCTGTCACTTTCGAAGAAGAAGTACAAGATGCCACCCACGATGTTGGTGGGGAGGGGGGATATGAAATGGATATTCATATAAGGCAAATAATATATATCTGGTTAAACGCAACACACTCTCAAATTATTTGCACATGCCAATATAAACAGGAATGACTTAAACGATGTAGTATTAATGGAATCAGGGAATTACAATTAAATACCGCTTCCACAACTTATGCAGTTATCGGTAAGTGCGCAAGTAACTAATTGAAGTTTTCTGTAATGCAACACTTACTTGTATATCCACGCACGCTCTCAAATGTAACAGAAGGGGAGATTTCGACTGATAAGTTAACGAACTGAATGAACTAATCTACACGCTCTGCCTCCCTTATGCCAGCTGCCTGCATCCTCTCTTTGCCCTCTTCCAGTCATACGTCTAACGAACGCGCGTTACCAGTCCTTGTACGAGTCAACGTAAGTAAATTATAATAATTGCCGGGACTTTTGTACACAGATTCTCACAGCAGATGCAATGCCCACCCTCCCCATTTAAAAACTGAAGTTCTTTCCGGCACAAAAAGTCTTTGAATTGATGGATGTACGTGTTTGGTGAGGTCAATTCCTCTGCCTCCACTGCCGGTCGAAAAGTTACAACCTAAACTGGTTCATGTGCCCACAACATGAGGGACATGGCAATAGCACAGTGGCCTGGAACAGAACTGTTTGTTTTGTGGGTTCTCTGTTGCTAAAGACAACCAAATCGCGAAGGAAAAGCACCGGAGGCGACAGAGCGAGGTCCGGGGAAGTGTAAAGGCAAGTGGCCTAACGGGTCTGTGATTCTCTCAGGGACTAATCCGTCGTGAAGAAATGCTCAGTGACAGGAGTCCTTCAATGAAATGGCACCATCTGAGGTTCATTTTCTCTTGTGGTACCAGAGCTATGTCTTGGTTTCTTCAACTTGAAGGAGTTTGTCACTGGCCCGCCCCTCTTTTTCACTGAGTGGAACGCTCCGCAGTCAGGAGCTATAAAATTACAGGGAACATCTGACTGAGGCCTGGTCCGGTTGTCTGCAGTTCAAACCCAACAAGGCCCTGCAGGGTCCACCTCTAGATCTCTGATCTCCAACAGAAAACACCCCCATCTAAGGAAGCCATCTTTCCCTGGCTACCAGCATTCCAGTTTCCAACTTACATCATCCTGGAAAAGACTGCAAATAATTACCAAGCAGGGAGTTTCCTCACCTTGTCTTCTACTCTTGGCGCATAAAATGTGTGTCTATCATGTTGAGTACGCGCAGGGTTTTGCTTGCTGATTTGCGCTTCAGCCTTTCTGCTCGCACAGGATTAAACCGGAATGTTATTGCAGTGTGTTCGATTCTTCGGTCAGGCAGCTCCATGGGAATGGAAAGCCCTTGCAGGTCTCATGGCTATCATGCAAAAACATGTTGAAATATAAATCACCAAAATGTACGCAGCACGATGCCTAAAACCAGTGTTTTCCTGTTTTCGTACTCTAATTCTGGGCCTTATTTTTTGAGCTTCTTTTAAGGTACACTTATGTGCATCTATGTGAGAGGGCAATTTTAAGCAGTTTAAGAAAGACAAAACAGAATTTGTTGTATGTTATTTTTGTTTGAGGTCAGAAATGGAATTAATTGTGAAGGATCATAATGTTTATTGAAAATCAGCATTGAACTTTTAATACATGACTGCGTATTAAATGACTGTGATGAAGTGGCATCCTATCCAGGGGGGTACCCCTGCCCTGAGGGGAAATCACAAAAAGATTATGCAAGGTGGTTTCAAACTTTATAGGTAAGAACGTTTGGGTTAACACTTGCTCAGACATTGCATTAATAATGTTCATTTTAAGATTTTATTTTGACGGGATCTCTTCATAAGCTGATTTTGTGTTCAGTATCTTCGGACGCCATTTCCACCTCCTGACTGGCTGCGTGGAATGATGTCACCATCTGCGCAGCTAGCGCACGCAGCCTATAAGTCCTGCTGTGAACGGAAGTCTCCTTCCTGCAATTGTCTTCCTGTTGGCTTTTTCTTCCACCCCACTAAGAGATCAAATCAAGCAGGACATCACTCACAAAAGGAACATCCCAGAAGATATCAGAAGGAGTGAAAACAGGAAGAGAGCAACAGGTCAAGATAGCGACGGGAAGCTCACAACAACTAGTAGCCTAGTTTTCTGAATCATTTACATTTAACATATTTAGCAGCTGCTTTTCTCCAAAGCAATGCACTAGTGAGGCAAAGAGGACATTACACACAAACATGCTGTTGAGGAGTAGACTGGACATAAGTGAATCTAGGCTGAGGTACCAATGAATTATCATAACATTATTGTAACAGGAGCTACACAACATCTTCCAGCACAGTAAGAACCTAATATGACTGAATCAGTTTGCTAGCTATTCCACCTTGGTCACACTCTAATGCTTTCATTTATTAAAGCCAGCGCTGTGTATAATGGGCAAGACTCAGAGGAGACTCTAGGGACTCTGGGGGGGCCCTAGGTGAAAAACTCCATGGGGCCCTGCAACTCCCCCTCCCCTGACATGGTAACATTTATTACCCTTATTTTACTGTTACGTGTAAATAAATGAATTATACCAACAAAGTGAATTTAATAAGCAGATCAGTTTTCAGTTTTGTGAAGAAGCGAATACATAAATTAGGCAGATTTGTCGTTGCGATGTACTATGTAATCTGTCGCCCTCGGGGGGCCCCCTCCCAGCTCGGGGCCCCAGGCCATTGTCTGCCCTGCCTGTCCTGTCGTTGCGCCTCTGGCAAGACCGGAGGATAAATGGACCCTGATTTTCAGCTGTCAGTTCAGTAGAGATGTATGAGTTTACATGTCACTTAAGTCGACCCCCGAATGCTCCCGGGGATGCCAAACCTGTGTTTGCTTTCAAGTCGCAACCCTTGTGTCTCATCTGGGCTTTTGCATGAATTTTATTTCCCATTTTTCTTAGCCTGACATGTGTGCTGAATTTGAGGTGGACTCAAATCGTCCCCCTTCCATCTACCATTAAGTCTCAATTCCCTTTCAGTGTATGTCTCTGTATTTAGTTTTTTTCCCCCCATTGCCATTATCCCCCAGACGTGGGAATGGGAGTCTGCAGAAGCAAATGGCTGGGAAGAAGGCCAGGAAACGCCACTGGAAGTGGACTCTCTCCCCCCTCTGTGAGTGGCGCACGCACAAGGCGTGACCTCATTCCTTTGCTCCACGGGAAGGAAGTACCAGGCTGATTGCTGGGGACACCTGCTTGGAACAGACGCTGGAAAGCGGCTGACAGTGGCAGCGGCAGATAAATAAATGAGCAGATAGATTATTTGCTCAGGAAAGTTGTTTAGTCATAGATAAAATAGAAGTATGGGCCTGGACACATGGTGCAAAAATGTGGCACTGAGCTTTCCCTTTGATTTATTAAAATGCTATGTAGAAATAATATCAAATGCCTTTTTGCCAGGATTTAGCTGGGATTTATCATGATTCTCCAAAAGAATGATGCATTATTCAGCCGCGTATGATGCTACATTTATTCAATCCCTTTGCCCAAAACTGTAAGTTTTAGTCAAAGATTGGCCAGTCGGTTTCTGTGAAAGATCGCAGTCTTATGGACTGTGAAGAGGACATCTTTTGGGTAAAGCCTGAGTTTTTGGAAAAGACCACCATGAAATCAACCCCGAGCTTTTTACCTTTGTATTGTAAATATTGTAAATATTGTAAAAGGTTTCTCGCCTGAGAAAGTTTTTCATTGCACCACTGCAAATTTGTGGCCTTACACTAACCCCAAGTGATATTACTATAGTAGGTGGAGTCAAAACACAAGAAACATTATTTCTTAATATCTGTCCATCTATCCATTCTATCATCCATATTGTTTTAATCATGTTTCAGTCATGTTTTTAAATGATATACTCATATCTCTTTAATTTGAATTTTCTTTGTATTCTGTATTTTTCTTATGTGTCAAAAACTTTGAACGACCACAGTGTATGAAAGGCGCTATATAAATTAACTTGCCTTCCCTTCAACTTCCATACTGCATATCCAGTACAGTATCACTGCAGTTATATCTTAATATGCAACAGTTAATTCATCTGAACATTCTTCTTCAAGCTAACTAACATAATGAATCAACTGCCAAAAAACCTCTTAACCTTAATAGGTTATATTCAAGACATCTAAATAACGATCTGTAATACCCTGTAAAAGAGACGTATGTGTGTGGTTCTCCAACATGCTCTGTAACAGCTGCTGACTCCAGCATCTGGCCTCCAAGAAACTCTTGCGGTTTTTTGGTACCCACTACAGCACACTCAGAGTGCTCAAAATAGCTAAAGGCACAAGGCAAGGTTAGACAATCAGCACTACAGCCTTTTACATCACAGACAGAATTAAGGCCTATAAAAATGCTTAAAGGTCCGTCAATCATCTCGCATCTGCAATTCGGCACCTTCTCCGCCGTCACTCGGAAGAGTAAGGGAAATTTACAGAAGCCTTGTTACTCCGCGCTGTGCTTCAGGAAACCTACATCCGACCAAGACATTGAAAAGTTCCATCTGCTTTGCATTAAAGCAATGTCTTTACAATTATCTGGTTAACTATATCCACAATAACTGTGGTATCCTTCAAAAACATGAGCAGATAAAGTGTGCTATTTCTTCTCAGTGATTTAAAATGTTTCTATAAATATATTAAAGTGTACACCAATTTCTGATATATTAATGCATGACCAAGCTGATAAATCTTGTCCAAAAAGACTGGCAATTTTATTCATTTTTATTTCAGATTGGATATTTTATGGGAGTTGCAAACATTTTTGCTATCTGGCATGTTGAATGCTCCCCTAAAGCATCTTCAAAGGGAAAAAATGAATAAACAAGAATTCTTGCAAAAATCCAAATACGTATAAACAAAGTCCTGCACTCTCCTCCCTATGCTGGCTGTCAAATGTAAATGTAATTCAGTTCATTATTTCTCATCTATAAAGTCACAAAGAAATTCATCTGCAGCTGCGATTAATTTCCAGTTTTCTGAATATTTTTGTGCTGTTTTTGCTGTTTCCTGTTTTTGTTTTTCTTCTTAAAATTTACCATCCGTCTCTGTAAAGCACTTTGTGTCCAACATGGTGGCAAAATTCAATTTGATTTGGAAGGCAATGCACAGATTTTTTAGGGGTATGTCATGCATCTAGAGCTTCGAGAAGCACACGATGCAGCGATCCTGGAGGAACCATGCGTTCCCGTTTCATCCTGCATAGGCATTTCCACACTCGTGAACGAAAGTCTGGCCTGGTCTGCAGTGTTCAGCTCCGCCGGAGCAGGTGGAGAGCTGACCTAAAATCCTGCCTGATTAATGGATGCAGCATCCCGCTGGCGTTCCTGGGTGGAGGCCAGAGGTGAACATGGAAAACGAGACAGTGGAGGCCTTGGCAGTGAGCGGTGTACTGTCATACTCCCTCTGCCGGAGTGGGATTCGATGACAGACGCCGGCATCCAAGCGGGGAAGGAGATAGCGTCGTGCTCGAGGACAGTCCTTGTGACCTTGAAAGCTGCAGGTTCATGATTGAGAATAGGTCCTGCTACTTCACATTTCAGCCGAACCATACAAGGAAAAGCAAGACGCTGTATAATTAGGTAAAAACTATGTGAAAAGCTTCAGAGAAATATGTTGATATGAACCCAACTGTCTGACATGTAAGTACACTGTCAGAAAAAATGGTACCAATTTAGACCTTTGCCTGTCACTGGGGTTTAGGAACATCCCCAAGGTACAAACAACATTAATGTACCATCATTGGTACAGAAATGTTCCTCAGAGTCCATTTCTGTATCTTAAAAGGTACAATTACCCTTGAGGCTCCAGCCCCAGTGACAAGCAAAGGTACAAATTGGTACTACTTTTTCTGACAGTGTATACATCTACTAAGTCCATGTCCTACACCATTTTTGAACCTGTTAAGATGAGCACCAGGGCCTGTTGATGAATATAGGATATACGTATGAAGTGGTCTAACAGTCGTTGTTAACAGTGTATACTGAGAGTAAGCCTTGTGTATTTACATACCGCCACCTAGCTTGCCTAGTCTGCATCCAATGTGGCTCCAACTGCCTGGTCTGTTTCAGCTATTTATAAAGCTTGATATTTTCTATCATCTGGAGCCCCACCTAAAGACCTTCACCTTCCATGCCTTTAACAGAATACTTAACCCCCACTCCCTGTTTCCTACTCAAATCTGTGCTTTGCATATTAGGGTGAGTAATTACTCATGCACGGCATTATGGGTGGTGTGGCGGCTCTTTGGGTAGCACTGTCACCCTTCGCCTGCTGGGCTGTAGTATTTGAATCCCATTTGTGGGTGGAGCTTGCATATTTAGCCTGCGTCATGCGTTTTTTCTCCCTCAGTCCAGAAAACATGCACTTTGGCTGAGTGCCATCATGAAATTGTCCATAGGGTGTACTTGTATATGTGTACGCCCGGTGATGGACTGGCATAAAATCAAGGACGTACCCCAGCCGTGTGCCCCGTGCCGCGCCGGGACCCTGACCTGGGTTTGCGGTTCGAGGTTGGATGAATGGATTGTATTTTAATACAGGACAAATACAATTTACCATCAGCCAGGCCAAAAGACGCAGCCTGACAGTGATGACGATGATGAAAGTGGTTAAATAAAAACACATGAACACAATGAGCCAGTTAATTTCTAGTAGAATTGCAATTGTACTCAAAGGTTTAGGAGAGAATTTAATATTGGGGCGGGAGGGGGGTAAATATTGGTACCTATGCCCTTGATTGTACTAATGAATATATATGCGAATATAAGGAGACTTTTAATGTTAAACAGTCCCTTTCTTTATATGTATACCACTGTGTTTGTGGATAATTATTAATGTAAACTTAAAATAATATATTGTATAATAAAAACACAAACAAACCAATGTCATTTTACAGATAATTAACAAGCAAAAAAATGCAATAAACCCCACCTAATTAGAAGGCATCATTACTATTACAGTTGTAGCTGGTCTTTGTTTAAAATCACTTCCCCTCAGTATAGCTTGGTGGCACTAAAGTCTTCGAGAACAAACCCCATTTTTCCCTCTTCCCCTCATTCCCCCCACCCCTCACTCCCTACTCATTTCGCACCGCTTTTCACGTGTTGAATAAATTTGCTACCCGGAGCGGGGAAGGAGGCTGGCCTTGTCGCGATATCGGGTTTCACTCGGGCGAGATGCGGCGTGTCCGCCGAGCTTCGACACAAAGCCGGACTGGATGCTGTGGCGGCGGGGTGCAGATGCGCCAGCAGTGAAAGCCAAGCCGGTAGAGAGGCGGAGAGAGTGGTGCACTGAAGGATCAACGAGGGGTGGCGTTACAGATCCACCTGACCCTAAAATAACGAAAAAGAGGGAAATATTTACCGCTGGAACAAAAACATTACATTGTAAATCGGCTGTAAAAAAATACACACGCGCACTCCGGAACGGGTATATTGTAGCCCGCACCCAATCCTGTCTGTTCAATGAACGCTTACTGGATTTCTCTGCGGTGGCAAGGCATTTGGAGCTGTATCTACATACAAACGGGATTTATTGGTGGATGAGGAGCGCGCATCTTAACATCCAGCGCAGGAGCAAATGATTGTAAGTCCTCGGTGAAATGTTTCTTTCACGTGGAGCTGAACTGGGCACCCAAGGTTTAATCATCAGATGTTTCCACCGAACGGCATTTTATTGCGCCAGTGACACTGTCACACTTTGCGGGAGCCGCTACCCTTAGTCGTGAGGAAGAAATGTGTCACACTGATATCCTAAATAACGAATTAAATGTTTCACCCTATACATGCATATGCGTTAATGCCATATGCATCTTTTTTTGGAGAGGTGTTTCGATTGCATGCTTTGCTCCTATTGTTGAAATGCCTGTATGACTGTCACTGTGTGGTTGCACGTTGAGTAGAATAGGTGACATATAGTGAACCGATTTGTTGAATTGTCAAAATTATTTTGCGTGCCATGCTGTCGAAACGGCGCAGGGAAAACGCCAGGACCTACAATATCCCCGAAGGCTAATGACATGGAAGTGCTATTTAAATAAAATTACCCAATATCTCATTCTTTGTGGTCCGTCGTGCCGTATAGAAGGCCTTATACTTATTCAGATCGATTTAAAACGAAGTGTTTCCCCATTTATTCCGGACAGTACATAGGGATTATTAAGGTGCCTATTCAAAAACCATGCATTAACATAATTGATTAGGCTGTCATTTTAAATTTAAACAAGACAAACCCACATCAGATGCGTAATTAATCTAAAATTAATTACAATTCTCCAAACTAACGTGTCGTAAATCGACCCGTGCTATACAATAAAAATCAAACTCAGACCTTTTTCTTTACACGCTTCTTTACTCACTGAAATGATTGGATCGAGATTTTAGCTTCAGACAACTGCTGCCTATATAGTATTACATGTGTCGGCTTGGTCAACAAAAAAGAAAGAAAATTCGACCTATACAACTTGTATTCGTTTTCCTCCCGAGTCACAGCATGATATTACCGCTTAAGAGGTATATATCAACTTTATGATTTCCCTGCAAGGACATTTTCCGACGAGAGTGGGGTCGTGTAGCGGTTCATTATTTAGGGTGGCTTGAGTTTACCGTCACCGTTTCGTGGGCAGATCGGTTTCTCCTGGAGCGGCGATGCCTGCACTCCAATGAAAACCGACTCTGCCCCTTAACTCGAACCATATGTCGGCAACTCTAGCGGGATCAAGGTGTTTTCCTGAAAGAGAGACGGCTACCGATCCGGGGTGGTAGTGAACTATACACTCGATCGTACGCGTATCTGACTGCCTGCAGTGTTGCTGCTGCAGCTGCAAGAACAGGAGCGTTTTATTTTGCCAACTGCTGTAAGGTTATATATTGTGCATGTGTGGGTACTTTCGTAGGTGTAGGAAAGCAAAGGTGATGCAATATGATTCCATAAAGGGCAGTCTAGGGATGCGTGCAGGATTAGGTATAACTGATTTTCAGTGCCTTTAGCGATAACAGTCACCACTGGAGCCTCACTGGAAGCCCTGTGGGTCACTGCTGTTGTAATTGGGCGAGTCGGTGCAACTGGCCGTCCGTTATATGAGGAGCTGCGCAGGCTCGCCTTATCGAGGATCGCCATCTGTGTGAAATAGAAGTTCCAAAAATCAGCTTTTCTTGGAGTCGCATCCATAAGCAAAATAGCCTTTTTACCTAGACGGTCGTTTTTTTGGCTAGTGTCCCAGACACACGAATACGCAATTGGGATTATTCTACTAGTTAAATATTAATCATGTGAAGAGAAACTTTTGTGTTGGTATTTGGGGTCTCTTAAAAATTAAATTGGGACAGGCATCAAAGGATAAAAAGCACATTTCATTTAAGGCATTCCCTGTAGATTTACAGAGTCGTGTTTTTTTCCCGATAGGACAATGGAAGTCAGAACAATGCTTAGGGGGTCTCACAGGATTCTCGATTTGCCTGAAAACCCAGTTCTGAATCATTCAAGGGATGCTTGCGTTACTGTCTAAAACAATGAAGATATTAGACAAATAGAAATTTTCTTAGCCAAGGATTTTTATCCATTTTTAAATTTCGTTGCCTGATAGAGAATTGGATCCTCGAACACTTAAGCCTCTCCTGGGGTGTATTTGTTTCCATAGTGACACGGAGTACCAGCTTGTCTCAATCTTGGCCTTTTGAAAATTAAGTAGCAGAATATGAGGGAAGGTATGCTGGCGCTGGTTTTGGCGACTGGCAGGGGAAAGCAGGAGTTGTACAAATGTTAGTTTTCTTTTCTTCTTTTTTCTTTTATATTGTAAAACAAACAATAAGACAACAGGCAGAAAATAAAAGTTATGTTTATGGAAAGGCCGACCGTCAATATCCAAGTGTTTTCCATATATTATGACTTAAGACCCAGATGACAGGCAATCACTTGAGTTTACTGTCCACCCTTAGAATTCCGCTCACACGCAGTTGACGTGTTGCCGTCTGTCAGCATGAATTAAAGGGGACTTTGATCTGAACGAATCAGAGCGTGAGCATAATTGGTGCCGGGGGTTCTGAGCTGACTTGGGCCCTCAGAAGTCCGAGCCAGGCCTGCTAACCCAGGCTCCCGGGTCTGTCTTCTTGGGCCAGGCGAGCACCCGGGGAACCAACCTATCAGACTCTGGCAAGATCAGATGCTGGTTTACCAGTCTCTGGAGGACCTCCAGATGGATTTCTTCCTCAGCGCTAGCCAGACCTGCAGCGTCTGCTTTCGACAAGGCCAAAGGCCTTCAGAAATGGGCCTTGCTTTTCTCATTAAGGGGGTTGTGGGGGGGGGAAGTGCACTAGGAGTACCGGGTGGAGAAGTGTGTCCACTTGCATGAGTTAAACAGCAGACTTCACTTCTGAAGATTTTGAGGGGCTTCTGTTTACACATTTCGGCTTTGGTAACAAGGGTTATGGGTACCAGTGCTGTTTCTCTTCCCAGTAGGGGAAGTGTGCATCTCTGCAAAATCTGTGGATGCCCTTTTTTTTTCTCTTGTGGAACGGTGTACAGATGCACCTTTATGTTCACTGGTTTGTCACAAAGGCTGCCTCCTTCATTTGCATATGCTGACCGGCACCCAGAGCCCCCGCCCCCACCACCAGCATTGTAGGTAACGAAGTTGGACCGTCACCGTGTCGTAGTAAGCCACAGAAATAATTTACTGTTGTTACTCTTTTCTGCAGGATTTTATTTATGATTAAAGGGATTATAACTGCTGAGCTGATTTACTTTTCAAACAAGTAGCAGGTCGTAAAAGAGTCATATAAATAAGAATGGGTGGCCGGCTCGGGGTGGTGTAAGGCAGTGTTTCCCAATCCGGTCCTTGGGGACCCACAGACAGTTCAGATTTTTGCTCCCTCCCAGCTCCCAGTGGGCTGTCTGGCAGGGAGCTCTGAGGGAGCAAAAACTTGGTTCGACCCTGGGTCCCCAGGGAACGGGATTGGGAAACACTGGTGTCACCAGCATCTTCTCCCATTTTGCTGACCAGGAGAAAGGCTCCTGACAAATATCTGCTGGGAGCTGGTCCAGACAGGAGATAAAGGTTTTGTGGTTGACGTGGTCTTTGTGAGCTTAGTGGGGATACCTGGTCTGTGAAAATAAGGTGACCCTTGCAGGGGCTTCTGGGAAATATATTACAGCACAAGGACTTGAAGGCGCTTTAGTTCTGAGGCTGTTGCCATAGAGGGTTACATATATGAGTATATGGGGCAGAGGGTGAAATTTATATAAGGCATCTTCTTTGCCCATTTATCTGCCAGATGTCCTTCAGTGTCCTCCTGGTGTATGGGAAAGTCATTCACCCACAACCTCTGGAAAGAAGTGGATTTATTGTGGGGGGGAGGTGTTTATCATTTGCACAAAAGACCTTGTGACCAAGAGTAGATTGTGAAGGTTTCTTTGTCCTCACTCTTAGGTACAAGAAAAAAAAAATAGATTTAATTACCACTAAAATATCCAAGATCATTGCTATTCCAGGCTATTCCAAAGCCTCTTATGACTGTGTTTTCACCAGCTTGGGTAGGAATCAGCTCCTGGCTTTTAATTTCCTTTTATCGGACATGTGTAGTGACAGTTAGCTGTTTTTGGGTCTTTGTGCATCGACCAGCTGCGTCAGTGAACTGCTCGGATGATGTAGCCAGACGGCTCGTAACAGACACCATCCAATCAATCTTGATTAATATGGTGGTGCTCGTATATAGAATACAGATTCATCCAATAAGTAGACTGGATATTTGCCTGGCAGCCAGACCGGCCAGCTTGGTACACCTGTGTTTGCAGCAAAAGATCAAAGTGATCAAAATCTGGATCTATACCTGGATTTGATATATCTTTATGTAAATTTAGAAAAACCTATAATATTATGATCTTAACCAAATATTTGTGCATTCAATATAATTTGATATATCACTTGTATTTTCAACATATGTATGAGGTGGCCTTTTGTGAGGTTAAAGCATAATATATTCTTCATTCTTCTCATTTTATTGTGTCTAGTTCATCTGCTTTGTATTTATGGCCAACACTTCACACCTGATGTCGTGCACTCGTCCATTTTTGATACTAAAACCTAAATTCCTTTCTGAGATATAATTCTTATCTGTTTACAGTAACAGTTCCAGGCTTACTCTGGATAGACATCAAGGCTTTTTTTGAGCATAACAGGAATCAAAGAAGTAAAAGGAATTAAAAAATGGCTGCCGTCAGCTAACTGTTGGCATGCGGAGTCACACCATTAGTCAGTGGGCGGTATGCAAGAATTGAGCAGTAATAGCTCTGTCTGGCTAAGATCAGGAGGCGTGTGGATCACGCAATTAAAGAAGGACACATGTAACAGGTGTGTGATTGATCGGGCATCAAACCCATGTTGACACACCCAGTGTAGCTCACCA
This sequence comes from Mormyrops boulengeri, assembly GCA_026781065.1. Lineage (NCBI taxonomy): Eukaryota > Metazoa > Chordata > Actinopteri > Osteoglossiformes > Mormyridae > Mormyrops > Mormyrops boulengeri. The sequence goes on along the minus strand of JAODLD010000044.1, from coordinate 16,163,077 downwards.
AGCCTGCTGAGAAAAATGCCAGCTGATCATACTGCAGGAGATCACTGCACCGCTAACATGCATTCAGACATGCACCTTGAGCTCAGGGAATTTCGCATTTTTCCCTCTCTTTAAAAATCCACCAGATAAATAAGCCTAATTATACCACTGTCCTAAAACATCTGATGACTTGTGCATGACTTGTATTGACCCCCCACTTTTCATTCAGGAACTACATTCCTGACAGTACGATACTTGTCATTCTTAATATTCAGTGAGTTGTCACCCATGAATTATTAAGCACCGTTGCTCCTAGCTGAGCCAGCACTCTCGGGGCATATCCCTTACACCAAGCGTGCCATCTTAAAACACCTGTTGGTCTGACTAGCCGCTGAAATATGATGGAAATGCAATGTGGAGGCTTCCTTTGATGGAATCCCAGTGAAACTGACAAAATCTGTCTTAGAAATTCAGACGTTCCATATTAGGGTCAGAACAAAGCACATATTCCTCATTATTAGCTGGATTTATTTTTTCTATTTTTTAAATGTAGGGTTTTTTCGATAATTTTTTTTTTATAATTTTGAAATTATTCTAACGTATAATGTTCTTACTGAGCCGCTCAGTTTTTTGGGTCAAACTGGACCCCGCTGTAGGAGCCTTGTCTTCCTGTTTCCTAGGCCTGTTTTGACTGTGCTTAATGTGTTTTGTCTTTCATAATGTCGTTCCGTTTCGGTATTGGTGAATTCCCAAATACAGCTCCTTTGTTATGCGATATCTTCCCAAAGACTGTAGTGCTACCATCTGGAAATTAATGCTAGAAATCCAACCGTGATGTCATATCCTGCCTAAGTGATCCCAGTTGTGATTATTCATTTTCTAGGTGACAGAGATGCTATTTCTAGGATCCGAGCAGAAAGTGGTCTTGAGGCTTGTGTTTTGTGTTTCCGTCCTGAGCTACAATGGAATTAACAATACCCTTTGTCTCACTTTGGGCTTCCACCATGTCAGAACCTTAACACTTGTCCGTAGAATGGAGGCTGTTACCATGGAACACGGCAGCTGCAAACATTAGGGAATGTTGTGTGTCTTTTAATATAATCTCTCTTGTCACCTGAGCCCTCTACAAGCCCCTGTCCCTTCATGCATCCTTGGAGACAATTGTTTGGTGGAACAGGCTAGAAATAGCAGTGACAAATTAGTGACAACAACAGTAACATTTTGTAGTTTGAAAGTGACTGGTACACATGGCTTCCCTTTACCAAGGGAGTTCACCAAACTCTCCACTTTGCAAACTGAGGACCAGATTTTCTTTTATCTTCAGCCTACCTCATTGTCTGAAAATGCTAACTGTCCATGTGTACCTGTTTAGCTGGAGTGTCAAGGCTGTGATCTGCTTTCACAAGCCCAGAGGCCAGATATCATAAGAGAAGTTGGGAAGGAACAAGTTACTGCCCTCTTTATGGCACCTCTGACGCTAAGTATAGGAATCTCAGATCTCCTTAAAGATCCCAAGACTGGGGCAGTGAAGGTAGACAGATGCAAGGTGTAGGACTGGATCCAGGGGTCTGTCTGCTTCTGTAAGCCTGGCTGAATGACTGAAGCCATTTGAGGCTTCTTAGACTTCCTGTTGATGGATTTAGGGGTGGGGGACGAGATTATATGTCTGGATCCAGTAATTTCTTGGCAGAAGAAACAAGGAATTCCAGAAGAGTCAAATTATACTGTTAGACACTTGGTTGCTCTCTAAGTTTTTAAGAAGCATGATGAAATCTAGTCTGTGCAATTGGATTGTAAAGATAAAGATCCATGGTACCAAACTGGCTTTGGTACTGTGAAGAGCATTTAGACCTGCAGGACCTGAAACTAAACGAAGCTCAAAAAGGTTCATCGTATTGCCCTTTTGATTCTGTCTAACGGTTTGATCCCAGACAGCTGAGTTGCTATATTCGTGCAGACATCTCTAGTGTTAGAATTTAGCGAACCCCAATGAAAACAATTACAGATGCATTCCACGTAGCTGACGCAAGTGTCGGAAGGCTGGGGTCTGAGCACCAGTGTTGTAGCTCCAGCACTTCAGGAGTAAATGTGGTGCAACATCAGACGGTGTCAAGCACCCAGCCTGAGAAGGGTGGCTATTTCTGTGCTTCTCGCACCATAAGGTATACCACAGGAAGGTATACCCCAAATGTATACCACAGGATGGTATACCCCAAATGTATACCACAGGAAGGTATACCCCAAATGTATACCACAGGATGGTATACCCCAAATGTATACCACAGGAAGGTATAC
>JAODLD010000044.1:16133748-16158275 GCA_026781065.1 Mormyrops boulengeri | reverse complement strand
GCCCCCTCCCCCTCATCACATTTCCACATATGGTACCGGAGGATCACATTCCTCAAGTTGACACCCCTTGAGCTGGATGTATACCCAGGGAGCACTTTGGGTCTCAGAAAGGAGGCTTCCGGAACACCAGGTTCCTCCTGGCTCAGAGTTGTTATTAAGAAGACCCCTACCTTTGCCCCAAGTGTGGGGCTGGTTGTGTGTGTGGGGTGGGGGGGGGACGTTACGGGACTCTAGGGTCCCAAACTCTTGTCTGAGCTTATTTAATGCTCAGGAATTATTGCTTTGACTTGTCATCTTAAATTATTGGATATAAATCAAGCTGCATATCTTTGTAAATTAAACTCCTTTGTCAAGGTTTCTTGTGTGTGTGTCTGTGTCTGTGTGTGTGTGTGTGTCTGTGTGTGTGTCTGTGTGTGTGTGTCTGTGTCTGTGTGTGTGTCTGTGTGTGTGTCTGTGTGTGCCTGCGTGACACTGGTGAATTGTTTTAGATTCATTACACTGTTTGAAATAGTAAGATGAAAAGCTATGGATGAAGTCTCAAAGGCTCCTGTATAATCATAAGAGAGCACTTCTCTTACCCACAAATAATCCTTGCCACATTATGCTGTTGATATTTGCTGTGTATTTTAGGGATCTTATTCATTGCTTAAGTGTGTGCACATGTGTAGGATGCATTCACTATGCATGACTGTTTATACTTTCTTTAATAGAAGCACTGGCGCTCATAATGTTTTGTTACCGCATCGTTCCTGCAGGCTTAGGGAGAAGGAGTCGGCATGAAGACGATGTCTAAGGGATTGGGGAAGGTGGTGATGGCTCAGTTGCAGAAACGTGGCACCTGGAACCAGAGGATGCTGCTGCTGCTGTACGTGACTCTGGAGCTTATTGCAACCCACGCCACAGCCGTCCTCGGCACGCTGGAGCTGCAGCTGGACGAAGAGCAACCAGCGGGTACCATCGTGGGGGACATCAGCGCTGGCCTGCCCCCGGGAGTAACAGCAACGCTGTTCTTTATCGCAGACCAAGAGGGTACTGGAGTTGGAAGTGACCTGGATATTGATGAGACCAAGGGTATCATCAAGACGGCCCGCGTTCTGGACCGGGAGGTGCGGGACCACTACAGTTTTATTGCTGTCACCACATCAGGGGTGACGGTGAAGGTGTCTATTGTGGTGAACGATATCAATGATCACGCACCAGAATTCCCACGGGAGAGGACGGTCCTCAAAATTCCGGAACAGACAGCAGTGGGAACGAGGTTCTCCTTGGAACCTGCCACTGATGCGGACAAAGACCAGCTGACCACTCAGGGTTACCAAATAAAAGACGGGAATGTGGGACAGGCTTTCCGCTTAGACACCAAAAGGGGATCCAACAAAGTACTCTATTTGGACCTGGTCGTCAATGCTGTTCTGGACAGAGAAAAACGGTCTTCCTACTCTTTGTTGCTAGAGGCTTTTGATGGGGGCTCTCCCAAGAGGACAGGGCAGATGATCTTAGATGTCTTCGTACAGGACATCAATGATCATGCACCTGTCTTCAACCAGAGCCGCTATCATGCCATCATCTCCGAGAGCATGCAGCCCGGTAGCAACATCCTACAGGTTTATGCTACTGATGAAGATGAAGGTGATAATGGACTGGTGCTATACGAGATCAATAGGAGGCAGAGTGACCCAGAGAACTACTTTGTTATCGATCCTCGTTCTGGGATGATCACCCTCAACAAGCCACTGGACTATGAGATGCGGAAGGTCCACGAGCTGGTTGTTCAAGCCCGTGACAATGCGAGCCAGCCAGAGGTGACAAATGCCTTCGTGACCATCCATGTTCGTGACTACAATGACAACCAGCCCACCATGACCATCATCTTCCTCAGTGAAGATGGCTCACCCCGAATCTCAGAGGGGGCACAGCCTGGCCAATACGTGGCCCGAATCTCTGTCTCGGACCCGGACTACGGGGAGTATGCTAATGTCAACGTGTCTCTTGAGGGAGGCGATGGCAAATTTGCCCTGACCACCAAGGACAGCATCATTTACCTCATCTGCGTGGACCAGGTGTTGGACCGTGAGGAAAGGGACTCCTATGAGCTAAGAGTGATGGCTACAGACTCTGGCACGCCACCCCTGAGGGCTGAGTCCTCCTTCACCATCCAAGTTACTGACATAAATGACAACCCCCCTCTCTTTGACCAGCAGGCCTACAAACAGGCCATTTCGGAGGTGGTCTATCCCGGGAGCTTCGTCCTGCAGGTCACAGCAAGGGACAAAGACCAGGGCCCCAATGGGGACATCCAATACAGCATTCTCCAGAACCCTGGCACCCACTCAGATTGGTTCTCGATCGACCCAGTGACGGGGATAATCACCACAGCAATGCAGCTAGATTTTGAGATGGACCCCAGGCCCCAGGTAACGGTGGTGGCCACTGATGGGGGCCGCCCACCCTTGTCCTCCACCGCCGTGGTTGACATCGTCTTGCAGGATATGAATGACAACAAGCCCGTTTTCGCAAGCAGTTTCTACAACGTGTCCATCAATGAGAACGTCGCAATTGGAACCTGTTTCCTTGAGGTAGGGATTATTTATGCATTCACCTTATGGTTTTATATAAATTGAAATATCGTGTTGGGGAGTTCCCCAATTAATTGTTTCTGTGGTGTGAGGTGGAATTTTTGCGAGGGTGTGGAAAATGTCCAGAAAAGCTCATATTTATTTTATTGAGATGTCAGACATAATACCATGCCATAATATGATTAAGACACAGCTATTGCTCAAGCTGGCAGCACAACCAATAAATTTATTCATTTGAGTAGGAGTCTCCTGATCTGGAGCTGATTTAAGGGGCGTGTTTCGCACAAATTCACTTGGGATTTGAAGGTATTAGAGATGGGTTCACCGGCATTCCACGAGCTACAGTGAGCAGCCGTGATCAACATAGTCTGTCCCCTCCTTCACCTCTCTGAAAGGAGTTTCCATGGTAACAGAGACTGCGTAGGGGAGTAAGTATCAGAACAAAATCTGTGAGCTTCACCCTGAGCATGAATAAGATACAGGTTATCACTCAGAATTTTTTTGTGAAAAGACAAGCGAAGCGCCTGCAGTCAAAAAAAGGCGCTTTTCACTACAGACACATTGTTCATAAGTGTAGGAACTTTTAGACTGAGGCATTTCAATAGAATGAGAAAAGAATCACATCGATGAAAGGCTTGTAGGACTTGTTTGCTTGTTTCATTTTGGCTAAAAACAATGTGGGAGTCATTGAAGAATTGAGTTTGGGAAAAGGAACAAGAAGTTAAATGTTTGGAACTCCGGATTGCTGCAGGTCCGTTTAACACAAGAGATGTATGTAGAAGTCAGTCAGATCGGGTGCACAGAGGATCGGTGTTGATTAGATGTGAGATGGGAGGGGGGAAAAGGTTTAGTGTGGGGGTGCGGAAGTGAGATGGAGAGAAGGGGTTGAGGGAGGGATAGATGGGGAGAGGCTCAGAAGTGACCAGTTGCTTTTGGCGGTGCTGAAGAAGTGGAAACCACAGGAAATGGAAGAGTGATGATCCGAAATGTCCCAGTTGCACAGAAGATATGGGTTATACATGAGTGATATGACACTGAAGTGTACTTGTCTGGAGAAGGAGAATTTGTTGTGGATCTTAATAAATGGAAACAGGTGTATATGGCCTAGTACTAGTGTCAACTGGAACAATGTATTTGGGAACCTGTGGAAGAACATGATTTTGTGTGACCGATGCATTCTTCTGGTGCCCAAGAATGATCAACTCCAACCAGAGTTACATAGGATACCTATATTCCCCTAGTATCCCCCTGCAGCCCTAGTTATCCCAAAGAAATAGGATCTTCCCGACACAATAATGAAAGGAGTTCTTCTGACAGAAGGTGCTTGAGGGAGTTTGTGTTTTTTATATGATATACTCTCTACAAACAGGCCGCCAACGACCTCCCTCTTTGTTGATTATTCTAATTCCGTCTTGCAGTGCTGCAGTCTGTTCTTCCTGCCTGCGAGATTATGCCACGTTAACTGCGTTCTCTGATTACAGGAATTTGATTACCGTCTTTTAATTAAAAGGAGTGGAGCAATAAGGTGCTTGGGAGATCTGTCAATGAAAACCAAGCATGACAACTAAAATTAGAACGACAGGCCTCCAAACTATTAGTATTAATTACTGTGTTACTGCAGTATGCTGGGATGTAAATGGAAAAGACAGATCTCAAGGGAAATGTGAATTGAAATGAGAGATAGAAAATAGTGTAAGCTTTATTCCAAGATTTACATTACTTTACCACACCTTACTAACCTGTTTGGAAAAACATTTTCCCATTATAGCAATATTCTGTGAAAAGCGTTGATATTTCTGCATTGGGTTGCCGTCCCATTCTGGGTTGGTCTCTACCTTGTGCCCCTCACCTCTGGCATGGGCTCTGGACCCCCGCCACCCTAAATAGGACAAGTGGTTTCAGAAAATGGATGGATGGAAGCATTGATATTTAGTATATAGTATTTTCTGTCACAGTGTCCAGACAGTCACATCTCTTCTCATCTGATCTGAGTCGATCTTGTGAGAAACAGGAAGCTGTACTGGAGGAGGACACTGGTTCACTTATAATGGGCCAGTGGAATCAGAGAGCTAACACAGTAATGGAGTTCAATGGATCTCCCTTGATCTCCATCCAGGAAGATTCACAAGCCTGGGGAGCCAGTTGGAAAAAAAAGTAGAAAATACTTCTCTTGCATTAAAGGGGGGGGGGGGCATGAAGAGTAATTTTGGAGTTCATCTCTGTTGGGTGCAGCTTTATTCAGCAATGTGAAACGGTCATCTAGGGGATTATCAGTTGTGTGGCGCCTTTATTGACCCGAAAGGAAACACTACCGCCGTTGAGTTATTCTTCATTTCCTTATTCCCCCCCCCCCCGGGGAAAATTTCCAGACAAGTCGGGCTGTTGTGCAGAGTGGCGAGTCTGTTTCATGGGTCCTGTCGGTGTCATACTCAAGGGGTTCATAACGGATGTTTTCAGTGGTTCTGTCTTTGGTTCTAGAAGCAAGAATTGCCCCTCTGTCCACTTGCGGTCCTGGGGCATGACCCTCCAGCTCTGATGGAAAGGTGAGAGGCTTTCCCTGGGCAGTGGAGGGGGAAGTGAGGCCCACCTGAGGACCCCATGTGGCAGGATGGAGGCAGTGGATTAGACGTGGTTTGTGGGGGGCATTGTACCTCTGGCTCCTTCATTGGGTTTACTGTTATGAATAATGACATGTTGGCCCTTTTAGAAGGACCTATTTTGGAATCTCTCTTCCTTGGAGTGTTGTGATTTCATTAGAGTAGAAGCCTACAGTTTGCGCCTTTATCAGTTCCCCTGCAGGCAGAGGAGGCTTCCTGTCTGGATTGTGCCTTTTCGGGCTTACTAGCTCGTACTGTGCACCCTTCCGGTTCTCATGACAGATCTCCAGTTCCCTGTTCCATTCATCTCCTAGTCCCCCCCGCTCCCCCCCCCCCGTTCAACCAGGGGTGGGGGGTCAAATGAGAATCCACACATAGCTACCCACTGTTTGTATATCATGGTAGGATTCACCGTGAGTATTTGTGTTTGGGGTGACTAGGAACATCTCACTCATCGAGCGGCCAAGAAGGTTTGCTTTGCGGCACCAGAAGATGACCCGTGATTTGCAACCATGGCGCCACTTTCCGTGCCTGCCAACACAAACGTGGCAACTCAGCTGAGAACAGCAGCACAAGGAAGGGTTGAAGACCTCAGCCAGCACCCATGGAGGCAGATTGTGAGCCCTGGTTTATGCCAGAAACAGGGGAAAGAAACAGAGACAGATAAAAGGAAACAGGGAGGAGAGATGTGGAGACAAAAAGGAGAGAGAAGTAGATACAAGAAGAAGGAAAGAACCCTGGGAGAGGCAGTGGAGAGCTGCCAAGACAGAGAGCAGAGTAACAGAAAGTGAGACAGAGGGAGAGTGAAAAGAGAAAGTTTTGGGGAAATTGGGTCAGGATCTTATCCAATTATTCACTGTCTCACCTGAATGGCTTAAGTCAACCAGGTACCCTTCCCCGAGTTTTTTCTCTGAAAGTTCCACCCCAGTGACTGGCTGCCCCAAAAGCCCACAAATCATTGGTTCTTCTTTGATGGGGCGAAGGGATTTACCAAAGAAATAGTCTGGTTTGAAGGGTGAGTTCATGCTTTTCCTGGTTCCACAAGGAAAGTCTAGTTGTGTTTAATATTATGGAGAAACTGGTGCCAACATCGGGTGGCACATTAAAGACAGAGAAAGGAAGCTTCCTTCGGCTGGGATCTTAAAGTACAACTCCCCCCCCCACACCCCAGGTGGAAGTTATGAAGATACACTCCCCCCTATCTTCTACCTGTTTGAAAATTTTGGTACAGGACCTTATTACTCCTGGGGCCGGTAAAGGAGTTACATGTGTCTCTGCAAAAACATTCCATCCTGCTAGGTAATTGGGTTTCACTTGAGCCATGCAGATTTCTGTTGGATTGTAGGATTGTTTTAATTAGTCTCTCTGCTGTTCTAGGCCATCCTTACAGGCCTGTCTTTTTAATCCAGCAGACAGATTGCTGTCATTTGAAAAAAAAAATAGCACCTTGCCCGTCAGGCTGGCAGCTGGGATTCAGCACATCAACACCGTCATATACTCTTGCTTTGTTTGAAAGGAAAGCAGTGAAACTGGAGTTTAATTGGGATATGGCTGTAATAACTGGTCTCTGGCAGTGGCTTATGGAAATCATGGCAGATCTTGAGTAGTAGGGTCTCCTCAAACCCATTAAACATGCTCTGTTGCTTATGTCTTATAACTTATAACTGCTTTAGGGGGACGTAAAATATTACAGATTTAAAAAAATGGTTGCATGGTTCTTTTTTTATGGTCAGCAATTGGGTCTTCTCAATGGGCTCCTTTCAGAAGGCTGTCCATGTAAAGGAAGAGGGCTTGTAGGGTCCTGGCATGTGCAGTGCAGTTTCAACTGGAGTTTAAATATGGATAGCAGTGGATGAGTCCAGAAATTATAAATCCAGACCAAGATTTTGTTTGGTTGAGTATAAAGAGTCAGTGTGACATAGTGCTCAATTGGTTGGTTGGAACAAAATCTTGGTCTGGATTTTTACTTTCTGGACCTGAAATGTCCACCTCTGAATGTGGAGGTAAGATGGAAGCAGAGGTGACTTGTTGAGCACATCCTTTGGCTATTGATTTCTTCTGCAATCTCCTTAAATATCTAGGTTGTCTGTGATTGACAGTCTATAGATCCATCTGCTACCCTCCAATGCCTATATGAAAACATACCTACCAGTGTCAACCAGCTGTTTCTGTCACACCAGTGTAACCAGGCTCAGACCACTGAGTTTCCCCTGATTCTCTGATACTGTTGGATAGGTTCAATGGGTGAAAACAATAGCTTGTTTGACAAGTCAGACAAGCCGGCAAATCGTGGTGGCGACTCGATTGGTATGATGTGAGAATGTGACGGAGGCTGCGATGGTTGGTTAAGGGACAGCAATAGGGGTCAAAGGTCATGTTTTGACTAGTAAGGTCAACCTGTTACCCATAGTCCAGTGATGATGAATGTGATTAAATCAAGTGCATCGCATTAGGTTATTCTTTAGTTTCCTTAAACATAGAAACTTACGCAAATGTGCGGTTTCCTCCTTTCCTCCTCCCTCTCCCATCAATAGAGAGTTTTTCTGTGACTCTGTGGAGTAAACCAGTGTTTCGCAAGCCAGTCCCTGTGGACCAATAGACAGGCCACATTTTTGCTCCCTCTCAACTCCCAAAACACCTGTATCAGGAATTTGGTGTTTTGGATTGGCTGAGAAGTCAGTGGCAACAAAAATATGGAGTGTCAGGGAGTCCCTGAGGACTCGCTTGAAAAACACGGATAACACAGTGCTTAAAGGGATTAGAAGAACATGCAAAAAAAATGTGACACATATTTAATTACCTCTCTAATATTTAAATCAGAAATTCCGGGGAGGAGTGCTAGAGTAAGTCCTCTGAGGGCATTTGTGTTTGGGAAACCCCAGTTGCGTTGGAGGCATCAGTTCATACTTTACACACATACATCATTTCATTGCCTGCTGCACCTGCCTGCCGAAACACCAGCAGGGAGAGCTGGCAGCATCGAATTCGATTCTTTGGGAAGGAGAACAGCACATTGTGGCTTCCGTCATCGTTGGCGTTGGCGGCTGCCTGCGTGTGACGTGAGGTAATGTGATTTTAAGAAGGACAGACTATAACTCTTCTGATTTCTCTATTTACGCTTAAAAGAGAGGCCAACAACACAGAGGTTAGTCTTTTTCCACAGGTGCTAATCGACAAAACCACTCAGCTTACAGTCCGTTATGCTAAATGTGTCATTGCTGGCCCAGATAGAATGACCGGGATGAGTTTAAATGCATGAAATTGGGGTCGGGGTTCTTTTATATGTCACATTAGACACCTCAAGATTGGACAGTGACTGAAACAGTGTCATGGCTTCCTGTCAGCATTGTATCCTCAGCGGAAATGGAGCCAAAAAGGCTGAAACCATAAGTGGAAGTAGGAAGTCACATGACGTCTTACGGCATGCTGGGATCTAGTGACTATTTTCTAGCGAGGGCATGGGTGTGGAGCTTGAGTGGGTGGGGAGGAACAACAGGTGGGTGTCCCCCCGCCCCCTCCACCCCACCCGAGGGGCGACAGAGATTAGTTGGCGGTTAACCCAGCTGTGTAGCTTGTCTGCCCTTCCTCTCTACACTCGTGTTCATGTTACTGTCATCCTCATATGTGGGGAATGGAGAGCGAGGCCAGGTGGATGCACATCTGGCAGTCACGGGGATAGCAGTGGTAACCGTCCTGGCTCCTGGTCATCTACAGGATGCTCTGGCAGAATCAAATGTTACACTGTGGTGAGTTGGTGTAAATGAGCAGGCCAGTGTAGGGTCCTGTGTGGGGGAGGTTTTGGCTGATCCTCCGGAGGGTGGGGGAACATTTACCTCTAGTGCTTTCTTGCTCTGTTGAATCAAGAACCTGTGTTTCAATAAAAATTTGACACATGGACACAGAGTTCAGAATTACACCCCTTCATGCTGTCGGGGAGACTTGAGACATTTGTTGAATGGAATCTGGTATCTCTTTACTGATTAATCTGTGTACTTTTAGTATGGCATGCCTGCTTCATAAAGGTCAGAGTTTTTTCCTAGGAGCTAGCAGAAGTACAGGGATGTATGTCCTGGGTTAGTTGGTGAGCTGTGTGAAATAAAAACTCTGTCCAGGTGTGTTTAATGAGAAATAAAATTAATTGAAAGTTGTCTGGAGAATCAGAAATTGAAGAATGGCTTACCTTTGGGCCGTTTTGTAGTCAGGGCTCAGCAACAAAGGGTTGATAGGCTCTTTCGGGGTTTGGCTAATCACTATCATCCCCAAATCCCATCTCAGAAACTGCTTACCCACAATATTGCAGTAGAGAAGGTTTGCATTATCGAACCTGCAGCCGTCTCTTTCCCCTGTCTTTTATCCCGCCACCCTTAGTGGCATAAACCGTGTGCTATTCCAGCTGGTGGGTTCAGATAACAGAACGGGGAACGTGAACATTTGTCTTAGACGCCACTCACATGTCGCGACCTCCTAAACTTCCCTTCTCTGTCTGATCACTCTACTATCCTCCATGGGTCGAATATATGATTTCATAAGGTGGGGGGAGCATAAGAAAGGCCAACCTTGTCATTAGCCAATGACATGATTTGAACTGGTGAGTGACAGGAGAAGGGGCACTCCAGGGCCCAATCAGCTTTCAGCTGGGTCTAGTCCCCCTGTGGCCACGCCCCAGTATACACCCCTGCCGTCCTTCTGGGCCTGTCGCAAGCTACGGTCGAATTACTTCTTTGAGATCTGACCTCCTGACCTGAGTGAAGTGTCCCATGACGTCTTGGCATGGTGCAAAGCAGGCACAGCCAGTTGGGGTGACGAGTAGCTGGCTCAGCAGGAAACAGCAGTATTCTGTACCCTGTCCAAAGCAAGCACCATTGATTGTGTCTCTAGCTTCTCCTCACTGCTTACATCACCTATCCTGTTCTTTTATTCCTCCTTTTGGCTGACATTGGTATGGCTCATGGCATGGAAATAGCCTGAAAGGTGCTTCTGTTTAAGAAAAGTGCAGGTAAACCAAAGTCTGTGCAGATGATGAGCGGTGGGAGTAGTGACAGGTGACGGACGTGTCCTGTGCGTCTGCGTTACCAGGCTGGAAAGGGGAACATTTAATTTAATGAGTTTCCTGGACAGCAGCTTGAATGACAGAGGAATGTTTCATTTTTTTCTGGCTTCCTGTAAATCGGGAAGCTGGACAAGCTTTCAAATGCCGGATCCGGGAGGCTGATTAGGCCGGAGAACGGATCCAGTGACTAAACCGGCAACGCTATTTCTGTCGCGCACGCAGAAAATCCCTGGCGTTCCGCTAATTAAGAGGCTTCCTAACTAGCTCGACAGAGACATCAGCCTGAATGGAACGGAACAGATTTTTATTGCCGGCTTTTCTCGTTGCGTGATGCCGTTACACTGCCATCACCTGTTCTCACCGCAGAGCCCTCTCCAGGGTACATATTTGAGCCAGTTTCAGTGAAATACAAACTTTGCTTCTATGGCGGTGTGGGGGTGGTGTTGGGGGGGAGGAACAGATGGTGATGCTAACGCGCTAACAATGAATATGTATCATTAGCATTCTACATGTAAAGCTTGTATGGCTGTGTTCCACAGGTCCTGCTTATTAGCACTTAGCACATTAACACTAAAAGGCACCTGAATGCTTGCTGATGTTCTGAGGTAAAGCATTTGGGGACCTTAATGAGGTGGCATTGTACATTATTAGCCCTATTAAATCAGCAGTCAGCCCTGCACCTTGACCTTGACGTTGGCCCAGTAACCTCGAGGGCCCCTGGCTGGCATTCTGCCCCTTAAACAGTAACGTTGCACGCTAGCATCATTTGTATGGTGTTTTTTATGCAGCCCTGCAACATATTATGTAGCACCTTATCAAAAGTGACCTGGCCTCGGTCGTACCAGTGAGGGAGTCAGTAAAAAAGGCTGTTTATAGCTGAGGCTGCCCTGCTAAGTGGCAACGGCGATCCCGGCACCTCACCGAGTCGTAAAGGGGCTTGTTAAGGGGGTGTTGGGCTGACTGGTAGGCCTGTCATTTTCACTGTGCATCCCTGGGTTTTCCTCATGTGGCAGGTGCTGTACTAGTTAGGGAGCGTATGACTATACTATGACTAACATCTCTAGAGGGAAATTGGTCATGTATGCTGCAAATCAAAACATTTGGATACCATATTTCTTCTGATAAGTTTTAGCTATACCAGTGGGCATGTTGCCAAACAGTTAAAATATGTAGGCACAGAATGAATAAACACAGGTAAAATAGCTTTATAATTTATGGTGTGTACAGACACAAGGGTGCCCCCTGTAGGCATTCTCTGTGAATTCCGGTATGGCGGGCCGGGAGGTCGGCCGTGTGCCTGGCCTTCGGCATTGCAGCGTGCCACTTTTTAAGATTCACATCACATCAGGACCAGCGTAGCGCTGTTCATTGGGTGTCGGTCACACTTGGCCGCTCCCCAGTCAGCCGGCACTCGTTCTGTGGGGCTCTCTTCCATGGCGGCGGGGGGTGGGGCGGGGGGTGGCTACAAAGGAAGCCATGTTGGGAGTGGGCCCTGAGGGAATGATGGGGGATTGGCGGAGTGCAGGACCTAGGAGGGGAAAGCGAGGAGGGCTGGAGGGGGGGTGCGGCAGCCAAGCACATGTTCTTGAAAGAGGGAGGAGCCTGAATCGGTGATGCCGGTTGTCATGGAGATGGAGGAAATGCAGAGGGAGGAATCAGCCTGGTTGTGTAGCAAGAATGCATCTTACAATAAGGGATTTTATGCAGTAATGATGCATTTACTTAACGGTTTATGGTTAGAGTATATTAAGGATTCTTGTAGGTTGTATGTAGTGAATATGTTTCTTTATTTGACTGTAATATGTAATAGTGCGTCTATATTATAAATGCCTTTATTTGTGACACGCCTTCAGCTGACGGGGTGGGGGGTTAGTGTTGCAGTGTAGGTCCTGCTGAGCTCCTAGTTCCTTCATTTCTTTCCTCCCCCACCTCTCCCCGTCTCTGCTTTGTGTCTGGCCGCTAGTGCCGCCCCCCCCCTTCCCACCCAAGCCCCCCTCCACCCCCTCAGAGACATCTCCCCAGTGCACTGTCGGGGAGGGGGGGAGAATCCAACTAATTGCTAGCTTGGTTTGGTTCCACGTACTCCATGTCACCCACAGCAGACAGAGAGCCAAAAGCATCAATGAAAGAAAAACGGGATTTACTGGGACACGTAGACAAAACCACACACACATACTCAAGCTCAATATATACATGTAGCTCAGCAGGGCAAATCACACACACACACACGTGTGCGCGTGCGCGCGCACACACACACACACACACACACGCACATACACACACACACATTTGTATTAATATTTTTATGAGGACTCTCCATTCATTTCTATGGGAAAAACTCCAATCCCAACAATGACAACCTTAATCCCTACCCCGCCCTAATCTTAACCATACTGTAGGTAGCAAAATACAAGACTTTATGTCCTTTTTAGTTTTTTGATCACAGATTTTTATAAAACTGAATTTCTCCTTCTCGGGACTGAAAAAATGGTCTCCACAATGTCAAAATAAAAGGTATTTATCACAATATTATATACATATCCCCTCCCCCACACACACATCGTTATCAAACCCACAGGGCTGGTTTTCTGGGAGTATCACGAATAAACTAGAGTAACCAGACAATGTATATCTGAGAGGGCAGCCAATTGCCCTGGGATCATACATTAGCAACACGGGCCGTCCCAGGAGAACAGCAGAAACTGCTCTCTAAGGGCAATGTGTTAATCAGTGCCATGTACTCTATCAAAGATCTTGAAACCTTTTAATTGTCATGGTAACTATCGGTGATCTTTGTTGTGTGCTGGGTTTCAGTAGAGAACCGTCACCGAAGAATGAAGTGCCGCTGAGAACGTGATGAGCCGGGAAAGCAGCCGGTGAGCTGAAGGTCTCGGCGCCCGGGCCGGCCCTGGGTCCCGTCGCGTTAAATTCTTAGACAAAGAGTCGCCAAAGTTGGCAGGGACTTCAGGGACCCGAACTGAAATGTAGGGGGGGGGGAAGGGGGTGGTGTGCCGCCCCCGTCCAGTAACCAGGAGAAGCACGGGCCAAAACTCACAAAACCTCAAGGACGGCTGGAGTGGCGCGTTCTCGAGATCTTGACCGGCGAGGTCTGCAGCTCCGTGACTTGGCATCCTCCTTGAGGTCCGTATGAACCTGGAACACGGGCTGGTGAACTCTTTGACCGCCTGGCCTGCAGTGGACTGGATTTGATACTGAGACCTGAGCAGAGTGTGATGAAGAGGAGTAACGAAGAGCAGAGAGGCAGAAACAAATAAATGAAAAATAGTGACAGAGGGGAAGTAGGAGGAGGAAACAGAGATCATCCATGTCAACCTAGCTGCAGTGAACAGTAGATGGGTGATTTAAAAAAACCTGTGAAATTGGGTGAAAGCAGTGATTTATCAAAAAAGAGCAAGGTCTTAAAGGCCTTAAACTTACTGATGGGTGGGCGTCCATGTTTAAATCTTTGTTTGGTTTGGGCGCATGACAACCTGCGAGGCTTGCATCTCGCACCCATGAGATGGCAACATGGACACCCATGAGTGTCATGGGTAAACCGTGACACTTGACACTGATGCAGAAATTGATATATCCATATCTAGGGGATTCTGGGAACTAGAATGCTGAGGGGTGGTGATACAAAGAAATGAATTGAAAGAAGTGAGATGAGAGAAGATATAGGAGATGGAGTTAATGAGAGGGATAAGACAAACATGGATAGGTACGATACAGAGGAGTTTGGGGAACGTGGGGAAATACAGTGGAAGAAACAGTGAGGTAGGAGAGTAGAGGGAGAGAGACACATACAGGAAGAAAGGCTGCAGAATGAGGTAGGAAGATGGGATTAGAGAGAGAGAGAGACATTCAGAAAGAAAGAATGAGGTAGGAAGACTGAGGGAGAGAGGCACTCAGAAAAAGAGAATGAGGCAGAAAGACACAGAGAGAAACTCAAGTAGAGAGACTGAGGAAGGAAAATAGAGATAGAGGGCTGAATAGGACACGTGTAAGGCTGGCTCAGAGGCGCCTTCACTCAGGCAAGAGCAGCCGTTGTTCCAGACTGCCCCCCCCCACCTGACTGGATGTTTGTAGGTTCAACCCACAGGAGAGGAAGGCCTCACAGCTGGGCTCTTGATCTGAACTGCTTTAGCAGGCATCCAGTTAGCACTTTTTCAAGCCGCTCTGGAAAGGAGCACATCGCATTTCCTTGGAATCAAAGCACTTCTGTCTGCGGCAGATATCTGCTCTGCCTTACTTCCACTTTCTATATGTTCACCTCTCCGAGGAGCTTTAAGTGTGTGTGGTTCTGAGTTTACCGTAGCGCCTTATCCGCTTGCAATTAGCTCTGCGATAAGCGAAACATTAGATTCCGATTTTTCAGAGGCCACCATATCGGCCATCTTTTCTTCGGCTTCAAAAAGCCCTATCTCGAATTCCTTTAGGATTACGCGATATATACTCTACTATACTTGGATGCAGGCCCCAGCTGTAATCTGCTAGAAGCTCGGGGCAATCGGTCGGAGAGGAAAACACTCACATTTTAACACGAGGGTGCTGAGGCCCAAGGGATCAGGGGTCGGGACGTGGCAGCTTGTGAAAAAACTCTCGCGGGAGACGTCAGTCCTTCTGTGGCGGGTGTAGTTTATTCGACACTTGAGCACAGTAGCACAATTCATTTTTATGAAAAGGTTTATTATGCAGATTTATTAACCAGATGTTCACATCCATGACATCCTTTGTGGGTTGTTTGTGTGTCTATACAGAATATTTGTGTATACAAGTTTAGATGTTGGTTTATATTAGATTGTTTGCCTGCAGTATTGTCTTTGTATTTCACCACTTGTCACTGATCGTTGACTGATATGACTGTGCTAGGAAATTCAGAGACCCTAGCCACGGACTGTAAATTCCGGAAGCTTCCACTACGAGGGGTGGTCGACAGAGCAAATACACAAATGATAATGAGACAAAAGAGCACCTTCCTGCATCGTCAGCATCGCCGACACCATCCAGTGTCAGGCAGTGGGGGGAGCGTTTTTTTTCTCTCTGTTTTGCATGTGCACAGGTAGGTCGTCTTCGCTTGTTTGTCTTTCCTCACTGTCCTCCTTTCTGCACCCCTGCGTGTAAACAGACTCGCCACCATCAGATAACTTAAGGTTCTCGATGCACTACAGAGTCTCCGGTTCTATTCGTGTTCTCTTTCAGAACCTGGTTATAGATACGGTTTCCATGGAGACACAGGGTGAAAGGTTAAAGGGATGGTTAAAGTGTTCGTTCTCCACCCTGTGATAGGTGGGGGTGAGGTGGAAGCACTGGGGCTGGGAAATGGGGGGGGGGCGGGGACGACGACAAGGGGTCTTCATATTGGGAAGACATTGTTGTACTGTTGCTGCAACAAAGGGTAAGATGCTGCCACATGTCGAAACTGGGGCCAGTGTCCGCGGGTAAAGTGAATGATTAGGGATGCCAAGCAGGTTGCTATGGAAACCTATAACTGTTCGGTGCACTGAGTGAACAAAGAAAAAGAGGGGAGACAGGATGCTTACACATTAGAGGGGAGAATACATCTGTGCTGCAATTTCGCCGTTTTACGACCAGACTGAGGTGAGGGATTGAAAATGAAGGGAGCATGGAAAAAAAAACAGAGAAAAGAGGCTGATAGTTTTTACTCATGTGCTGTTCAAGTGGTGCTTTTTTAATTTAAATATTTTTGATGCTTAAGTTCCGTGTTTTTTTTTGCTCTGGCAGTAGCGGCACGACGCTCGCTTCAGGGCAATAGTAATTTGAATTGAGAGAGAGGGACGTGACACGCGTGTGCACATACGCTTTCTATTTGAACTTCTCCGATCCCTTGTGGATCGGCGGCATCTTCGACTCATTAACTGCCCGCCGCTCGTCCGGCAACACGTGTGTGAGCGTCAGTGGGGAGCCATGGGGGAGCCAGCAGTTGCTTCAAGGCATGTTGCTTCATCACACGCGCCACACTGTAGGGGGGGTGGGGGCGTGTGCCTGGATCCGGGGCCCAATCAAACGTGCCCGCTTCCCCAACCTTGCCCAATAGAAGAACAGCTTTTAGTCAGTCCCGATTCAGGAGGCTGACTGTAGGAGCTCCAGTTGAAACCCCAGTTTTGGGAATATTCAAAAAAAATAACTCAGTTTTTTGGCGGAACGAAGAAACCCATAAACCCAATTTTATTTACCTCAAAGGAAATTGGTTATAATATTGTACAGCTTGATTTTCCTCTGTAGGAAGTTCTCCAAAAGGCCTTTGTTAGGCCTGCCATCCAGATGCTAGCTATTAAATGCATTAGATTCAGGAGCTAATTAATGCTAAGAAACTCGTTAATGAAAACTTTGATCAGACACGGACTCAGGCAGAGCTAGATACTTGGGGGGATTTCGGGAAAAGAGGCCCCTAGACCCCGTCCCAGCGTCCCACATGTACGTCAGGTTGAAGAGAATTTTTCCAAGCTTTCAGAAAGGGGAACTTATGTAAAATTACCCGGTGTAGCTAAAAATAAAGCCCCATCCGCTGTGTTTAGCTGACAAATGATACGTTAACAATGCTCTTTGGGTTGCGGTGGTTTGGAAATGAGGTGAAGATAACTGTTACCAGGTTTTTCATTTCTCTGCTCACGTTTAAGTGAATTAGTTTGGGTGAAACAACTCTGATTCTTATGACCTATTATAAACCACACTTTTTTTTCATCTGCCATTTAAAATTCTGTTCTTTATGAGAGTTGAGAACAAATCCCTACCACAGCTGATAGTCCCAGTGTCAAAGGCAATTCGAGAGCAATTTTCTCACGCTCCTCATCATGTATTGAGAACCAGAATTTAATCCAGCAAGGAACTTTTGCTACAACACAGAAATGGTACTTACTTACGAACCTGTCTCGTCCATGTGTACCAAAGACTGATTGTATTGTGGCAACATGCTCTTCAATTGACACATCTATGCACCACCACCTGGAAGGGATACAAGGTATGGTACTTCAAGACCCAGGGTCCAGGGACTGCATGTTTAAAGGCAGTCTGTTCAGAATTATGACCGTGGAGCATGTGAGTTACAGCTGGAGCTGCCACTTGGCAAAGTGGACGTTCTCAGAGTTAGTCAAGATTCAAGAGCTGGTTCTGGATGGTCTTGCAGAAGAGTGGTTGTGCTCGTGTCACCGAGCTGACCATGAGCCCAGCTGGCAGCACATTAGAGTCTGCAGTAGCAAGAGGGAACGGACACACGCATTATTAGGCCGACCGTTAAAAGACAGGGCCGTTTAAGTTCTCCTTTTCTGCAAACTGGAAACGCAGCAAGCGAGGATCCTAGGCAAGCCAAAGCTAATTCCTCTGAATCATAAAGCTAAATGTGGAGGACAAAAATGGGAAATTGAAGGGAAGGAAGATAGTATCTGTGTGAATGGGGGAAGTGAAAAGGAGGGCGAGAAAAAGAAGGTGAAAGGCAAGTCAAGGATGGTGCTTCTCTGAGGCTGTCCGCTAACCTCGTAGGCGCCAGCTGGGCCTGACCTACTGAAGGGCAGGGGCTGATGCTTCAGCACCAAACTGTCGCAAGTCTTTCTGAGCTCTGGGATGGATCTGTAGTGGATTGGTGGGTGGACTGGATCCACAGAGACATAGGCGGGGGTGCTGCAGGTAAAGTTTGAGATGTGCCCATTTATGGAGAGAAGATGGATACAGATGGGGGGGGGGGGGTGGTAACGGGTAGGAAGAGGAGGACAGAAGGCTGACTGCAACAGTTTTGAGAGAGCACAGGTAAAGCTGGTCTCTGAGGTGTTGGTAAAAGGATCGAGAAGGTGCCAGCATGGGGAGACCCCAGGAATGAGATATGAGAGATTTACGAAAAGGAGGGTCTGATTTTAATGAAAATGAATGAGATCACACCATTCTGTGTATGTCTATCTGGGGGGGATAGAGAACATTTTTGGAGGGGTAAACAAATGCCCCTGGATAACCCTACAAGGGATAACCTTGGCTGGCCTCATATCAGGAACCATGGTGAGGCGGCTTTGCATCCGAAAACTTTCTCTAATGATCTCTCCCTGAGGTCTCGGCGGAATGAAAAGTAGCAACCTTCATTGTGCCATGGAGTGCTTGCAGTCTCCTGAAGGCCATCACTCTTTGGGGGGGGGGGGGTGTCATGAAATTGGACAAAATGGCAAAATTTCCTATGGTGTTCTTCGTTCTTTCCGCCACACACAAGGGAAAGACAGGACTGGCGCTGAGGGGGAGCCTGAGTCGGGGAGCCTGTCTCGTTGCCCTGGAAACGTGCTGTGGATGAAGGGGGGGGGGGATGATGAGATGATGGATGATGAAACCAAAAATTAAAGAACAAAATCACAGTAAAACCATAAAACAGGATTGACCTGGCATCCATGCACATCTGGAGTGTATTTTAAGGGGAAAACCTTTTCATAACTTTGAAGTTTTAGGCTCTAAGCGGATTAAGTTTTTTTTGTTATAATTTTTGGGGGAGAAAAGAACTGTGTTGCGTTGGGGTTTTTCATTACTCTGCATCATCTCAGGGGTTGGAGAGGCTGGGCCACACATTTAACCGCGTCACATTTGCTGATCGTATGAGCAGTATGTGTAATTTGATGGTTCAAAGTGCGAATGGGCATTTCAGTAATCCACTCCGAATGTGCTGATGAGTTTCTGCCGCGTCCTTCTGTTTTAGCGGCGATCGGCCTGACAGGGCATTACTGTAACACAAGTAGCGTGCGGCGGGATTAGCCAGATTCTGGGCCGACGGCAGCGTGCGCGTCGCCATGCGCACTCCTTTCACTCTGCTTTCGGCGACAGTGAGATCTGTTCGCCCCTCCAGCCCGTTCGAAAAGTTCCGCCTGGTCCTTGTCAAGATGGACGGTAACGCCAGAGCTGGGTGATGGATCAAAGATTGGAGCGCCAGCTCCCCCCCCGCACCGCACGTGACCTCTGACCCCAACAGCGAGGCTGTCTACGGTGACAGCTGTCCAACCTCAGCAGGAGCAGGCCGCGCCTTAAGGATCCTCATGGAGATACGCTCGCTCAGCCAATCTGGCCAATCTGCCTGTGAGATACAGTGATCAGGGAAGCGGATGGAGGTGTGTGTGGTAATTAAATGACTATTAACTACACACTACGGCTTGACTTATTCCAGTAAAAAATATGTTCACAATTGCAGGAATAAAAAAAACTCAAAAGATTTGATCATACTTTTAAAAATCAGTTTCACTGTCACTGTGGCATGTTCGGCCATCAGGGGCGTTGTCATGGAAGCTGAAATGTGGTCTCTCTCCTACAGCTCAGCAAATAGAGCATTTTGCTAAGACTGCAATGGTTTGAATCCCAGGGAACACACATAAATTGCAACGCTTCCCTCTACTGTATTTTGCTTTGGATGAAAGTGTCAGAATTGCAAAAAGAATGTGATCTTGGTTTGGGAGGAAGGCTGGAGTGGTGGTGATGCCCACAGGCATGCTGGTAAGATTTCATGGGAGGTTGTGGAAAGTGGTGTTGGAGTGCCGGGCTTGAACTCATCCCCTTCTGGGGACCTGGGGCGTGCTGATGGTAAATATATAAATAAATAAATATAAATCTGATTTAGCCACTGAAGCATGTTGATTTGCATGTAGCATGGACATGGGAAGGGAGGTCCACAGGCTGGCCCCTTACCTTCTGCTGAAGTCAGTTGAACGCTGGTTAGATGGATATCAGCGTCTCCCCCCTGTGCCGTACCAGGCTCCCTGCATTCCAACCCTAGTGATTTGTCTTCAAACACAACTTCACCCCCATCCCACCCTTGATAAAATCACACGCATACTTCCACACTCTTTCATTCATTCAAAAAAAATCCTTTCTGAATATGTGTCCTCCTACCTGGACTATGCCGGTGTGCTGGAGCCATTTCTCTTGTTTTTTTGTTTTTGTTTGATTATTTTCTTTTGTTTTGTTTGGTTGTTCTCTTTTGTTTTGTTTACATCTTTACTACCCTTTGATGTCACAACCTCTACCAGCTGTCATGCGTATTTGGTCCAGAGTCTCTCTATTTAAAAATTCTGTGCTGCTGTTTTGGTTTTGGAAAAGCTGATCACTAGGACCGACCAAACGATGTTCGCCTGTAGGCCACAGAGGAGCAGAAGGTTCGGTAACGGCGTAATTTGCGCTTCTGCCCCCTTCCCATGGAGGGAGGTGTCTGTTGGTCCTCCTCATGCGAAGCTGCCCACCTCTCCACCCCCCCACTGCTTCATCTGGTAACAATCTCCAGGCAAGCTGCTTCTGCCACTGAAAGCCAAATTCACTCAACTGTCGCTGAAATATGGCAGGGAGCGTAGCTATGAGGACTGGCATGTTCCTTAAAAATTGGGGGAATGCCAGACAGCCTCTTCTTAGTTATAATTCTTTGAGTTATTATTGAATTATAATTAAAATGTACTTCTTTTTGGTGCCCTGACTTTTAAAATGGATTTAAATTCGATTAGATTCTTACCCAATTTGCCTTGACTCATAAAAGAAGAGGAAAAAAAATAAACATCATGGATGGCCCAGTATCCATTATGAAAGAGAGATGCAGTTTTTAATAAAATGCTTGGTAAAGCTGGAAAAAAAAATCCTGTCATTTTCTTTACACCAACAAAACCCAAGTAGAGATTAGTACCTTTCAGTCTGTCAGAACTTGGGAGGACTTTGCTGTCGTGCTGCAGGAACTGAAGCTCCTTCTCTTTTCTGGTTTGCGGCAGAATGAATCACAGTCTGTACCAGCCCAAGGAAAACAGTCGGTGCGGGCCCTGCTGCCAGACTGTCCCTGAAACACTCATGATTAAAAGTATATTAAAACATGTCTGAGCTATCAGACGGCAGAAAGATCGGTATCGCTAGCTTCTAGGCGAGGCTCATGGAGATCCCTGCTTCCAAAAGCCCCTACAACAGTGCTGAGCCTTCGGTTTGAATCAAAACAGTGGCATAATGTTTTTTTTTTGGGGGGGGAGGGGGGTGGTTCTGCCTGCTCTTCATATGGAGCAAGGACAAAACCAGAGGTGGAAAGCTCCGGTCAAGAAAGTACAAATCCAGACCGAGATTTTGTTTCAACCAACCAGTTAAGCATTAAGAGTCACAGTCACAGAGTACTCAACTGGTTGGTCGAAACAAAATCTTGGTCTGGATTTGTACTTTCTGGACCTGAACTTTCCACCTCTGTACACCAGATCATGTGGTGAGCACTAGACACCAAGGTGATATGAAGTTTCGTCTCTCGGTTTGATCCTTCTTCCTGGCTCGGCGCTGCATGCGGTCCTGAGCCGACGGTGCGCAGCCTGCCGCAGAGAGCATCCTGTTAGGAAGCGGGAAAGGTGCTAGAATCCACCCCCCAGAGGATCGTAGGCTGCAGGATGGCGGTGCCTGCTGGCTCTGACTGTATTTTTTTTATTTTGGATGCAGAAATAAATGGTTTCTAAATAAATTCTGTGAGAATGCAGAGAGCAGGAAGGGAGCAAGGCTTTCCCGTTGTCCTTGTCTTTGTATTTCAGGAGGGAGGCCTTCTGTTAGCAAACGTGCGGCCTCACTGACAGCACAAATCCTGTCAACTGATTTATTTGCCCCTTCTTTTCTTTAAAGACGAAACACAGCTTTTCTAATCGTTCTTGGTGTTCCTCAATACCATTTGGGAGGTATAAGAGGGGCCATAATCCAATGATATGTTTTGAATTGGTGAGTGACAGGGTATGGGGCACTCTGGGAGCCAATCAGCTTTCAAGCAGAGGCCAGTGCCCCTTTGGCTCCACCCCTGTATACACCCATGGATGCATGACATATGCGTGTTGTTAACAGGGCCATGCCACAAGCATGTGTGGCATTTTCTCGGTGGCCTGCTTCTGGAGCAGCTACGACGGGCTGCACCTTTCTGGATTAATGCTTCGTTCTTGCGCCACAGCGAGGCATGCATGTTGTAGTCTCATTGCTCCGTGGGTGAGCTCTTCTGCTCCAGAGATGCAAGGACGCATATCAGAAGATGTGCTTGGCAAGAATCGCGAAATCCGCAAGCACGCGCACTGCTGAAATGCCGAAACATCTGGCTTCGATCCTGTCCTCCGCTCGCTTGCGCGTGGCCTCGGCGGGGCGGACTGTCCCGCATCTCGGCGGTTTGCCTTGTAAACGCCGTCTGCCTGGCTGTGAAAGCAGCTGCTTCTCACATCTGACGAAATAAAAAGGAGTCCGTTCCGGATTTCAACTAATTGTTTACCATATCACCCCTGGCTTGTCTAGTTTTACAGGAGCTGTCTTTCGGGTCCCCGGGGCGTGATCAGTGATTTTTGCTCTAATAGCAAGTGTTCGATTGGGTCTTACCACTGTCAGTCAATGATGGAGAGCTAAGGGGTTGGGCCCAGTCTCCTGTTACCCATGAGGAAGTGACAGTCTGAACATCAACTGTTTCTGGTCGTGTTTGGTACCACGCTATAACTCAAGTACATTTTGTTCACCATGGAAATTTGAGATGGGTTCCATGTGCTTTGCCTTCGGTTTTTAGTTGTATGATTCCCATGAAGGCGATCACGGCAGGTTCTAAAACTTTGCCATAAGTCTATTTTAAATGTCCCCAGTTTGCTCTCATCTGATTGGTTGTAAGGTGGCAGGTGAGTAGAAGTCATTTTGGAATGTACAGAATGTATGGAAAAACCTTTTGGTTTCCAGATGTTTTTGTGACTTTTGCAAAAAAAAAAAAAAAAAGAGGTAGATTCAAAGATACTCTTATCCCAGCACGGCAGTCTGGACCTTCTTAAGGGTTTTGTTGTAAAAAGTCTTCACTTTTTCCACAAGCATCTCTGCCATTTTCCTCCCCTGTTTCATCTACGCAAATGTCCAGTGTTTGTTGGTTAAGTAATAGGCTTCTTGTTGGACACCAGCCAGCATTAGCTGAAGGCAGAACTTCAATCAGTACTAAAATCCCCCAAAAATCTGATGCTAAACCAAACGTGGTACACTGGTAGAATTTCAGGAATATTGGAGCTTATAGAATCCAGCCTTGGATCAGCCTTGGTTCTGCTAAATCAGTAGCTTTTTATTCACTACCCATTTATACCATTTGGAGACTTTCCTTGCATGAATCTTCGAGACTGAAGAGTAATATAATAACTTCCAGCAAACCACACTGTTCCAGCCCTGGAGCCTCAGCAACTTCTTGAGTAGTAATTGATTTCTTTTGGGTTTAGGGTTACGTAAACTGTTATTTTTTACCCGTAAGGATATGAAACTAGGCATTGTTCCACTTCAGTGAAAATTTGCTTACTTAATTTGTCCTCCGTAATGGACCTGTGACATATTGCACATTTTGCCAAACAGCAAAATATCATAGCATGTAAAATCTTCATTTAGGTTCCCTGCACTGAGCTGTTCCTGAATGATTTTACAGTGAGATGAATTCAAAGTTGGTCATGAATATGGTGCCACATCTTGGGTAAATTGTTATGTTTTCAATCTATGCAAGTTAAACTTGCTTGGAATTTAGAAAATCTGGGCTTAATTGCCTGAATTTGGTGTTTAAGTGTTATATTGAGTGAATGGTAACATTTTACTTAAAGCTGTCATCTATAATGCATTATAGATAACTTCATAATGCATTATAATGGTCAGTATAAGAATTACTAAAGCATTACAGCATCTTCTATTGGCAGTCATAAGGCAGGTATAAATATCTTTACTGTAGATATCTATAGTGAAGGTATCTAAAGTGCATTATAGATGAGAGCTTCATAAAGCATTTATAATGCATAATAAACATGGCTATAATGCATTATGCCTTTTAATAAATATTTATATCTATGTTTATAAAGCTTTACGAAAGTGTACTGAATGAATTTGCTGCTGCAGCTATCATGAGGTGCCCAGGATTATGTAGAAACAATAGCACCCTTCACCATTTTGTCAGATGTGCCAACCATCGCGGCAATTCAACGGTTATCCAGCTCAGAAGAGGGTCATTTTTCTGAAGAGTTGTCCAAAATCGGTGGTATTAGAGCGAGACTTGGAGAGCACGGGGCACAAGACTGGGGTACACGCCGGTCAGGATGCCAGCTCGTCGCGGGGGACATATACACACACAATCATGCATTATGGGCAATTTAGAGATGCCAATTAGCCTAACTGTGGGATGGATCCTGGAGTTTCCCAGACAAAGGCCCACAAGACAGGGAGAACAGGGAGGAGGAGAAAATAAACTGGACTTCTAATTTTCAGCAATCAGTCTTGGGGGGGGGGGGGGGGGGGGGGGGGGGGGGGGGGGGGGGGCGGGGGGGGGGGGGGGGGGGGGGGGGGGGGGGGGGG
>JAODLD010000044.1:16104288-16124873 GCA_026781065.1 Mormyrops boulengeri | reverse complement strand
TATATAAATGTGCACAATGACAATAAAGTTGACTTTCACTTTGAAGGTGTGAAGATGGACAGATCCTCCTTTGAATCTCCTCCAGAGAACCTAGTATTTCGTCTTGCTGTTTGCTTGCTTTTACCCTGGAAGACCCGACCCTTGCAAGCTTCTGGGTGGCCAGATATAGCTGATCTGGCTTACGAGGAGCTTTGGGGTTTTGATCAGTTTAGACCTTGGGGAGCTTACGTACCGAACCCCCTCAAGGGCTACCCGATGCGGCAACTGAATGGCAAAAGTGTCCCATCATCGCTGGGTGGACAAACGAGGTGTCGGACGTGCCGCCGCCTCTGCCATCCAGCGGGTTCAGCGATTTGCCGCTCGAACGCTGATCGCCGACAAACATGACACTGCGTAGGAACTGCAGGTTAAGCTTGCAGGCATGAACTGGATATGTGTTTGTGAGAAGAGGCTCAGCTTGGAGGTTGGCCTCTAGGACGAGCTACAGAATCGACCCTGTGTTACTTGTCTAGAGGTTTTATCTGGCAGCATTTTTGTCTGCACCTCTCTTCACTGGTCACCCTATTTATGCATTTTGCTCCACCATGCGCAAGCGATATGTACTTCCTCTCCTAAAAGTTCTCCTAGCATTTCAGAGACTCATCAGGTCTAGTAAACATGTAGATATTCACACCAATAAATAGAAGCAACTGGAATGAACCCTATAGCTCTGCTGGGCATAAAAATAAAAAATATGGACGATGTGTTGTTTCCTGATGAAAAAGAATTCAGTCTCTGGCTCTGGGGGAATGTTAGATACACATGAAGAAGAATTTGTTAATATGGGGCACAGTGTGATGGAGTTCTTCTTAAAGAGGAGAGAAAAACGTCCTGCCCTGACCTCATTTCAGTCAGATTGAGCTTTGCATGCTGCAGGCTACTAAGCTGTGAACTTAAATCTCTTAAGACCCACTTAGGTCTGCTACTTTAGGATCCCAGTGCTTCTTGTTAACAATAGCTATGCTCTCGCCAAATAATAATCTAATCAGAATCGTCACAGACAGTCATATGGCTACTAAGAAGCACCTTAAAATGACCTCTTGACCTTTCACTGCATAAGCTTTACGTTTACGCTGCTCCTGCTGTGGGGAGAAGACTTCTCCTTCCTTCTGGAAGAGCTCTGGGAACAAAGGAATGGTCAAAGGAATGGTCTTTCCTCATGGAGAGGAAGAGGCAGCCCCAAGCCCGGTGGATTGGACACAGTGAAGATTCCCAAAGTGGTTATTATCCATCTACTGTTTTGTCCATCAGTAGCTGCCCATGTGTTGTTTAGATACGTATGTGTATGCGTGTTTGTGTGTATTTCGCATTGCTGGGATCTGGAGGGTGTTCCAGGGAGAAACGGTTTAGCCTTTTCTTTGCGATGCTGAGTTTAGTCGAATTCCATTCCATCTGAGTGGGTAATTAAAAAATGACGCTTAAATTAAAGCCAACCCTGAAAGCGAGTCATATATGGTCAGCAAAGTTATGACCTATACAGAGAATTACTCATAAAAACAAAAAAAGCACAAGCCTTTCTCTGGAGAGAACTATTCTCTGCGCTAGCTGGCTGGTGGAAGTTCCATAACTGGTTAATTTGGCATTTAAAAGACATGCCAGTGACATTCAGCTTCAATACCGGCATTGCACATTCAGCATCGAAAAGCAGGCTGTACGAATCTCGTGGGACTTTCTGTCAATAACTTGACTGAAAGATCGTGGTGATCTACAGAATGAAATCTGAGTGCTGCTGCGAAGTGTGAGCAATCAGGTGCCAAGTGGAAATTGACGGACAGGTTAATGAGCCGTGGAAAGGCCTTTGAGTTCCTGTTTTTGCAGAATCTGTCCCTTAATATTAAATTTGAACTTCCCCGATTTCCACATTCGAGGACATTAATGTGAGCCGCAGACATTTTTTTTGCTAAAGCCCAAACAATAAAATAAAGTTGTCTGCAGGGTAATGTTTCTGTGGTCAGATGATGGTATCTGTTACTTACTTTGCAAAGGGACGGGACAAAATGGACAGGCAATACAACTAGTGTCTTACTCCTCATAAACACATCATAAATTTGTCTTCTCAATGACCTTGCCCACCCGTTCTACCCACCTCTCCATGCGAAATGCAAGTGACCTCTTGCAGGTTTAGAAGTCAATGATACAGGAAGCAGACGAAGTTAAAACTGATAGGGTGCAGCCAACCTTGTCGGAGACTCCTGCCGCCCCCCCCTCTCGCCGCCATTAAATGCTGAGCTACGGCTAACACGACACCGGTTGCAGTTGCTGGCTAAGCTGAAATACCAGCACTGGTCTGAGACAGACAGAAAAAAAGATCATGGCGGCATCCTTCGGAGCGTCAGGAGTCCACTTTAGTAGCTAATTAGTCAACATTGATGGTTTTTGCATTATGGAGTAAGGGTGCCTTAGGAGTTTTTAAGCTGGGTTGTCAGGTTGTTTTTCCACACTTGCAGGATGACTTTTGGGGAAAGTGAAAGTGGCTCCCAGCGATGTCACTGTTGGTTGAGGCAGGGAGCTCTGCTATAAACATGTTGGATTGGACAGTGATAGTGAATGGGACAAATTGTGAAATCAGATTCAGAGTTTCACATCAGGGTGAGAGGGATTCATAAGCTTGAGGTAACAAAAATTAGTCTGGCTGAAATTTCTGGTTATCTTCAAATCAGCAAGAGAAAGCAATGTAAAGCTATACTGCTATTGATTCGTAGACTAATAGCTCTACCTTCCCATAACGACTCTGCTCTACAGTACCACTGCCTTCTGCTGGTCCAGTTCCTGGAGGTTCCGCATTCACAACTGGCCCCCACCAGCCATCTCTTAAAATTCTACTTTCAGGACCTTTGATCAGTTTTCACATTTGTTTCTCCACGACACTCCAAATAGTTCCTGTCCTGAAAGCCTCAGCTTATCATGTGACACCGGAATCTTTGACCCATGAAATCGGCTTAAGTTTTACTGGTGGAGCCACAGTCCAAGAGGTCTCATGATTTGTCACTAATCCCTAGTCCCCTTCTCGGTTTTTGTAATAATTCCTCTGGAACATGTTGTATTGTTGCTTTGTGCAGGTTCTGTTTTCCCTCAAGGTCACATTGGCTGCTCGAAGAAGGTTAGCGTATCTGACTCACCATTGCGGCAGCATCTAGGATCTGTGTGCTGGATTTTCTAGTTGTAACACTATAGCTAAGTGGTCCCCCACCCTGATAAACCATAGTTGGTTGCTGATGTCTACCCCCAATCTAGGCTCGGGTCAGGCTTTAACAAATTGCGTTCCACAGACATTACCAAGTCACAGATGTACAGACATAGATGGATTTGCAAGTGGGGAGCAGTCATTGGGTCTGGCTCACCCTGTTTTGGCTTGGTGTGAAGCAGATAGTGTCCTGTTGCTCCTGTCCCACTGTTGTGACAGGTGCAACCCAATGTGTTGGCGTAGGAAGGTTTGTCTCGTCTGGAAACTCAAGAGTTCGAGATTCTTGCAGAGGAAGTGAAGAAATGAAAAGATTACCAGGATTTTGTATAATGGATCTTGTTGGGGGGTGGAGGGGGGCAGGATGGATGGGGTTGCAAAGGAAAATGGGGGGGGGGGTTATGAGATTTAAATTGCTAGTGTGAAATTTTGACCACCCCCTGTTTCTGGAATTACACACCACTTAGTGAAACAGTGTGAGATGTGGCGTGCCCAAGAGTTGCAATAACCAGCAGGGACTCCTCCCTTGTGGCACCACCCCTCACCCTGACACAGGGCCATATTTAATCCCATCAGTTACAAAAACCTACGGTTGTTTAACCTCGTTCGCTCAAGCACTCTCTGTGAGGGTACTTTGCTATGTGTGTGAAAATATAGGCATATGCGTGCATATGTGTGTGTGCACACAAGTGTGTATGTATCCCCGGTAGAAGCTGGTGCTGGACTGAGTCGCAGGAAAGATGTTCTCAATTTGAGACACCAGTTCTCTGGAAAAAAAAGTACATCAGCAAGAAATGGAAATACCACAGGGAAGGCAGGAACCGAATGACTAAATCTGACTGACACGCTTAAAAGGCTTTGCGGTTCACAATAAAAAAAATAGTCATGGAAATTTCACTTTATCTCTTTCATTTTTTTTTTTAAGAGCGTCATGTTGAAACATGATTCCGTTACGGCCTGGGACTGAAAATGCGATGCGTAATGAATCATGTGGGGAAGATTAAAAAAAGGTGAGAAAAGAAGGCGAAAACCCAACAGAGCAGCCATGAAATAAATCCGTTTTCGTCTAATCAAGGGTGCGGTGATGTCATCCATCTCATACACTTTGACTTAAGTGGCGTCCCCCGGCTCCGGGAGTGGAGACTCCTTTGCCTCATCTACATGACTCACACCTGACGCCATTGGGGGGCTGGCCATTTCAGGAGCATTCTGTTGGGTTTGAGAGCTGCGTTGATGTCCCCTCCCACCCCCGTTTGTGCCCTCTGTACTGCGGCCAGTGCCCTTGCACTTCTCCTTGCCTCTCTCCCTTTCCGGCCCGAGCCCCTGAAGACCCCTGACCTCCTCTGGTTCTCAACATCCATGTTTTTCTTGGGTGTTGTTTCAGCTTTAGGTCACCAGGACTGAACCTAGGAGGGTGGGGGTGAATGTGTGCAGTTATGTGTATTTATGTGTGTGGTGTTTCCCTCTGCAATTTATGGTTTCTTTCTACCACTGAGCACCTTAATTAGCCAGTGAGCCCTAGGTTTAAAGAATTAAGTGGTCTTCTTTGATCTTGCAAAAGTCCAGGCCTTTTACCTCCGTACACACACGCATGGTAACACCATCTTCAGGGCCCTACCTTCAGCTTGAAGAATCAACGCCGCTAAACAAGTGGTCCACCTCGGTTTTGTTGTGCTTTTTGATTTAACAGGTGTTTAACACGTCCCCCCCCCCCTCCCTTCGCTGGTGCCCAGCCCCCTCTCCGATACTAATGCCACACACGCACCACAAAAGCTTTTAGCCTGTGTCATTTAATGAGTGTTCCCATGGAAAAAAAAGAGAGATGTTAATTTGCTAGCCCAGCAGACGGGGAGGCTGGAGGTGACCCTGCCTCATTAACGTTGATGAGTAATTAGTATTTATTGCCTGGAACCGAATACAAAAGCGACTGAGTTTAACAGTGAATAATAGAGGAGAGAGAGAGCGAGAAGAATAGAAATTGGGGAATGTAGTACCCTGACCCCAGCCATGGTGAAACTGGAATTTGACCTTCGATACTGATTCCAAAACCAAGAAGTGCTCTGAACTGCCTGCCTCTGTCCTTCTGTCACCTTCTCAAATAGATTTCAAGTCAAAGTCAAGCCAAGTCAAGAGAAGTTTTATTGTCACCGTAGCCTGATACAAGTACAAAGTGAAATGAAATAGAATTCCTCCTGAGCACAAGGTGCAACATTCATGGTAGGACAGTGCTAAAGAGAGTTTACGTAGTGCAAAAGGCAGTTCCTGCAAAGGTGCAGAAATGCGTGTGTGGTATGCATGTTTGCATGTAATACGTGGAGATCTTATGCTAACTACATCAATCATTTAATTAGTGTATTGCAATACTGTCCATGTTTAGGGTTAGATCTTGGCCTTCAGCCAGAGTGATAGCTGTCCACTATTCTTGAGCGTGCTTTGCCGACGTAGCCCTCTCATGCTTTATTGTTATCTGCTGTGCCTGGGGTTATCCAGAGGTGGATAGTTCATGTCCAGAAAGTAAAAATCCAGACCAAGATTTTGTTTCAACCAACCGCTAGAGCATATAGAGTTAAAGTTACAAAGTACTCACCTGGTTAGTTGAAACAAAATCTTGGTCTGGATTTTTACATTCTGGACCTGAACTATCCACCTCTGCTGGTATCCCAAACCACAGGGTCCATGATGACCCCTCCCTCAGTGTGGCCTTGGGTTCTCAGACATGACTGCTGAAGGACCTCTCCGTTGTCTGTTGGCGGGCCCCAATACTGTCGCGGCGCTGATGGTTCAGTCGAAGGACAGCTGCTGTGCTCCTGTCGCTTCTCTTCCACACAAAGGATAAATTCTCTGTGGCTTAAGAGCCAGCATCGTCTTTAGTGTAGGTAGGAGGATTAAGATTAACCGCCTTAGCTGACGAGGGAAGCTCTTAAGGATTAATTTGTAGAGATTTATTGTGATTTGTCCCCCTCACTGAGGCGCCAATGTCCTGGTTATTGGCCTGTCCCTCTTCTTCACCCTTTGCTTTTCATCTGGGCTTCATTAGAGAGGGTGCAGGGCCTCAGGGTGACCTAAGTGATAATGCCAGTGTCCTCTGGGAGAGGTCACCACATCTCTGTGTGCGGCATGCGTATGTCGTATGCATGTTAGCATGTTCTGCTTGAAGATCTTATGCTAACTACAATAGCACTGTGGTGTGTGTCGCAGTGTACACACCTTAGTGCGTTGGGTGTGTGTGTGTGTGTGTGTGTTTAGCGCTGTGTTTTCGAGTGTTTTGCCTGTCTCTACTTACTGACCCTTCTTTCATCCCTGTGGGAACCTTTTTTATTCCTCTTCAGAAATTTTGTGTAGGTTATATTGTTTTTGAAGAGTATAGTATTTTGCTAGAAGGCAATTGTCCTTTGATGTCTGGAGACTCTTTGACCCTCTGTTTCTCAGTCTTGTAGACAAGAAAAGCTTCTCACTGAAATGCGAAACCACCTGCGATTGGCCCCTTATTACGATTACGAACACTACTATCACCCCATTCTCCTGAGACTAAGGCAGGTCCCTCCTCACAGATGTTTTGATCTAGTTGGCCCTGGAAGGATGCGGGACACAAGATCCAGATTATTCCTCAGAAGCCAATGGACTCGGGGGGGGTGGATGAGAACGTCAGCTGAATAAATGGTAAAAGTCAATAAAAAAAGTCCCCTGTCTTGCTCCAGTATAGTGATGGATGCCAGACCATGTGGATTGAAGCTACTTTGTAACAGTGCTCCTTACTGATTAGTGAGCGGCCATTTTGTCAGTATTGGTTGTACAGATTCCCTCGTAGGTGTCACATGACATATATTTAAATATACCTTTGATGCATTGCCCCCCCCAATAGCAATCCAAATACTAAGCAAGAATGGTCATAAGCAGTAAGAGGTGTCATCCTGTTTAGTTTTGCTGATAGTTGTACTTGGTTTCAGGTGTTCTCTCCTGGGCGATGCTCTGAAAGGGGTCCCTGAAATCCTTCTCATTTTATCAGTTTGACGTTTCCCACAAACTCTCCAGCTGGTCAGCTTTCGATGAGCCCACCCTCGGCAATCAGGCCAAAGACAAATAGAGCACTTTGGTATCTAAAATTTTTATGCACCCACTTAAATTCTCCAGCTGTGCTGCTGAGGAAAAGGGATAAACCATTTATTGAGAAAGATAAGGGATTTGTTTAGAAATATTGCCGTATGCTGTTAAAGCTTTGTCTTTTGGCTGCATGTTTCTCAAAAACCGTCCACCGCATAGTCGCCTGTTTTTAATGATGGAGTTGAAGCGGGTAGTTAGAGAGCAGTTAGGGGACTGTGGACCAGGTCGATGCCATTTCTCAGGAAAAATTTGCCCAATTAAAGTGTTGAAGCCTCATTAAAAAAATAATTGGAAGCTAAAATACTGGCTGGCTTGCCTTTGCAGTCTTCTGTGCTCTGAAAAGGGGAAGTCGGGAAGAGCAAACTCTCTATTGGCAACGGTATGTGTCCTTGTAATCCAAATGTAACCTTTGACCACAACTCCTTGACACACATGGAGTGTGTGTGTTCTCACTGAGACAGTAAGGAATGCGAGATAGCAGTCATGATTGTCAGGTTAGACGTTTCACGTACACAGAGCACACACACTCATATGAAGTCTAGTTTCACATTGGCCCTCTGCTGATCACATGTTTCTGATTGGCCACCTGACATCTAACAAATAATGGGGCTTGATCAGGCAGCGGGGCATCCGCAGGGGTCAAAGGTCAGGAATGGGGGCAGCTGGGTAATTTAATTACCTTTGGCCCTGGATTTCACATGTTCAACAGATTGTCCTCTTGACCTCTCCGATGGGTACCTTGTTCTTATCGAGCGGATGGTGGTGTGATGTGGAGAACATGTGGACACAAGAAGGTCCTGGAAAGTCCAGTGGTTCTGCTGACCCACATTTCTGCATCTATAGTGATGGGGAAGACAAAGGTTTGAAGCCCCCAGTAGGTAGGGTTACATTATGTATGAATTGGTGGAATAGGGTGAGTAGTAATGTAATCTTACTTCTCCACGGTCATGGGTTTGATCCCCTGTGGAGGTTGAATGTTCACCCCACGTTTCCCTGGGTTTTCTCCAGTTTGCAATAGTCCAGAGATAAATAGATGTATCTGATTGGCCCTCAGTGTGTGTCTGTGTGCCTTGTGATTGGCTGGCTTTCTATTTAGGGCAGGTATCCTCAACTATTTCGGTCCCCAAAGGCCTTTGAATGGATGTTTGACACTGTGGCTCTTGGGGAACCTGAGATACCACAGCAGCCAGTGCTGCAATCACGTCGCATTAAGTGCAGCGTTTCTGAAGGTGCTGGCTGCAGCGGCGCAACTTTTGCTTACCCAGACCTGGTAACGAGCGATGCAGGCAAATGCAAACTACATCAGTTTGTAAGGGGAAAGACTGGAAGTGGATGAAGAGAAGGCAATTGCCCCATCGTTTGGCATGTGTGGGTGGGCAGGGTGGTGCTTTAACGCGGGGGGCTGTTTTTAAGAGCACTGGGAGGTTGATAGCCCAGTTCAGATAGCCCAGTTCCCTACAATGGAAGCCATCAAATGAAGTGGAAAGGCTGAACGAGGACTGAAATAATCGATGGTGAGCTGATGAAAACTTCAAGATGTAGATAAAGCGTAGGGGCCCACTGCTGTGAAATGTACCGGAAGGAAGTCGAAACACAATGGGTTCAGCAATAATTGGCCAGATGAGGCCTGTTTTTTTTTTTTCTTCCATGATGTAATCAGGCTCAACAATGCGGCATAGCTACATTGAAGTCGCTTCCAAATCGCAGCTTCCAGAACATGCGATTAAGCAGCACCGCCCCATCATGAGGCTCCAAATTCTGCCCTCATTTTACTCTTTCTTTCTTTTCTGTTCCTTTTTCATATCCAGGCTCTGGATCCTTTTTAATGATTCATAAAAATCTACTCAATGCAGTTCACTCACAATATATGAGAAGTTTATATATTTTTTTTCCACCCCGATTTTATGTTTCGTGTCACTCAGACACCTTGGCTTGTCTCTGCCAGATGACACTCGTGCAGCTGCTGAGCTAATGAATGCCAAATGGTACCCTGGGTCTTCCTATCGCTGAGACATGTGCTCTCTACTGCCTTGGGTGCGAACTGCAGGTCTCTGCCAGTAGCTGACAAAGCACTCTGATCCCAGAAATATCACACTCGACGGAAGGTCGGGACATGTGCAGGAGGTGTGCGCTTATTGTGCGCTGGATCTCCGAAAGGCTCAAGGCCCTTTCCGGAGACTGGTGCCGAGCTCATGCCCAACTGAAGAGATGAGGAAATTAATATTTCAATTAAATTGTGTTGTTTTGTTTATATGCCCTGTACACATGTATATTATATGCTTTTCACACTTGTATCCATGGTCAACAAAGTAGGAGGGAATTTGATATTGGGGTGGACGCAATAATTTAAATACAAATATCTATTGATTGGGGGGGGGGATGATTCCAAATTAAATGTTGGAGGGGCACACATACCCCCCGTTCTCCCCAGTTCCTGTATCCTTGTCTATGGTAGAATGTGTGTCTATTGCATCATAAGATAACCAAAGTTGTGGCTACATTTGTTGCTGATAGCTGATGTTAACACTAGGTGGTGTTTTTTTCCTGATACTTTCATCCAGGGCATGTATTCACAGAATGGACTTCTCACTGTCAGATTTATGAATTTTCTCCATCAGCCCATATGATGTCAGTAATGTTTCTCTGGAGATGCCGATTTTCCCTTTGCCGGACTTTGTGGCCCAGATGGAGAGGGATCCTTCCCCCTTACAAACTTGCTCTCTCTCTGTCACACACTCTCTCTCTCTCTCAACTGGGACCCCTGTTTTACACAGAAGGAGAATGTTAAATGCCTTTTATAAACAGAGAGAGACAGAGGGAAGAAATTTGGGTAACTTGTCTCAGCAGCACTTAAAATCGAAAATCAAATGACACGGTCGAACGTAAATGTTTGAAGTAGGGTTAAAATATTGGCCAGGAAGCACAGTTTGTTTCAACAGCAAAGGAAAAAGGTTAGATTGTTCCAAAAATATGAAAATCAATCAAGCTTTATGTAATAAAATACACAATATAGCAGTGTAAAGCGCAATTTTATAATCTACTTTACAGTCCTTTTTTGGTCCTCGTTCTTGGGAGGATTGCGCAGCTCGGTTTAACGATGTGTGTTTAAAAGTTAACAGCCTAATATATTAGGAGCTGCTGCTTGTTCAGTGTAATGGTGATACCTGATGTTGTTTTCAGGGTCTGAGGTGCTGCATGCCTCCTTATTCCTACCTAAACAGCTGCTTGGCCTGGATGTGCACCATCTTAGCCACAGATGCATATTTCTTCCGTCTTGCTCACCAGGAGAACCTGGATTGCAACAGCCTCTGCTGGATTGATGAGTTTAATTCCCCCCCCCCCCAACCTGAAACTGGCCAATCCCACATGTTGCACTGGGGGGGAGACGCTATCTTTTAACTCATTTCTGTGACCGTGACAGGCTGCCCTTATTCGCATTATTGCGACAGACTCGAGTGGCTCTTGCGTCCTGACTGGCTCGTCCTCCTCCAGGGGGGCTGTCTCCCCGGCTTAAAACAAGCTCTGATTTAGCGTCCCTTTGGCAGCCACGATTACATTCTGCGGGAGTGAGTTTAATATCGCTGGGGGCCGTTTGTTTGGGTTACCGAGAGAGGCACGTAATAGACCCGTGACCCTTCTGATGATATTTGAGAGTGCTTTGACTCCAGGGCGGATTTGCTAAACAGTTTGTCTGGGAGATGAGCCTGCCACAGATGAAGTGTCTGATCCCCACCTCACCTCCCTGGTCTCCTCATTCCTTGATGTATGTGTCTGGGAGAAACATCAACACAGATCATATACCCAGTCACCGTGGACGTGCTGGGTTCACTTGTTAGCATGTCCATGCAGTGTGGGACAGCCTAAATCAACAGACAGCATCGATTAGTAATGTCTGCCGTAAATTTAACAGGGTGCCCCAGCTGAATCCCAGTCCACGTGGTCCAGGTGTCTTTATGACGTTTGTTTTTCACTGAAGTGCCGCTGGCGACTCGGATCCACTTCCTGTTTTCTTGTTGGCGCCTGGAAAAATCCATCGGCCTGGTCCTGTTTACTTCATGTTTCTAGCTGCTTCTGTGTACACAGAGCTTTTGCTCGCACAGCAGTCATTGATCGGATTATCCATCTAAGGCCATAACAGGCCATTCTTAGCCTTGGTGTCATCAATTTCATTTATACCGCCCCCCCTCCCCTCAATAGACCCTACACATCAATAAATCTAACTCAACAATCAGATTTTTAAACAAGATTTCTTTTTAAGTATCCTCGCTAGACTGCCCATATGTGAGCCTTCTGCTCTTTTTTCAGAGGATGAAGGTGGGGGTTCTGGTTTGAGATGAAGCTGGCAGCTTATCCGGTCCCCTGGACATTACCCCTGGGCACCCAGATGGGGAGTCTTCGTGTCGGGGGCCAGCCCCGCCCTCGAATCTGCCTTTCCCAGCGCGATATCTGCACCGGGTCAGTCGCTGCGCTCTGCTGCATCTGAAGCAGAATAGGCAGCGGATTCAGGCAGATGTCTAACTTGGCAGCTTTAAGGCTGTGAAACAGAAACAGCCAATCAGAGAGGGGCAGTGGGAGGACGAGTGTGAGTCCTGCTGTC
Source organism: Mormyrops boulengeri (assembly GCA_026781065.1). Taxonomy (NCBI): domain Eukaryota; kingdom Metazoa; phylum Chordata; class Actinopteri; order Osteoglossiformes; family Mormyridae; genus Mormyrops; species Mormyrops boulengeri. Next base: position 16,112,955 of record JAODLD010000044.1, on the reverse strand, counting down.
ACTCTGTGCCCAGAGCAGATCCCCCCTGTTAGGCCCAGTTAATGAACAAACTGGGCAATACATCTCGGATGGACCAGTGTGCTTCTCCTGCTTGGGAGCCGGGGGCCTTGATTTTGGAGGGAGCATTATTTCATATCGTCGCTAGCCAATCAAAAACACATATTGCCAAAAATCTATTAAAAACTACTTTACGAAGTACACCTAACACAATGTAATGAGACACTCTTCACCACAGATAGAAACCCAAACATCAGTGAACGGTTTAATGTTTCAAAGGGGCTCAAGTCGATTTTTGTCAGTGAAGCAAATATGTCAGTCAACATCAACAAGATACAAACTAATCTCTCTTTATGTTCGCAATTAATGATGTCGGTTAGCTAGCTATCTAGCTATTGACGTTAAGTTGCTAAATTTAATGATGATAAAGTAATTCATACAAACACCAATCATGAATATTGCTGTTAACTAGCAGAAACATTAATACTAGGTAAATAGATGACTTCATAAAACATCTTTTCATTGGTCAGATGCATTACATCAGTAGAATGGGCGTATTCTGTCTATAGTAAAAAAAATCATAAAAAGTGAACCATATTTTGTGTTCATCGGGCAGTGATGCTGTGTAGCATATGCATAACGAGGGGAAAAAAAACTTAGATGCAATGCCACTTGTAGCATGGTGTGAAATAGGCTGAAAAAATCTATAAACTAGATCTAAAAACACTGAGGCTTCATGTTCATAGAAATCCATGTGGCCCCCTCAGTTTTCGCAAAGTGCGTGCGCAAGTGTGTCCAGGCGCACCAATGTCATTTTATTTCATCCTTGACTTATTCGTTTTCAAAAACATGACGTACAGATTACAAACCATCTTAAAGAAAGCCCTTAAGAGGGAAGAAGCCAGCGGCTTGAAATACTTTGAGAACAGTGAGTCCCACAAGTACGTAGCATGAAAAGCTTTGCGGCGTCATTGTGAAAGCTCATAAAAAATGCACACAGGCTGGTTTCTCACTTGGCTGTGTGTAATATATTACAGCATGTTTGTTATTCTTTGGTGTTGAGGGATTTCAACATTTTTCGCACCTCTTTCTGACTGTAACGCCTTGTCTTAGATTAACAGAATCGACCCTCTCCACAATATTGTCCCAAGACTGGTTTGGTTTAATATCGCAGCTGCACTGCCGCAGTAACAAATAACAATAATGACAAACAAAGGGGTTCAGGCAAGCGTGGGAGCCGGCACGCCAGACACCCTGGCCTCACACTGTCGCCGTCCAAATGTTCAAATAATTTTTCAGTGGTTGACATGACAAGTCAACAGAAGTTTAGATGGTTGAAGGTCTTGCCTACCTCTTATCTGGTGCTTTATCGTCTTTTGCGTGGATTTCTTGAAACTTTATTAAAATCTTTTATTAGAACTGTGGAATATAACACCCTAACAGGAAATGGCAAATTGCTGTCATTAATATCAGCGTGGACTCAGTGCCGGGGGTTTGAACCCCGCCTTCACCCTCATACCGTCTCCCCGTGTCACTGCAGGATGCCTCTTGCAGTCCAAAGAGATGCAGTTAGACACTAAATTGCCCATAGAATGTGAGCACATGTGCCCTGCCATTGATCTGGTGCCCCTTGTGCCCAGTGCTGCCTGAGATTGGCACCAGACCCCCCACAACCCTGACCCGGGTAAGACTTAAGGATGGAAAAAACCAGTACAAAATATCCAGTAAATGAACTATTTTTACCCAATGATGCATACTGTAGTAAATGTATTAATGTTTTATACATACATATAATACTTCTTTGAAATTAACTTATATTCCTGATTTTGATATATATTTTACTTTCTCCTAAGGGCCGGCAGCCAAACCCCAGTTACGGTCCTGAGATACATTACGAGCCCATGAATTTAAAACGACACCAATTCACGTTAAATTGTTCCATTTTTAAACTGGTTCACTTTCTCGGAGATTTAAGAGGAGGATCTGCTTCTCTGGAAAAAGGTCATTATTAGCATACACACGGCATTTGTCGAGAGTTCTGTAATTGCTCAAAGAAAGTGTGTGTGTGTGTGGGGGGGGGGGGGTTAAGGAAAAAACAGGTTACGACGTCTTGCCAGCGTTAAACGTTAAACGTGCCGACTGCGCCAAACTTGTGACGCATGGCGAAGGAGGAGTTTGGACGGAATTCTTCAGGGACTGTCCGTTCCAGCTAACTGAGTAGCGAGGCCAACTGCTTTTCCAGAAATTGAGGTGATTTGTGAGCACAGAACAAGGGCTGGGGCTGTCTGGGGAAGCCCCCCCTGCCCTGCCCCCCCCGCTGAACCTCACTTCTCACCTCGCCCACCTCCAACAGCATGACCTTCATCTCTACTGGTGGCTCCCCATCGTTATAGAGGCGAATAACAAGCCCGCATGGATTTATGGCGACAGCGAAGGGTGCTGCATCTGTGCCAGCGGTTAAGCCAGGCTGGCGCTTCGGTGAACAAAATGAGCATATAGAGCGTATATTGTAGGGCCTCATCTGGCGCCTGCTGGCTTCTTAGCTTCATCAAACGGCCCTCTGATCTTAAGCAAGAGAGCGAAGCCTGAAAAGAAAGGCCTAAAATCCAATCTGTTCATGTGGGAGACCTGGGCTGGCATCACTAAGGCTGCATAAGGCATTTTCCTTTAGTGTCACTTCTTTGCTAATATCATTCTCAAAATTAGAATTCCTTACGTTCGACAGGCAGTGGCAGGGCCACAGGGGCACTGGCACCATATGAAAGTTCATTGACAAGTTTTACTTATACAAAGTTGTTCTGAGGGCAGAATGAAAAAATGATTGCTTCAGAGAAATAACCAATCAGATTGTAGGTCCAACTAATGAGATGCCTTGGTCCCACCTCCTCTAGTTGCTTGGACCCACCTCCTTAACAATCTGATTGGTTATCTCTCTGAACTAATCGTTTTTTGTTCTGTTATTCTCCCTTGACCCTCCCATGTCTCTCATTGATTCAAAACATATCTTAGGCTAATGTTTAGGTCGGCCCCTCTGTATAAATTATGGCCCCTCTTATGCCCCCATCTTAAAAAACATTAGAATCTCCCTGATCAACAAAAATGGTGTTTTTTGTGGTCATTTTTTCATTTGCAGTTCTTAGGTACATCCAAGTGTGAGGGTGCGCCAGAAATATGTGGTAATAAAAACCAACTTGCCGAAAAAAAACCCAAAAACAGGGCAGTCTTGTTTATAAGAAAACAAAGCAAATATAAATATTTATTCGCTGTTTTCTAAGCATTACTACATCCTAAAATAATGCTTGCAACTAGTGTTCTTCTTGCAAAATGCCATAAATGTGTGCTTACTTCACAGCCTAGCCACGCTCAGCTAAGAAGCACGACTTAAACTTGCACTAGCTCCAGCTTGTAGCCGACTTGTGAAAAGCCTGTTCATTCCTGTTGATTTTTAATTCTATTGGTTGTCTTTGCTATCTATTGTATTTTTTTTGCCTCAACATCAGTATCTGTCGTTGTATAGCTAACAGGTAACTCAATATATCTGTGGCATAGAACCCCATCTCCTTTCCAACATAAAGAGACATTTTTTTGCAGTGTGTTCCGCTTAATTGAATCTTAGTCTAGCCAGCTCAAAAGGCTGGGGATATTTGCCTTGCACATTTATGGCTATAAATATTTATTAGCTGCGAAAAGTGGGCCTTGATTTGATTCTCATTGGGGTGACCTGCCAATCACCGGTCCTGTTTCTCAGAATTTGCTTCTAAAGAGCCCACAGATGGGCCCCTGAATAAGAGTTGCTGCATAAATAGCTTCTCGGACACATTCTCAAATAGCAGATTGTGTTTAATTACCTTACAGCTAAATATAGACTGAGGCGCTCTGAAATCACCCCTATTTTGGTCTTGCATGGAATTAACTTCTCTTGACCTTCATTCCCTGTTTTCTAGCCTCCCAGTTTTTTTTTAAATTAAAGGGATAGGCAGATGGAATAGCGAAGAGTAGCTCTTTATGCTAACGATATGATGGAATAATTTGGCTGTGGGTTTTCCTGGTGTAATCAAATCCTTTTTCTTAAAAGAAAGCTATCCATAAACTGGAAAATATATTTAATACCCAGGAACAAGCAGAAAAAAAAAGAAAAAAAAACACCATTCTGCTCCCTGTATTCAAGGCCGCTTCTTTTTATGCATGCCAGGTTACGCTGTGAAGGCTCTAACAATAAGGCGGGACCGACCCTGTCTGGCTCAACGGCCTGTAGGAGATAAACCCCGAAATTAATAACACAGACGGCATGCAAGGCTCTGCGAGCCATGTAATAACAAACAATTTACAGGGCTGCGAAACCGTATACCCAGTGCAGGGCCTTTCTGTTTGTAATCTCGATTTCCACATCAGCGTGTTCATTTGTTATCCGAAACTATGACTTTGGAATGTGATCCCTCTGTTAGTTCCCCCAAGTGTTTTTTTTTTCTTTTTTTCCCCCTCCCTTTCTTATCCACAAATGAAATTTGTGGGTGCCATGCTTCAGATGTTTCACTGAAGACCCATGTATTCATCTTCCTCTTCCAAAGACATGGGAACCCAGATGACTGTGAATTCATTAGGTGACATCAATTACAATGAAATGGTTATTGTTTATTGCTATCGATTGCTATTGTCCAGCGCCTAGAAGCTGGTGTCCACCAGGCCAGAGAAGCTGGTATTACCCAAATTTGCTTTTCTGCTGTTTCATTTTTGGTGGCGTTTATTTGCATCTTTCCTGGATTTTTCCTCCCAACTTTGTGGTGGGAAGCATCATTGTTTGTGGTAGTTAAAATGAAACTGATGTTCAGCTTCTTCAAGGGCTTCAAACATGGGCAAGTCTTGGCCACGAGCGTAAGAGAAACTGCAGTTATGGCCCACCAGAGAACCCAAGGGGCATTCGCATGAAACCCTACAAGCCTTTTTTTTTTTTTTTTTGGTAAACACACTTCATCAACCCATGACACTGGTCCATTATAAACAGTCTCAGCACTGGGGGTCTGTTTTCTGTCACTTAACAACCCATTCAGGTTGGTACTGCTGAAAAGCCTCAGTACTTAGGACTGCAGTGGTCCATTTAGGGTTCTGGCCACTCTGAAGAACACGTTTTGGGTGCGTCCACATCGATAGCTTCCACAGATGTTCTGTGTGCGTGTATATTTTTTTATCTGATGTTCCTAAATAGCTTTCATTATCAAATCCTTTCATTTACATTTCCCTCCAAAATCCCAGAATAGCTGGCTGTCTTTTCCTCTCCCTCCCTATCTCCCTACACGTTCCCCCCTGTTGCACTCTGCTTCTCTCTCTCTGTCCTGCAGCAGTTTGATCTTTTAATCGCTTCCAGCTGTGAACGGCAGAGGGGAAAGACAGGCTCTCGCAGGAACAGTACAGCTGGGGCGGTGGCAGGGAGCAAGGGGGAAGGGGAAGAGACCCAACTCTGCGGCCTGCGTGCACTCGCCGGCCTACTTCCATTACGCCTCTTCGTTGCGCTTTTGGACTTACTCTGTTGCTGTGCCAGATGTTTGCACCCTGCAATATGTGTGAAATTTACCTGCCGCCCCTGGTCGCCAAAGTGTCACGACATTCATATAAGTGGACAGCGTAGCATTTTACATTTATTTGACACTTTTATCCGAAGCGACAGTAGAGGACGGGATTACAATTTGAGGCCGTCCAAGTATTCAGAGCTGCAACTTTTGTGTCGTTACCCCAACGCTCTACTTGTCGAGCTAGAGGAGCAAGCAGGCAGAGCTGCTGTGTGGGGAATTACGTGAGAAAAAAAAGAGGCACAATTTTTCCAAGCTTTCTCAGGCATGGATCGCGTTAGTCCTGAATCAACACTTCTCAGTCACGCCACTGGGAGAAATTCTTCTGCAATTTTCATTTAATTGAATCAAATGTACCACTCGATTGGGTGTTAATTGAGCATAAATTTAATGTGACTGTTCTCCCTCTGAGCCTCCAGCTGAGATCCGAAAGCATATTCATCTAAAAAAAAGAAAAAAAAGAACACAGAACGAGACAAAGCTGTGTAATTTCAGCTCTTCTCTGATGAGGAGCTGCATATTGGATGTTAACTGCCTTAGTGCTGGATGAATTGCCTGTTTGAAATGGAACAGTTTACAATCAACATTGGTACCAACATATTGACCAGTGGTTGTATTGGCTGAAGTGAAGAGTATAGAGCTCAGTTACCATTTATGTGCACTATGGAACCAGCTCAGTCGAAACATCTGAACATGTACAATATAGTTCATTCATTCAACAGACTAAGAGCAACATACAATTCAAACCAGGGTCAGCGAGTCCCTGGATCAATTGGGGGTTAAGGTCATTGCTCAACAGACCAATGGTGAAATCAATCAGCCAACTCTGGGATTCAGAGTGGTGACCTTCCAAGCACAGGAACAGCATCCCAATCCACTGAGTCCACACGCCACCCACTAAGAATAAAGTCTTTACTACCCAGCTGCGCATAGGCTTGTCTGGGATTCGAACCCAGAACCTCTTGTGCCTAAAGTGAGAATCGTAGCCCTAAACCAAAAAGCCAGAAGCAGCAGCAGCATAGTCATAGTCATAGACTTGGAGGATACAAGCTTTGGGCAACAGGAGAGCGGCATCGAAATGTAGAATGCGCCGATTGTACGTCAACTGTGAGTCTTTGATTCCCAGAGCACCAGGTGCAGCACATTTGCCGGAGAACGATCCCATTGACTCTTGAAGGGGCACAAGTTTCACGTGCATCTGACCTCCAGAAAAAGCTGCGGCTAGCCTCCTCTAGAGATAAATAAAGCTCTGAAAAGAGAGGAAGAATTATGAGGCTGTGCTCACCAGAGGCTTGCCAGAGAGCAATTGTATGGCGAGAGCGATGGAGTATAGATGGATGACTCTCAGAGGAGATCGTTGGCTCTTTAGTTTGAGCCGAGTTCCTCAGTAGTTTCATCTGGGCCATGTAACGGTGTACAGGGGAGGTGGGCAGGCGGAATATCTGTGGATCGGCTTTGGATCCACTTGTCTTGCATTTAGGTGCAATTCTACGATTTTTTTAGAGATGGGGGCATAACAGGAGCCATAATTGAAACGGGGGGGCCAACCTTATCATTAGCCAATGGTATGTTTTGAATTGGTGAGTGACAGGGGAGAGGGCACTCTGGGGTCCAGTCAGCTTTCAGATGGGGTCAGTGCCCCTGTGACCCCGCCCCTGTATGCGCCTCTGTCTGTCGAACATAAGGAGTTTTTGAGAATGATTAGCAAATAAGTGACGCTAAAGGAAAGTGCCGTATGGAGCCTTAGTGATGCCAGGTCTGGTCTCCCACACGAACAGATGCAGACTTAATTTCAGTACTTTTTCAGTGCTCCTTAAGATCTGACGGCCGTTTGATGAATTTCAGAAGTCAGTAGGTGGCAGATGAGGTCCGACAATATATGCGCTATATGCTCATTTTGTTCGTCAAGCCTGGCTTAACTGCTGGCACAGATGCATCACCCTTTGCTCTCACAATAAATCCACAAGGGCATGTTATTCTTGGAATGATGGGGAGCCACCGGTACCCTTGGGGCCCCGCTCCCATAATGTGGCCCCATGCTTGCGTCGTTCCGGAACACAGTCACGTGCAAAAAGTGTTATCTATCCTGCCGCAGCTTACAGGCACAGGCAACAGAGAGTCATCATCTGGCTTGCCGGACACCAGTATTTACTGAGCAGACTCCAAGTTCACATAGCTGTAGCATTCTGAATTTTTAGCATCTGTGGCTAATACCGACAAGCTATCAGAAATGACCTCATGGGAGATCTGCTTCTCCCCCTCCCTTCAGTTTCCATTAGCAATCAGGTCCCTCAAGGGGCCATTCAAGGATTTTTTTAAGGTGTGGGACATAAGAGAGGCCATAATTCATACAGAGAGGCTAACCTTAGTGAGAGGGGGGGACACTCTGGGGGCCAACCACCTTACAGCTGGGGCCAGTGTCCCTGTGGCGCCGCCCCTGTATACGCCACTAGGTCCCTATCCAGCCATCTCCATACATTCCAGTTTCCATTTTAACTCTCAGTAAGTTCAGACTCTTCTAGTGGAGTGAGCCTTTTCACCATTTTGAAAACAACAGTCTGTCACTTTTCTTATGTTTGATGCTTTCCCTTGGAGGGCTTGCTACCTTATTTTGTTGTGCGTGGACGCCATGACAATAAAGTTGACTTTGACTTACAGAGACCTGGGTAGCTCTAGTAGAGAGACCTGGATAGGGGATCTGGATTGATGAACTCCAAAGAAGTCGTGGGGCTCCCTTCGATTGTGTCTGCTCCATTTAAATACACTCATTGAATATCTTGATGAAAGTTAAACAGATTTACTTCAGAGGAATGCAAATGTGTATTTAAACATACTGTATCAACTCAGCATGTTTCCCTGGTGTGTTCCTTTGTTTTTCTTCCTATAGCCTGTGAGGTCATGATGAGGACACTGGCTCTTCGACAGTCCCGTGTCCTTGGGCTGTGTGAAGCGGGTAATAGTGCGGTTCACTTCTAAGCCAGTGGCAGCCTTAGCGAAACCTGTGCCCAGCTAGGCTGTGTTTGGGTGCTCACTCGGCCCCCGGGGGGCGGGGGGGGGGGGGGGGGGGGGGGGGGGGGGGGGGGGGGGGGGGGGGGGGGGGCGGGGG
>JAODLD010000044.1:16092621-16104188 GCA_026781065.1 Mormyrops boulengeri | reverse complement strand
ACGGAAAGCCCCTCCGCCCCCAAAGCCCCCCCGCGCCATACCCCGCTCCCCCCCCCCGCCATGACTGGACCCGGCCACACCCCCCCGCCACCCCAGTCCCCCCCACCCGGCACAACCCCAAACACCCCCCCCCCCCCCCCCCCCATAATTCACATGCACTCTTCTCAAAGTTCATTTTTTTAATTGTACATTAACATTTTGTTTAGCAGGCGCTTTTTTCCAGAGCTTCATACAGTTCTGAGAAAAATCAGGGTCCGACAGTCCCTGGAGTAATTGGGGGTTCGGGGTCACGCTCAGGGCCACGACGGTAAAATCACACTGACAAACCTGGGGCTGAACCTGCAAATCTGGTCCCAAACACAGCATCTTAACCTGCTGACGCACACACCACCCTTGGTGTCTTTGGCTTCTAACGGTACATTTTTTGTGTGGGTTGGACCCCCCCCCCCCCCCACTCCACTCCGCTATATAAAAAGGTATATGTTTCCAGGGATATTAAAAAAGCTAATTTAATAATTATGAAAGTTTTATGGAGCAATAAGCTATGTGCAATCATATTTTAGAAAGAAGCATGGAATTTTAGGGCAGCCTTTGATCAGTATACACAGAGGCCTTGGATCTTGTCTTCAGGAGCACGGAGGCAGCTGGCCTGGAGTCCCTGTCTCTTTTCGTCATTGAACTTTTGACTTGAAACTAAACAATGGTATGGGAGGGGGGCATCTCAGTCCACACAGACCACCTTAAAGTAGCAGGACCCCAAAGAGCCCATTCAGGAAATCTCAGAGACCGGACACGACGTGCCAAGCTGCCTCATCAGGTTTCACTGCGGCGTTTTTATCTTACAGCCCAGTATTTATTGTTGATTTAATAGAGGACATTAAACAGATATCACGTTATACAGTTCACCGATGATGACTTTGCCATAAGTGTAAATGATTTCATGTTAGATTTGTAGGGATCGTTTGTGAAGAGAATAAGGGATGGAAATCAGTTTCGTTCCCGCGGGAGTAAATCACAAGAGCGAGACCACCACAAAGGTCAAAATTATTAGCCTCGTCGAACTTGAATTTCTTCCCAGTTTTTGTATTTGTGTCTAGGGTAAACCATCTAAAAACAAACGTGAGAATATCTGTTTTTGTAAAACTTATCGTATTTTAGCAAGGGCCAACATGGAACAGAATCCTGTTTAAGAAAGCAAACTTTGCTAATGTAAAAAGCTTGTATTTGCTTTTGTTTGACTTTTACTTATGGTTATAGGCCTGTTCATGCTTACTCTCATGTGAGAATGGCACACGCTTTTAGCTTAACTCCTCTGTTCTGGATAGCCTACAAGCTTTGAACATCTGAAGGCACCAGGTGTGGCTCACGTGCCACTGCCACTCACGGTGTCGTTTTCCCCCCTCGCGTGCTGAACGGGCTACAGGGACAATCCCAGCACACTCCTTACATGGGAGACCTAAGCATGCTGCCTTTATAGAGTATAAATCCAACACGTGTCGACAGGAGGGAACACTCTAACATTACACGCTAAGACCAATTTAGCAGTTCGTTGACTGTTTTTCGGTATTCCTTTAACTTCAAAACATAATTGTGTTTTTGTGCTTTTTTGACCTCTTTTCGCAGATATGGTTGATAATCTGTTATTGATTGGTGTAAAAAGACGGGATTAGCCGGCCGGGTAGCAGATGGTTTAGTTCCATGGGAAACGTTTCTGCCCTCCATTACTCCAGAGAAGTATGGCTCATTTTCACGTATCTGGGTGCCTCGATGAAAAAGATACATAGCAGAGAAGACCCAGCTGAATTTGAACATGATGGTCAACTCCCACCTTCAGCTACATCTCACTGCCTGCAGAGGGACCCTCAATGATATTGGCTTAAATTGTGATTCCTATCCTGCCTTGCTTGCCCTGTGATGTATACCTCTCTATCTCTTTCTCCCGTCTCCTGTCTTGTCCGTCAGCCAGTTAACCGGTTCCATCCTTTCCTCCCTTGTCGTCTTGGGTTCCCGGGTTTTAGATGGTTCCTGCCACATTTCCTTTAGCTTCCATATCATAAATATTCAATACAGGACTTGTCCGGTTGCCAGGATTTTACAGGGGAAGGGTGCCCAGAAAAATAAACACCCCATGATTCTTTGTGACTGAAATGGAAAGCGATTAGGAGTTATGTTTCTCCTCGAATAGGGCTTGCATTCAGAGCTCACTGCAGCCACCCAGCCACAGGACAGGAAACGATACGGCCGACGAGGTAGAGGTGGGGGGAGTTGGTGGAGACATGGTGGTGGAATGGAGCACTCTGACCTTCTGAGAGAGCCTCTAGGCTGCTACCCCTTCTCACAGACCCTTAGATGTTGGAGGTATCAGGGTGGACACACGTACTAGCGTGGGATGGGACGTTTTAATAGGTTTTGAAACTGGAAGATCTGCCATGGAAAGACTTTTACCCATGATGCATCATAATCCTGTCAGAAATCATCTTTGCTGTGAATTATTTCTTGTAGTTTCATTTCATTGGTTGAGGCATAGTTCATTGTAGTTGGTCTTTCATTGGTTGGGGCGTCTGCAACTTCCGCAAAAGCAGTGTTTTCCCTCACAAAAATGTCCTGTTGGACTGCTGGAACCTAGAAGGAAGCTGGCCTGATTCTGATAAATTAATCGGCCCTGTGTTTTTTAAGATCCACTGGAATGCATTATGCCTCTGCCTGTATGAAAAAGAGAGAGATTTGGGCGCAGGGATTGAATATCTCCAGGAGCTATCAAGGGGCAATCATTTGCCAAGAATTCATTTACCAGTACCTATAGCTTTCTGTGATTGGCTAGGTCGCCATTGTCCCGCCCAGGGGACCAGTGTAGTGATTGGACAGGCATCCCAGGTGACGGCCTTGAGGTCCTGGTAGCCGAATCGGCATTCTTTGCTCTGCGTGTGTTTCCTGCCACTGTGCTGGGTGGGGCAGGCTCCCGCCATTACCGATCCATTCAACCACTCCCCATCCCCGAGTCATGGCAGTCAGCCATACGTTTGTTCAAAATGTATGGCCCGGGATCTGTGAAAACCATTCAGCCCCCCCCAGCTTCCTCTAAAAACACTGCCCCCCCGGATGGCCTGTGTGCTGGCACAAGATCCAAAACTCAGACAGAGGGAGGGAATGAGCTTACCGGTGGGATATGTAGGGGGCAATATAGCCTCAGAGTTTGTAATCTGAGCTACATCGGTGTCAGGGTGTGGACACGGGCGACCTGTTTGTTTGTAGAGCGGGTGGCCCGTATTTTTCTTTCCAGCGCCTGGTTCACACGATCAGGCTTCTCGAGGTTTTCCCAACCCAGCTAAAATGACGCAAAACATAAAATTATAAACAATTTTTTCTTAACACATGCCTTTGACCGATACATTTTAAAACAGCATGTGTTTTTCTGTGCCCGACGTAATATTATCGTTTTCTTGTTTGCGTTCCTGCAGGTGATGGCGACTGATGAGGACAGAGGGTCTTTTGGGACCATTTCCTATTCCATCGGATCCGGAACCAGCAGCACAGCCCCCACCCAATTTACTATCGGCAAGGAGACAGGCCAGATCTGCACCAGCACGGCTTTGGACCGGGACCAAGGTCCATCCAGCTATGACTTTGCTGTGACTGCAGCAGACGGGGTGAGTGAAGGACATAGACCGGGTCACCTCGGGGCCACAAGAGAATCTCAAGGATGTATGCAAGGACACAGGAGCAAAGTACAACTCAAAACAAATTAAAAGTAACCCCCTGAAAGATCCCTTTGGCTGGAGCCGCAAATAGCATCCATTTCATGGCGTGCCAAGTAACATTTAGGGCGAAGATGGTCGCAGAGATGGTAAAGCCATCAGCACTAGGCAGCGGCTACATGGACGCCAGCCATTCGTATCTGAAATGCTGGGGCGTCTGGCCCGCACCCAAACCCCCGGCCCCTTTCCCCATCTGCGGTTTTTGCTCCACCCTCCCCGTTTTTCTGTTTAAAATGAAAAACAAAATAAGCGCAAAAATCTCAGAGGTGCTGAACGATTCCAACTTCTTCCAACTTCTTCCAACTTCTGACCCCAAGTAATGCCCCCCCTCCCCCCACCCCCACCACACTTGGTCTCAATCCAACCCCATCCCCCATTGGGAATCCTTCAACTGTCAGCCTTGTAGAACCATAGAGGAACAACAGAAGGAAGCTGAAGATAGATCTCCCCCCCTTTCCTTTCTCCAGGGTGGATTGAGCTCCACAGCATCTGTGAAGGTGACCCTGGTGGACATCAACGACAACGTGCCCACCTTTTACCCTGTGCTCTACGCCGTCAGCCTGAGCACGCAAAGCACACCTGGAACTTCGGTCGTCCGGGTGACAGCCTACGACCCCGATGCGGGAGCCAACGGGAGGGTGACCTACCGCATCATCCCAGGCTACAACTCCCCCTTCTTCACCCTGAACAAGGACACAGGTCAGTGTAGTGGCCATGCGGCTCGCCGAGAATTTGACCCAATAAGCAGTCCGACATTTGAAAACATTTATAGTTAAAGCTGTCAGTTTTAAATATAAGCATTTCCACTCTAAGTTGTAAAGTTTCTGGTTTCAGATGATTAAACTGATTAATTTCGTATCGTAATTTCATTTATGAATAATTATGCTCTGTGGTTTTTTCTTACCTTAATGTGTATAAAAATTGTTTGTTAGTAGCAGAAGGCCAGGTTCTGTTAGGCAGAAAGTACAGGTGTGATTTCAGGTGCCCCCCATCCCCACAGGTTTGATTTCAGAATCTTATTTGCACTTACCCCCCACAGGTGTGATCTCCCTCTCCCGCTCCCTTCATGGCAAGGCCAACTCCGTCATTTCCATGGTGATCGGAGCCCAGGACGGCGGCGGCCTGACAGCCTCCACCAACGCCCGCGTCAACATCAGCGTGGTCGCTGGCTCAGTGGCGCCCCCTGTGTTTGAGCAGGCACAGTACTTCTTCACTGTGCCAGAGGACGTGCTCCGGGGGACGGAGGTGGGCGTGGTGCGTGCGAACAGCAGGAGCGGTGAGTCAGCATGGTCACCGCGTGGGGCGTCAGATCCAAACCCAGACTAAACACGCATTAGTGGTTCTATAAACTAAGCAGAGAAGAACAGAACACATCAGTTACTGGGTCCAAGCCTATTATCAAATCACTGACTCGACCAAACCTAATACTGTCACTCACTCAACTCAGGTCACTAGGCACTCACGAGACGTAGACCTAAGGACCATGGCCCCAGGGGCCACCTGGGCCCTTGGCTGGGTTACTTTTGGGGCATCATTAAGAATGCAGTGATGAACCTGAAAAAAATCACCTACACATACTTTCATGCAAACCTTTAAAACTTTGATAATAAGAGCTTGAATTATATCCATGTTTTTTTTTTTAAATAAATGTTCAGTTTTTCAAAAGCAAACAAGTGAACATGACTATATGCCCCCCATGACCCCCCCCGTTCAGAAGCTTTCTGTGGGTCACTGACTAGGTTAAATCTGACCAGCACTTAAGGCGTGGTATTCCATTTTTAACCCATTTACTGTATGCACCAGTATTATAGATGATAATGATTTAGTGAGTACATTCATTCCAAAGATTCCTTTTCACAGCATTGTCTTGCTCAGAAATGACTGCCTGCCTCAGTTTGCCGTTTCCATCTCGAATGTCGCCATCCTTTCCATCTCCATGCTCTGCCCATCAGGGGTCTCCCGGGACGTCTCCTACACCATCTCGGCGGGCGACCCGGATGGCTTCTTTACCATCGACGAGGAGACGGGCGCGCTGCGCACCAGCCTGCCGCTGGACCACGAGGCCCGGCCCTGGCTGGATCTGGAGGTGCAGGCGCGCAGCGGCTCCCCCCCCGCCTTCGGGCAGGCACGGGTACGCATCACGGTGGCCGACGTCAATGACAATGCACCCGCTTTCCTGCCCTCGTCCTCTGAGTCGCTGCTGCTGCCGGAGGACACGCGCATGGGAACCACAGTGTACCGCGTACGGGCTGAGGATCCTGACTCGGGCCCCAACGGCCAGCTCAGCTTCCACCTCATGTCTCCTGCTGGCCAGCGCACCTTCAGCGTGGAGCGCGGCAGCGGTGACATCCGGCTGATTGGCAGCCTGTCGTATGAGAGCGTGCCACGCTATGACCTCCTGGTGGTGGCCCGGGATGGCGGGGCACCCCAGATGAGCGCCACCTTCACCCTGGTGGTGCACGTGCAGGCTGAAAACGACCAAGGCCCCGTTTTTGACACGCTTACCTACCGTGTGGAACTCAAAGAGGGCACGCCCCTCAACACGCGCTTCCTTCAGGTCCGTGCTCTCAGCAGGGAGGCCCCCGGGGCTGCCGGAGGCTCCGCCTCCTCATTAGCATACCACCTACGCCCCGACGGCGATGCGGCAGGCTTTGGTGTGGCCCCCGACAGCGGCTGGCTCTTTGTAAAGAGCGCCCTGGACCGGGAAGCCAAGGACCTGTACCTCCTGACGGTGCTGGCTTCGTCGGGCAGCGGGCAGATGAAGAAGACAGGCAGTGCCACCGTGCGCGTGTCTGTGACGGACGAGAACGACAACGCGCCGCGTCTCACGCAGGAGCGTGTCTTCCTGGCCGTGCGCGAGAACCTGCCGTCAGAGACTGGATTCGGCCGGGTCTCCGCGACCGACCGCGACGCAGGCCTCAACAGTCGCCTTACCTACCGCCTGCTACATGCAGACAGAAACTTCCAGATTAACTCCCAGACAGGTACGTATATAGCAATAACAATACAATACATAGCTGAATAATAACAATCATCATCAGAAAATGATGCTTTATTTTCAATTTGCACAAGTGTATTGGAATGCTTGTTTTGGCATATCCCATCATGCTCTCCTGTGAGACACAATCACATATATATACACTGTTGCGAGTGAAGTTTGGGGTAATTAATCTGGCACCTCCGGTGCATTTTGAGGGGATTTAAGGGCATTGCCCAAGAGCCCAACAGATATGTGACTATTCTGCCAAGGATGGGATTCAAACCATCAAACCGTGACCTTCCAGTCACAGGCACAGAGACCTAACCCACTGAACAACACACCACCTGGCTGTACTTGTTACATATAGCTGTATGATGACAATAATCATCATCATTAATTATTCGCTATTTGCACAAGTACATTGGAATGCCTCTTTTTGCATATCCTATCATGCTCTCCTTTGAGTGTGTATATACTGTACATATGTGTGTGTGTGTCTATATGAACAGTTAAGAGAGAAGCTTGGGGTTATTAATCCAGCACCCCTGAGCATTTTGGGGGCATTAAGGGAATTGCTCAAGGGTCCAACGGACGGGTGACTCTTTGGCTAAGCATGGGATTAAAACATCGTCATCATCATCATCATCATGATCATCATCATCATCATCGCTCTGGATTCAGGGGAAAGGTTTCATCCCAACCACTGCTGTTAATCTGACTCCCCCCTCCTTGTGTTTCAGGTGAGATCAGCACAAAGACAGCCCTGAACCGCGAGCAGCAGTCCAGCTACCAGTTGGTGGTGGTGGTACAGGATGGGGGTACACCCCCCCGCAGTGCCACAGGCACCGCCCACATCACGGTGCTGGACGAGAACGACAATGCGCCCTCCTTTGTGCAGGTGCCTTCAGGAAGGGAGCTGGTCATGCAGGTGAGAGCTCACTCACACCCATATGACCCCCAACCTCGAGTTTCTGTGTCCTGTTAATCAGTTGTGCTAACTGCTCTCACTAGGTTCAGGACAGTCTGCCGCCCGGATCTCTCATTGGGATGGTGCACGCCAAAGACCCAGATGAGGGAGAGAATGGGACCGTTTTTTATTCCTTGTCAGGCAAGACAAAGACGGCAAAGCTTGAAACATTTAGCTGGACATATTGAATGTGTTTCTAATGTTGCTCAATATGTTGGATAGCACTTTGTTAACACATTGAATTGCTACGTACATATAAGCACAGACATAAGAATAGAAAAAAATGCTGAGAATAATGATAAACAAGAGGGTTAAAAGACAAAGACAGAAATGAAATAGAATCCAGTCGCAAACTTGCAAGTCGCTAATCAAGTCAACATGTGACTTATTTAACTGTAAGTGTAGACCAGTGTTACTCAATCTAGATCTCAGGCAGTCCACATTTTAGCTGCTCCCAGCTCCCAGCACACCTGAACCAAACAATCAAGAACACTGAATACCTGGTACACGTGTTGGACGGAAGAAAAATGTGGACTATCTGGGGGTCCCCAAGGATTGGGTTGAGAATCAGTGGCCGTTGCTCCTTCATAGGCTAGCCACTTAGAAGGGTTTGCCTCCTGACCTCTGGTGCTCTCTTTTCATTCGCTGCTCCCACAGGCCCAAGGGCAGAACGCTTCTCCCTTAACCCCAACACGGGTGAGCTCCGCACCTCCGCCCCACTGAGTCGTGCTGAGCGGGACGAGTACAGGCTCATGGTGACGGCCACCGACAGGGGCCTGCCGCCCCAGAGCTCCACATGTGCCCTACATATCCAGGTAAGGGACCTTGCCCATCTTCGGTCTGCCTTGGCAGGATTCTTTCATGCCTCTAGGAGCTTGGACTCCACTTGGGTGAAAAATCAGCACGAACAGACAGGAGAACTGAACTGCTGCCCGCAAAAACAAAAAAAAACACCTTGACTTATGGTCCACGTTTTCTTTTCCAAAGGTGCTCCAGGAGACCCAAACTCGAGGTGCAAACCCCGTTAGGCAGTGAAAATGTGTTCTTCCACTTTCCTTGCTCAGTATCGGGAACCGGAAAAATAGATGTGTCATTTTGACATTTGCAAGATGTTTTTCTCGTGTTTTGGGCGTTATTCACCGCCAGGGGAAATGTCACTCAGTGGAGCAAATGCATCATGTGCATCAAAACACTACCAGCTGAGAGTTGTTGAGAGGCAAATGGAGATGTGGTCCAGAGCTTTCAAGCCTTGTAGGCCTGCCCAGCGATGCGCTCTCCCATAAATAATACCACAGAGAAGCTCAGCTGAGGGTAGCATTTCAGCTCGGGAACAGGAGTGTGAAAGAATGTCATGCTGAGAAGAACCAGACGCAGTGGAGGAACCTTCACATGCATGTTGCTTTCAATTAGAATACCACCAAAGACAACAGGGTGGCGCTGTAGCCTCCACACCCCCATGGTTGGGCATCCAGTTCCAACCCCTAGATCTCTGTCCCTCCATTCCAAAATCATGTGGTTAGGCAAATTGGTGTCTCCAAGTTCTTAATGCTGGTGATGGAAGAGCTTATGTGTGTGCCTTCTTACCAAGCAACAAAGGAATAATGCTTTTCTGCATTTTATATACACAGTAGTCATTTACTGAGATTTTGTGGCATAAACAAAATAAAGAGCCATCGCGATGTGGCTCAAAAGACGATCTTCCGCCATCGGAGGCCTCATCTGCATCATGAGGCTGAACTGAGAAACATGGCTGCTGATTAGCACTGGTGCAAGAAATCAAACTTAAGGCAACAGACCCCAAATTAGACTCTATCGATCTGAAACTTTAAATTGGAATGACAGTGTTCTCGTAATTCCTCTTCATGAATGAGCTGAGTCAAGCTAATTCCAAGACTAGCAGAGTCAGAATTAGCATTAGCATTTCAGGAGACAGTCCAGTCTGTCAGAAGTTTATAGGACAGTCTGTGTACCTGACTATGCTAAACGAGGTGACAGGAGGAGGAAAGAGGACAACAAAGATCCTGTTCTGAATAAGCATAAAGTTGACTCTATTTGGATGCGAAAGCACCTTGCAGGAAGGATATTCAGGTTTGGCATAGACGGACACTTTAAAAATAGTCAGGGGTTACTGTCAAAAGAAAAGCAGAACACGTGAATTTACAGGGATAATGAAGAGCAGGCAGACCAAATCAGTATGAATAATGATAGCCTGACTTTCCCTGCCAAGTTGGACCCCCAAGACAATGCCCCCTCCCTTTCTCCCAGAATTGTTTGGTTTCTGAATGATTAAATTTATTATAGTATGGGAAGGTAAAGTATTGCAAAGTCCAACATTCATCCTTAAGGCAAATTTCCTTTCTGTGTGATTCATTACACATTCCTACAATTTTCATGAAGAAGAATATTTGCTTCAACTCATCGCGTCTTGTGCTTTTGTCTTTAGGTCATCGGCTCCAGCAAGACTTCACCAAAAACCAACTCTTTGTCCATGACCCTCAACTCAGTAGAAGGAGCCAAACCTGGCTCTATCATTGGCTCCGTAAGGACACATGACAAGCAGCCACAAGGCCAAGTGACCTACCTGGTAGTAGGAGGCACAGACCAAGATGGCACATTCATGGTAGACCACCTTACGGGAGATGTTTACCTGGCCCGGGAGCTGGACTATGAGCGAGGGACTCGTTATACCTTGCAGATTGAGGTGGATGACCTTTCCCAGGCTTACCCCAACAGTCACCTGGTTCAGCTGGACATCAACGTGCAGGACAACAATGACCATGCCCCCCAATTTCCTGAGGACCCCGTTACCATTGTAGTTTCTGAGAACATGCCACCTGGCTCCTCTGTCTACACCTTCCAGGCCACGGATGGAGATGGGAGTGGGCCCAACAGTGAAGTGCGCTACTCCATTCTCCGTCGTTGGCCCAACGACACAGAGATTCTGTCCCTGGACCCATCCACAGGTGTCCTGACCCTGATGCAGCCCCTGGACCATGAGGTCACCCCTTCTTTTTTCTTGGTGGTTCGGGCCACTGACTCTGCCCTCGATGTTTCTCAGCGGCGGTGGGGGTCAGTAACGGCCCGTATCTTTGTGACGGACGAGAATGACAATGAGCCAATTTTCAGCTCTCCTGCCGCTGTTAGCGTCATGGAGGACCAGCCCGTGGGTTTTGTGGTGCTGTACGTCATGGCCCGTGATGCTGACAAGGGGGAGAATGGCCGTGTCTCTTATCATATCCAGGATGGGAATGCCGGAGGGAGATTCAGCCTCAATCCCAACACAGGTGTGCCTATAAAGGCTAAGATCTTTAGAAAATAACATTTCGATCCTAATTTAAAATGTAACTGTGTTAGTAGTTGTTATCTTTTGCTGAAGAACTTTAGTAATGTGCTTTTAGTCACTACCGCTACCTCCTAAAGAACCCCTATAATATATTTCATATTAATTGAAGTTGCTCACTGTAGTTAATGCATCATTTGTCAAGAAACGCTTAGCTCCTGGGTCTCTACAGGTGCAGAATGTCCACTATTAAGCAATCGATTTTCCACAGTTAGTTGAGATTATCCGTTTTCTTTCAAGGCATCTTGTGAAAGAATTCAGTACTCCCAGTTTGTGGCTTGGCCTTGACTCATGCAGAATACACTTAAGGATATAGTGCTGCTTTTTGTCTCTCGCCCAGCTTGCTCCTCTCATTTCGAGCCTCGGGAGTTCCAGTGTGTAAGGGATTGTCAGCTGCCGAGTAAATGTTCCCGGTTACAAAGACGGGGGCGCGGCCCCCCCCCCCCGGGCCCCCCGCCCGCAGCGGGGCGCAAAATAACACAACATAAAAGATGTAAAACAACACAAACAAGAAAGTGAAAAAAA
>JAODLD010000044.1:16080928-16092521 GCA_026781065.1 Mormyrops boulengeri | reverse complement strand
CCCCCACCTTCTCTCCACTGCAGCTTTCTTCCAAACACAAGCCACATTTTTGCATGTACCCCAAAGACAGGCTTTTCCATGCCAACCCCGTTAGCCGACTTAACGTGTTGACGGGGCTCTGAAACATGCCCCCCTTCCGCACAGATACCTAAAGTCAATGTCTTTAGAGTCACAAGTGCAATAGTATGTTATTTTATAACGTACTGGCAGAGACACTGAACGGTGGGAGGCCTGTCATAGTTAGATGAAATGCGACATGACTCTGATCCCCCACGTTCCACAGTATGAAGGGTTTCTTGGCTCAATGTGATTGGGCTGGTGTGGATTTTTCTTCTCATCTCCAAATGGACTGTATGTGTTTTACAGCTGCAGTTCATCCAGGTAGATGACCTGGCAGCATGATACTGTCGTTATACCACATTCTCACTGGTAGCATGACCCAGGAGTTCATCTCGCACCTCATTGTGGATGTGGGAGGTTTATCATTTGCCACGCAGTTCTCTGTCGGTCTGTGTGCTGTGGGTATCATGCAGATTCAAAGAGTGCAGGCCAGCTTTCAATCTGAATTTTACTGCATGAAAATTTAAATGAGGGAGAGCGCTCAAAGAACTCTTAGTGACTAAAAACATCCCATAGTTTGTAGCCTGTTGAGGATCAGTCCTAATTCCTCAAGAAACAAAGAACCTTTAATTCACCAGTACTTGTCAAGATCAAGGATGAGCCATAGTAATGTCTCATCAGAAACTGAATCCCCCTGTTTGTTTCTCCTCTTCTTTCTCACCTGACACCCAAGGTTCATTGTCCATCTTGAAAGCCCTGGATCGGGAGGAACAGGCTATTTACAACCTAACGATCATAGCTGAGGACCATGGGGTACCCCAGCATTACACCTCTCAGCTGCTTTCCATCCAGGTGATTGACGTGAATGATGAGGCCCCCTGGTTTGAGAAGGCCGAATTTGAAGCCCAAATCTTGGAGAATCAGCTATCTGGGGTCACCATCCTCACAGTGTCTGCGTCTGACAGGGATCAAGGTAAACTAGTTCTCTCTGTTCACCATAACTGTAAACAGAAAAACACATTAGACTGGTTACTGTAAATCAGTTTCACCTTTGTTAGCCTTCATTACAATTCTTCGTCATGTCCTGCACAACAACAGTTTTTAAATTTTGTTTTATGTGTGTGTGGTTTTGAGAAGGGTATGGGTGCTTGGCTGGTGGTACATTCTCCAAGTCTTAGTCTGGAGCTTATAAACAGAAGGATCATAAACTTTCTCTCCAGGACCAATTAATGAAGCAAACAGGTGATGGTGCCAGGTCATTCTCAGTTAGCACGCAATCTGGCACCCGCACACAAGGCCGGGGAAGAGAGTGAGACAGGGCCAACTGCTCGTGAGGCAGAATGAGCAACGTGCAGTATGCGTGCACAAGGGGAGGGCTGCTCTGTTTACACGTCAGGATTAGGGCACGGCAGAGATCACGCTGGGAGGGCAGAGCGAGTGCCGGCACGGGAATGCTGATGCAAGCAAAGTGTGTCGGTCTGTGGAGCTTCTCCTTGATGAGATGTGTTTGCCCTCCCTCCCAGGGACTAACGGCCAAGTAACCTATGGAGGCATTGTGGAGGAAGGCTTCTCCATCCACCCAGAGACCGGGGTCATCATGGCCACTAAGGCCCTCGACAGGGAGGTGCAGGACCGCTACACAGTGACAGGTAACTGCTATTGGGTATACTCCAAACTCTTACATTATGGAAAATAACCCAATTTGAGTTGTGCCTAGCTACCCCGAAGGACCGGTTAGCTTGCTTTGATACCACCATCTGCTTTTGCGCATTTTAATTGCTGTTGCACTATTAGTGAATCATATGGTCTTCCCTATTTGTAACTCCCCTCTACACCTACCTTCTTCCTTTCTATAAACAGTCTATGCTAAAGACGGCGGTCTGCCAGCCAACTTTGCCACAGCCACAGTTCGGATCACAGTACTTGATGAAAACGACAACGTGCCGACCTTTGGGATTTCCTACTACAACCTAGAGGTGCCAGAAAACCAAGAGCCCGTGGATCTCTTCACCCTTCGAGCCACCGACCAGGATTCTGGAGCCAATGGAAAGATTAAATACTGGATTACAGGTACATCTCGTGTGAGACGTACCATGCTGTGGCAGATTCTCACTTTGGAATTGTTTATTGCATGATAACTCTCCATCCCAACTACCTGTCCGGTATACGTTGTGGTGGGGCCTGGATCCTATCTTAGACAGCATAGGATACAAGGCAGCAGAACACCCTATACAGAATGCAAGCCCATTACAAGGCACACAGACAATCATATACTAAGGGTGATTTAGGGACACCATTTTATATAGCTACATGTCTTTGTACTGTGGGACAAAACTGATGAGATTTGCGTTTTGTGTTTTACACTTTCACAGCTGGTGATCCTAATAGCGATTTCAGTCTGGACAGCAGCTCAGGAGTGCTGTCTACTTCCAGACCTCTTGATAGGGAGAGGAAGTCCAGCTACTCACTTACTGTTGTGGCTGAGGACCACGGCACTCCACCGCTCACCAGCACGGCTGTTGTGGACGTCGCTGTCCTGGACATCAATGACAACAGTCCAAGGTTTCAGCACAGCAGCTACACCGTTGACATTTCAGAAGATGTGCCTGTTGATTCAGTGTTGCTAGAGGTGACGGCAACAGATGATGACGAGGGGCTGAATGGGAAGATACTATACCTTTTGAGCCCAGAGTCCATGGGCAATTTTGCCGTCAACCAGGACACAGGTCGGATCACCACAGCTGTGGCGTTGGACCGTGAGAAGCAGGCCTCCTATAGCTTCAAGCTATGGGCTGTGGACTCATCCCCCGCAAACCCACGCAATGGTACGACCCATGTGTCGGTCCATGTGCAGGACGTGAACGACAATGCCCCTTTCTTCATTCAGGATCCATTAATCATCAACATCTCCAGTGGCAGTGTGTCCAGCCACCAGGTGGTTGCTACTATGAGGGCCGAGGACAAGGACTTTGGGGCCAATGGGTCTGTCTTCTACCGCTTTGCCAGCCCAGTTCGGGGCTTCACCATCAACTCCCTGACGGGGGCAATCCAGGCCACACAGAGCCTGCAGTCACTAACCCAGAGCCAGCGGACCCTGATTGTTGAGGCGGTGGACCAGGGCAGTCCTTCCAAGTCCTCACTTGGGGTTGTGATAATCTACATCAAGGAAGAGGAATACAAGGGCATCCGCTTCTCCCGCACTGCTCGAGACGTCAACATTCAAGAGAATGCAGCCAAAGGTGTTTGTTACAGCTTGAATATGTTGTAATAAATGCTATATCAGTCACGGCGTTTTTTTGCTTAGGTTTATTATACGATTGTGTGACAAATTACTGCCATATATATTTTAATTGGGATAAATAGAAATGTGACAGCAATGTAAAGTAAAATGTGACCCAGAAAACTCTTGTAATATGAAGTACTGTAATTATATTCCCGAAGTCCATCTGGAATGTAAAGACAGCTAGTGTTTCATTCAGGCTTTGCAGAGCCAGCTAGACTGTAGAGGAGAGCTCATGGAGGTATGCTATGTCCTTCTGCCCAGGTACGTCTGTGGTGCAGGCAGTTGCTCAGCACCCAGATGGCTCACGTGCCGGCATCATCTACAGCATATTCAGTGGCAACTGGAAGCAGTCTTTCCGCATAAGCTCCAGCACAGGTGGGTCCAGGGCGAAGATGGCTGCCTGTCATTCCAGGTAGGGAACTCTGAAGCAATTCACCAGAAAACCGCTCTGGTCTCTTGTTCCTCAGGTGAGATTCAGGTGCTGAGCTCCATGGGACTAGACTTTGAGGACACCCCCAGACTCCGCCTGGTGGTGAAGGCAGAGACTGCATTGTCCAGCTCCTACATGGCCGTCAATCTGATTCTGCAGGATGTCAATGACAACCTGCCGCGCTTCCAGCTGCAGAAGTACACTGCATACATGCATGAAGCACAAGGCTATGACCTTCCCATCATCCAGGTGCACAATCCCTTCCAATTTCGTGATTAATGCCACTGGTGAACAGCGGTTCATTTGAAGACAAAAAAGAAAACACCTGCGTGTGCTTAGGGAATCATTTTACTCTGAAACTATCCACTTTACATTTCTACATACCCTTTTCCAAAGCCATAGGCCCAGGAGAACCGTGAATCAGAAACTATTTGATTGCAAAGGACATTACAGTTTTTTTAACAAGGCTTGTTATCAAAGCAAAATGCCCAGACAGTCCTTTGTACTTATCTGACGTAATTTTTTTTCCCTTTCGCTTGTTTAAATTTTCTCAATTGTACTCATTCCCCCATTCTAAGGTTCTAGCTAGTGACCCCGATCAAGGTCCCAATGGTCAGGTGACCTATTCCATCTCATCGTCCAGCATGAGTGGCCTTTTCAGAATCAATCCTTCCACGGGCAGCATTACCACGGCAGCCATCATGGACAGAGAGATCTGGACACAGACTAAGTAAGTGCATGTTGCAATGTATTTGATGTCATTTTGCCGTAACATACTCTTGTCTTGTCTTGTCGGTTTCTCTGTGTGATTTACGTGTGCTGTAAGCAGGGATGCAGCTAGAGATTTTGGGGTCCATGAAAGCATATGATACAGCTGCAGAAAAAAATAACAGACCACTCTGTATTTTTAAACAAATCTGCATTTTTAAATCCTGGTTTAATCATGGATCTGCTAGCAGAAGGCTACACTGAGCGGCAGGCTGCTTCCAGGTTCAAAATATGTAAGACAGCAGCAGACAAGAGTAAGGTAAAGTAGGAGACACTGGGAATTTCCAAAAACCAGCCAGGTAAAGGGGCAGAAGTGACTTTCTAATGCCAGAGATGAATGTCAAATTATCCAACAGTGTCTTATGAATCGCAGGATGACATCAATTGACCTTGAATGGAATGGGAAACATTATGTGCAGATGTGAAGTGCACTGCTAGGACAGTTCGTATCAGGCTTCTAGAAGCAGGACTGTAGTCCCATAAAACAAGGAAGAAGCCCTTCATCAATGTGAAGCAAGGGAGAACCAGCTTGGAGTTTGCTATATATATATATATATATATTATTCACAGATGCACACCCATAAACTGAGAGATGAGTGAAACAAAAAAATGTGCTGTGGTCTCTTAATTTTTTTTCCGTGGCTGTATTAGGCCCCAAATTCAGACCAACCCAATTATGTTCCAGGTTTTCTCATGAAATCATCCTGACCCCCCCCCCCTTTACGGTGCCCCTGGCTGTAAGGCTCAGCTTACATGCTTAAGATTCTCCTTTGAAATTCAATCGAAATTTTCTGCTAGAGGCCTAGGTGTTCAGTGTGAATCCTTTGTAATATAGGACGGAATTATTAAAGATATTTATAATGCACATTGCGTACCATTACAAGAAACAAGGAAACTGAGAGTAGTCTTTGTAAAACCTTTGTTTATCTGTGGAACAGATCACCTGACCATTCAAATCCGGAGCAGAAGTTGTGGCCAGAACCTAAACAATGGACTGTTGTTTATTTATTCATTCATTTTGTTGCATCAGGCTTGTTGTCACGGCAACAGACCGCGGTAATCCCAGGTTGTCTGGGTCTGCGACGCTCACTGTGATCATCGTGGACCTCAACGATAACAGTCCTACAATCCCTTTGCCGCGGGAGATCCGTGTGCCGGAGAGTAGGTCATTTAACTTGTTACCCTTAGCTGGATACACAGCTTTGCTTTTCTGGTCAGCCATATTGCTTAGTAATTGTTGTTTTCTATACTTTTACACCTTCAAAATATTTTTCAGACACCCTCATTGGAACAGAGATTACTCAAGTGACGGGCAATGATGTGGACTCTGGCCCCCCCTTGTTCTACTTCCTGCAATTGGATGCCTTCTCCAAGGGGAAGTTTGGGATTCACCGCTATGGCGGAGGAGTGTCCTTGACTGGCCCACTGGACTTCGAGGAGAGGACCTGGTACACATTCACCATCCGCGCTTCTGATTCCCAGCACCATGGCGAAGCCAACCTGACCATTCTCGTGGAGGATGTGAATGACAATGTACCGACCTTCACCCAGGATCTGTACCAGGTGCGGTTTAGATATAATCAACTCCTCTACCTCTCCAGATAGAGCTGCTTCAGTAACAACCTACATTATTTTATGAAACAGCCAGAATTTATTATGTATGATCATATATGCATTTCATCACCATCTATTAATCTCCTCATGGTGAGGGCCGCAGTATAT
Source organism: Mormyrops boulengeri (assembly GCA_026781065.1). NCBI lineage: Eukaryota > Metazoa > Chordata > Actinopteri > Osteoglossiformes > Mormyridae > Mormyrops > Mormyrops boulengeri. Next base: position 16,086,258 of record JAODLD010000044.1, on the reverse strand, counting down.
AAATTTCAAGAAAAGACGTACAAGATTTTAAATTAAATAAGTCAAATGTATGTCCATCGAATTTCACGAATAACAGACAAGGCAGTAAATTTTTAATATTATATTTAAATATTCAAGCTATTGGTTTTAACTGGTTTTAGCTGGTCTAAGATGGTCTTAGATGGTCATGTTGCAGCTCATGCTGCTCTTGGATGGTTTACCTGGGGGGGTCACCAACTGGCCAGTCTATCATGCTGGTCATGCTGCTTTGACCAGGGATGTATTAATATGTTAGCTGTCCTGGATTGCAGAGGCTAGAAATTTTCAAAAAAAATTGCTGAGTTAGTTGTTGCAGTGAATACTCGAATGGCCTGGTAGATGAGCAGGGGTTCATGCTGAAGAATTTCTCAAATAAGCCTGGGAACCAAGTATTCCTTATCGCCTAGATCGCGCATCTCTTAAACTGGCTGCCTTTGTGTTGTTGAGTGGTGATGATCTCATCTAACCTTTGTGTTGTCTTTCTCCTGTCCTCGATTTCCCAGGTTACACTGCCTGAACACTCCCCGCCAGGCAGCCCCATTATTACAGTTACTGCCACAGACAGGGACACCGGGAAGAACGGCAAGGTGACCTACAGAATCATATCCTCCACCAGGGATGGCTTTGACATCGACCCTCACAACGGTATGGAGTCCCACTGAACACTCTATATTTGTGTTCTTACTCCACATGGAATTGTTTGGCCCAGGAATGTATGACTGCTTCTCCGATTAGGAAGATACTACCATGTTAAAAATGCATTTCGGTTGCTGTTGCTGTTCGGAAATTATGAGCGACTGATGACTTTTGAAAACGTAGAGACAAAGTCAACTCGTTCCTTAAAAATATATATTTTCTGTCTGGCAGGTACGCTGTTTATAAATCAGAAGGCAGAGTTCGATCCAGAGCGGCCTTCAGTCAGTGTGGTGATCGAGGCACGAGATGATGGAGTCCCAGCATTGTCGTCCCTCACCACCATCCAGGTGCAGATGTCTGATGTCAACGACAATGCTCCAACATTCCATCAGTCTGAATACAGGGCCACAGTGTCTGAGGACATCCTGCCTGGGGCCACTATCTTGACCTTGGAAGCAATGGATGCCGACTTGTCACGGGACAACTGTGGCTTTGACTTTGCCATCGCCAGTGGAAATACAGGCAACGCCTTCCAGATTGAGAGCAGTGTGCGGTATGTGGAGGGGCGGGGCTTCCAGACAGTGGGGACCCTCATCTTAGCTGAACGGCTGGATTTTGAGACCACCTCACGGTACAACCTCACTGTGGTGGTGTCAGACCGTGGCGTTCCCCAGCGCAGCTCAAGTGTTGTGGCGGTGATCTCAGTTGCCGATGCCAACGACAACCCGCCAGTCTTTGGTCGTGCTGAGTATAGCGTGGCGCTAAGTGAAGGAGCGGCCGCTGGCACAGAAATTTTACGCCTGACGGCCACAGACCCGGACTCTACCACAAACACTGAAATCCAGTATGCCATCAGCTCTGGAGATGAGATGGAGCTCTTCTCTGTTGATCAGTGGACCGGGGCACTACGGCTGCGGAGGTCTTTGGACCGTGAACGGCAGTCCTCCCATGTTGTTATTGTGCAGGCATCTGATGGTCATGGATACTTTGCTTTGGTCCCTGTCATTGTAGAGGTGAAGGACATCAATGACAACAGACCTTACTTCCCTATCCAGACACTCACAGCAAGCATTCGAGAAAACCAGCCACCAAACTCTTTGGTCACTGTACTGCATGCCATTGACTATGACACAGGAGTGTTTGGCCAAGTGCGATATTTCATGCTGGACATGTCGGGAGAGGGAAAAGACTCCTTTCTAGTGGAACAAAATACAGGAGAAGTTCGGGCACGATCGACTTTTGACTTTGAGAAGCTGAATGCTTTCAGTTTTGTTGCTTTGGCTGTGGATGCTGGAAACTTCTCAGCTACTGTCACAGTGCAGGTTTATGTGACAGGAGAGGATGAGTATGATCCTCTCTTTACTTCTCCAACCTTTTCCTTTGAGGTTCCAGAGGGGGCCAAGAAAGGGCAGATCATTGGGCAGGTACAAGCTACTGATGAAGACAGCGGTGTTGATGGCATCATCCTTTACTCCTTTGCAAGCCATTCGCCCTACTTTGATGTGAACCGTACTACAGGTGTAGTTTTCCTGAAGATGGACAGCTCAGGCCACCATAGTGGGACAGGTCGTTCCAAAAGAGAAACCAGACTGATGACTTTGGATGTGATAGCCCGTAGTCCTTTGGACATTTCACGTACGGCCAATGCCCATCTGACGATTGATGTCACGCAAACCTCCTTTGGCCTCGCCCCTGACGTCAACATCTTGCTGATCATAGTAGTTGCCGTATCGCTGGGCGTCATCATTATCCTCATTGTGATAGCAGTAGTGCTATTTCTGGTAAAGACTAAGCGGCGCAAGAAGGGGCAGGGAGCCAACCGTGGGGCTGCTACACCTCAGGGCACAGCCCTACAGAAGTTGGATGAAACTGCAGAGGGAGAAAGGATCTACCACCAGACTCTTCCTGGTTATGCAGGTGATCAAGGTAATGCGGGCGGGGGACCTTATGCCAGAGGCGGGTCCTTGGATCCCTCCCATTCCAGTGGGCGGGGTTCTGCTGAAGCTGCCGAAGACGATGAGATTCGGATGATCAATGAGTACCCCCGCGTCTCCAGCATTTCATCTTCCATGCAAGAGCATATCTCTGCCCGAGGTCCAGACTCTGGGATCCAGCAGGATGCCGACCAGCTCTCCGACATTTCCTGTGAACCAGGGGCCTTGGATGCTGGACAGTGGTTCAAAGGAAAGAAGCTTGGAAGTCTCAGTGGGACTCTGCTATCAGGCCAGCACCCCATCTACAGGGATGAAGGTGGTGGCTATCTGGGGGTTGGAAGGGGCTTAAACATTTCACACCCTAAGGACTACGCCTTTCCAGAGGATGGGAAGCCCTCTGTGGATGGCTCTCTCACAGCCATTGTAGCCAGCGACGAGGAGCTGCGGGGCAGCTACAACTGGGACTACCTGCTCAACTGGTGCCCACAGTTCCAGCCCTTAGCCAATGTCTTCACGGAGATTGCCCGACTGAAGGATGAGAGCGCCCCTCCCAACAACCCACGCCGGCCTTTCCAACCAAAGCCTAAAGCCGACCCAAAGCCAAGAATCGACCCGCCTCCTCTCATTACCTCCGTGGCCCACCCAGGAGCTAAGTCTGTTCCCCCAAAACCAGCCGTCGGACGGACGTTCCCACATTTGGCATCCCTACGGCGGTCACCTATCAGCCATGAGGGCTCTATTTCATCCGCAGCGATGTCCCCAAGCTTTTCCCCCTCCCTCTCCCCATTAGCTGCCCGCTCGCCAGCCGTCTCTCCCTTCGGCGTCACGCAGGGTCCCTCGGCCTCGATGATCAGCACAGCAGAACATTCCTTGGAGCATGGCGAGGAGGCCGAGCTGAGGATCTGATGTGGTCGAAGGAGAGGCTTGTCAGTCAAGGAAGGTCGAGTGTGTAATGAGATGAGCTGTGATGTTCTTGCTCGCTCAGAGTGTGATACAGGGCCCCATTTTGCCGTGGTGGTGATGGTCTCTTTCTCAGGACCACCTGCTATGTGACAAACTCCATCACAACTCTGCATTGATGTCTGTAGATACACGTCGTACTGCCTCACTGGCTGGCCAGGAAGCTAAGATTCCAAGATTCCTTTTTTAGTTTAGGAGTCTGAACAACTATTCAGTATTACTTTGCAGCAAGCGGAAATGCCTGCTACTGTTATTCCCTGCATCGATTTGACGAATGTCTAGAAGTTTTTGAAAAAATCCAAGAAACATGATTTTTATGCACATTTAAGTAAGGGGAATTGGAAAGGATGTTAAAATGTTGTTTTACTATTTTTATACAGTCTTTTGTTTTCTGACTAGAAGATGCCATTGCCTCGTGTCAGGGGGCTCTCACTGTGTTATATCACACGTATGTATGCCACTGTATGTATGTTTGTAATAGTGTTGCATATTGCCATTTGAATTGGAATGAAGAGACTATTGACATCTGTGATGTGAGTGCCTGGGGAACATTTTGTGGTTTATTATTTATATACATATATATATTAAAAAATCCAAGCGCTTGCTATGTTAGAAGGAAAAGTGCAAATTAGACTAGATTGGTTTTTCAGTACGGTGTTTGTTGTAGTAGTGTTTTACGGGTGGACTTTGCAGGTCTTGCATAGTATCTGCTCCACCACTGTCGAGAAAGAATGGCTGACCTTTTTACAAAAACTGGGACCTTCCACCTCTTTTGTGGCCCCACCAAAACTCCAGCCTGCCAACACCAACAGCAGGGCCATAGATCAGGCATATGAGTTGGACCAAACTCATTTATCAGCAGTTCCTTCTACCCCTTTCATTTGAGAACCTCCAGTCACAGTAGATGTTTCCTGTTTCCCAGAAGCAGGAAACCTTGCCATCCACAAATGTAGGCTGACCAATGTCAACCACTTCCCTCCTAGCTAACTTCTGGTTGCAAACCTTTAATAGCAAAAGCAAAGTCAAAAAGCTTTCACTGACCATGCAGGCCATCTGCAACAGCTTGCTAGAAGGTTCTTATGGCCTGCTGTTAATACATAAGAATGGCTCAGACACCATTAATTGTTTCAAGGCTACATGTTTTTCTTTGATTGTTAGTTTAGAGCCTGAGCTCTGGTCATGGCTTATGTTATACTGGACTTTTGGCTCTTTGATCTGCATAGGCCCAGGTGAAGGAAGGTGACATTTTAATAATGGGTATGTTTGTCATGGTATTTAGTACCAATGGCAGAGGCTCACTTTTAATAGTACAGGTGAAGTCCTGAACAAAATAACCTTCCTTTGCTTTTCCCCATGTATTCTCTCACACCCCCCACTTTTCTGAGAGTCAAGATTAGATGACAGATGTTGCAGGGCAATTCTAAACCTCCTCCCCTCCTTTCAGAGCTGCCACATTTTTCTGCAAACTTAAAATGTTCTAGAGGACATATTGGAATACAAAGCATTTGTCGTAGCCATTGAGCTGCATGTTAAACATCTAGGTGAAGTTGTGGATCATGTTCTCTAAGGACAGGACAAGCCTCCAGGTGGGACCCAAGTCATTTTTGAGATGGCTGCCAGCATTTAGACAAAGGAATGGTTGTCAAAGCCTTTGCCCATGAATTTAAACCACATAATAAATTCCTCAGATCGGCGGCGCCCGGGCCCCCCCCCGGGGGGGGGGGGGGGGACGGGGGGGGGGTGGGGGGGGGGGTCGGGGGGGGGGTGGGATTGTGGGGGGGG
>JAODLD010000044.1:16062980-16080828 GCA_026781065.1 Mormyrops boulengeri | reverse complement strand
AGCCTTGACTAGGAACTCAACTGTTTAGGTGGAACTGTGTTACAGATGTCTCATTTAGAATTCTGAGAGGCAAATACACCCATTGTTAAAAAGTGATTAGCAAGGCAGCAGTCTACAGACATGGCTTGGAGCAGACAAGTGGTTAGGTGACGACCGAATCCAGATGACCCATGATCCAACGTGCAGAGGGAATTCACAAACACGGCTTTTCTCCCAGGGAAGGGGAGCTGTTGATGGCAGCTATTACTGGACAAAAACAGCAACAATGCATCACAATGCAAAGCAAGCCAGTGCCACCAGAATGGTCTGTAGGCACATGGCACATCTGAGCATCAAAAGAAATGGACTGGCAGGACTGAGGACTCTTCTTCCTTGCCTTCGAAGGCCGCAGACCATACCCGCATTGTAGATATGTAAATAGTCCCTTCTCACAAATAACCACTGAGCTGAACCTTCCTCTGGGGCTGTCAGATATTTGACTTAATTAACAATCCAAACTGAACATGGCTCTAAAAGCTTCGAAGAATGTACATGTGTTTGACGTGGCTCAGTAATCAAGAGGCGTTTCTCTCCCAGGTTTCTTCATGTGGACCACAGACATGTTTACATAGCTGTAACGGATTTTTGCCTCAATTGCTGCACCAGGGGAAAAAATGAGCAATACTTTTTTTTTTAAATATACAAATTCAGGCAAATCCATACAATGGTGTTTGAATGATCTGGAGCAACAAAGGACTCAGAGCAGAAGGGCAAGTTTGATTAACCAGGTTAATAGAGGACAAAATAAATAATAAATTGCAAGAACTCATTAGCTGACTTCTGATGTTCTTCCTGTTGTAGATTTGTACAAACAGTATTGTAAACATGGACTTTTTTAAATGAATTTTGATGGGTGAACATCTAATGATTCTCACAATATATCTTCTTCTCATTGAGGCCCTAATAATCGGGTACCAAAAAACCTGTTTTGTCTCTGTGCATTTCGACCAATCAAATGGTGGTGATGCAACCAGCTTGGTTTAGTCACGCTTTTGCCTCTGCTTACTACACATCAGCGTGGGTACGGGTTGGGTGCAGCTCACATAATTAACAATGGAAAACCATCACTGAGGTTCGGCTCGGTTCTTGGTGCAGTGGAAAAGCACGATATCTGTGTTCCCGGGACAGCAGTATTCTAGAGTATGAACTATTTGTCTCCAAGGAAAAGCTCCATAAAAGCAGTATTGTTCATAATTACATTAGCTGGTTGAATTATATAAGACGAAATTGAAAACGCACTGAGACGTTCTTCTCAGCTGGAAGCTGCCCTCTCTGCTCGTGTAGCTGCGACAATGCATGCCTTCTGTTTCTGAACCGCATGCACAAATTTTAGATCATTTAAGGGAGGCTAAGGCTAAAACCAGTCAAGCCAGGGATTCTCTACTTCATTTTTAAAGAATAATAGTGAATGACAAAAATATCAAACTGGGCTTGAAAAACATTATTGTAACGTAAACTTTGTTTTTAATTTATATTACAGTTTCTGTACTTAGCACCTAGTATCTTAGGATTGTTATGGAATCACTTAGACCCTTATGGCAATGTCTTGTGGTCATTTGCAATCCTACGCATCGTTTGATAAATGAAACAGTTCTAGGTGTAACATCAACAACAGCATTTGCTTGTTGGGTCCTGGATGCCAGTGCAGTATGTGACAGGTTTATGGTGTTGTTGGGTCTATACTCTCCACTCAGCACAGGCTGCAAACTGCAGGCCAGTGTACCTCCTACAGTGAAGCTACATTGGCTGGTACCCAGCTGCATCTGTGTTGGGGTGTGCTTTTCATGAAGCATAATTTGGATGCCTCTCTAATCTGAAAGTAAAATTCTCACTCAGTGGTTTTTTCATTCAAATTTTTATTGAAGGTCTTAATTACCACTGTCCCGAGCCGATATCAAAGATCACAATCAGGGTCAACCCAGGCATTTCTTGAACTGATCGGTATCAGCCACCACAACCCGATCCAAAGACCACGTTCATTTCCTGCGTTCGCCTCATTTACATTGTAAGGCTCCGTCACACACTGCAGCAAGCCTGAGCCACATGGTTTGAACTGCAGACTATCGAGATATCAGCCGTGTGGAAATTCTTTAAACTGGAAACTCAAAGTAGCCCAACAGCTACATGCAACGTGCGCAATGCCATCCCTTTGATAGGAGATAGCAACAGAGCGTCATTTAATGCAACAAATCTAATTCAGCCCTTGCAGAAACATAGTAATGAGCGATACTACAAAATCGCAAGGCTTACTCAGACTAAGAATGTACCGACGCCTACTGTATGTCTAAGTATAATTACATATTTATTAAAAGATCAGATTGGTACTGAATCAGCAGATATAAATATTGAATGGAATCAATTGGAGTACCAAAAATGTGGATCAGGACGTCCCTATTAAGTAGTATTTGATGGGCATAAGTGTTTACTTCACCGGTGAGGAAGTGTAAATGTGGTGAAGTCGATGTGTCTTTGAGTACGCATACACCCTTGTCTGAGTTGTGAGACTTGCCTCGAGGAAGTCTGAGATCCCCAGTGATATTCCATATATATTTGTCAACGATCAAGGATCGTCCAGGTATTATTTTTCAGGCGTTCTTCAAAAGCTGGACAGCCAATCAAGGTCATGAAAATAAACAATATGTTTCTGGCACCGGACCTTTGGCGAGTGAGCCCAGCGTAAGGTCAGATTTATTACTATCTAAACATTAGCCATGGAAGAAAAGTCTGGAATTTACATTTCTCCTGTGTTTTTCAATGAAAGGCCCTTTTTTTCTGACAGTTCTTCAATGCATTTTAATTGTTAACATGTCAGTAAAATAAAAAGTTGTTTATTGATTTGGAGTGGAGTGCTTAGTGGAACGTAATTAGCAGCTTGATAAGTTGCATTCCCACTAAAAATGTTTAATTATATAAAGACACCCCAAAAAAACGGCATTCCGGAAAAAAGGAGAGCCCTAGACCTCGCACTAATGATGGTATAGTATTGCTGAAATGAAACTTCTTGGCCAAAAAAGCAATTTCCCAACTTGAGTGCAGGGAGTTCCAGGAGCAAGCAGGAGCTGTAAAATCATTTAACGACGTGAGGATCGCTTTCCGCTTCCCCTTTGAGGCTGCACTAACTGGAGCCGCCATGGATAACTGCCTGATTGTGATTACCACAGAGGATTTATATTTGAATATATTTTTTGCATTTCGCTGAAATGTCGATAAATGCCAGAACAGATTTTCTGCCACGTTGAGCTTGCGAGGATTTTGACAGCAGACAGAACTAAACGACTTGGTGACATATAACAGTGTTTTGAGGACCTGTAGACTTAAATAGTTCTGTAGCTGCAGGGCAGAAACACAGTCCACTGTAAAGATCACACTGAGGAGTCATACGAGAGAATCAGTACAGCAAATATAGGTGGTAGCTACTTAAACACTAATGACAACAAACTGAAATTCTCAACAGTGAATCTTGCTAAGCAGCCGAAAAGTATTCACTAGTATGTCCTGTAGGCAGTCAGAAAGCAAGCCAAATTTATAAGTGGAATGCAGATTCTTGTTTAAAGCCACCCATGTCTTTGCTGTGTTCATTTTCCTTGAGTTACTTTGCTATGGAAAATACCTTAAGGTGCATGTGGCTGTTTTTTTTTTTATTGTAATTTTAAATAAAAATAAACTAATTTGATTTTAAGTTCATGCAGCACCCAGGGCATGTGAACAATGGTGTTTGTTTAAAACTCCAAATTAAATATCATGGAGCTCGCAATGCCCATCTTCATTGATCTTCTAACTTCTCCCAACTCACCTCCCCACTTAAGGAAGAAGAAGAAGCTGCATTGCATTGCTTCCAATTAATTGAATGTAACAAAGCTGACCCATGAGAGTAACCAAATGCTACTGTCATTCTTTGGGGGGGGGGGGGGCTGAGTAAACGGGCATTCACTTGAATCGGACAGATTCCATATCTTCTCCATTACATGGAGCACACAGCTGGGCGATTTTGCTCCATGTACTGTGTAATGGTCCGATTCTCTTCATACCACCGTTCAGCCTGTGCACGCAGCCCACCAGATTTCCCATGTGGCCTTTGCACCTGTTTCCCTTTAAAGCTGTGTTATATATGAAGGTTTATCTTTCTGTTTAAACCCTCAGAAAATGTGCTGTATCTCACACAGCTGTTCCCTATCTTATCTTCTCCCATGGAACGTGATGGGGGATATAATCGCAGATTCAGAACAGCCGCGAGTCAGGAGATGCTTCCTGGGTCCGATGCATTAATGTCCTGTCAAGGTTGTGAAACACCCTCTGTCGGAATCAAAGGCAGATGCCAGGAACAGACGTATAAAATCATCATGAGCATAGATGGACATTAATGGGAAAAGTCATGCTGGATTGTAAATCCTCAACAGGGCCAATAGTTGTTTATTCAGAAAATGTCAAGAGGAACGAAGGGTTTTGTGTTAACAAATGGAAGGAATATTGTGAGTTTTTGTGAGGAAATCCAAACGTGTTGCCGATTCCTTCCATACCTCATGTTCCTAGAAGGTTCTGTCAGACCACCAGTTGCCAGGATTTGATGAGCGATGTCCTGTCTGGGTTTCTTGGAGTGACTGTTTCTTTGGAGCTAGTGTGGCCTTTTTTCTGCATTGGGTCGCGAGCAATCACGGAAGGAACAGGCTGCCGTTATCCCAAGCAACCAACTGCCGAACAATGCAGCATGTTTTGCAGCTTGCATTTACTGCTGTCACAGGCTGCAATGGCAGAAGGATCAAACTGCCAATGTTGGGGTTAGGTTTTGTGGAATCTTCTCATACAGAAGTCTGGGTGTCGAATGTATTGCTTATCAAGCTTTTCCATATAAGGAAAGGGGCAGGGTTTGCAGGAACGATCTGCCCTCATATTAATGGCCACTGCAATCTTCTCAGCTACAGTATTACTGGTAAATCACCTGTCCCTAATGGAATTTACTGTTCCCAATAATCATTCTAGTGCTAGTACTCAATTACATGCCGTTTTATGATTTCAGAGCTCATTTCAATGTAATTTGAATGTAACATCCTAGGTGAGAAATCCCTCCTATGGGCCACCTCAGGTCACCAGCACTGTCAGTGTGGGTCTGTAGCTGGATCTTCTCCACCCCTGATGGAGGCGTTTAATCTGACCTCCAACTGATGATGTAAAATTCAGATTCATCCCCATCCTGTCATCACAGCCAGCACGAATTGAGAATCGAAGAGCTACTTGACTACAGCTAGGGGTACCATGCGAAACATTTCATCTGTGAAAAGAACAAAACCATTGTCTGAACCCTTGACGAAGTCGTGTCACGTCACTGCTTTGGTTGGCATTCTCATAGTGGCGAACATGGCAGATGTGAATACCGACATCCGTCTGAAATCGCAACCGGAACACTCAAAACGAAAAGTCATTTACCTTACAATTGTCTTTTATTTTCTGCATAGTGCCTTTCTTTGTTTTTAAGACCTTGGATGGAACACACATTTCCGCCCATCACACACTCCTGGTCACTGTTCTTTACCGCAAACATTTGTATATTACTGTAGCTAAGGAATGAAAACTTTTATTTATTTTATTTTGTAAAAAAAAAAAAAAAATGTTTATTTGTTCTTGCTCCTCAATATATTCTTGAAGTCACATGTTCTGACTGATTTGTACTTTGTATGTAGCTGTGCATTTGTAGGCATAAGTTTCCACCTTGAGTCTTCTCGATGTTATTCTTGAGCACGGAAGTGTTGTTTGCGCCAGTGCCATCCATTTGAGAACAGATGCCTTAATAAATGTCCTGGGAATATTCGTTACGAACACGGAGATGTTTTTGTGTCTGTTTTCAGTCTGTACGGTTCAAAAAAGGGAGGAAAAAAATGTTTACTTAGCATAGCGATTTCTGCAAAACAATTTACATGTGCGGTTACACTATTTTTCCCATATATGTACAACAGAACATTTAGTGGATCAGGTTAAGTATGGGTCACAACATGCAGATCTCCATCCAGGGAGCTTAATGCCTGATCTTTAGGTCACAGAGGTCGAGCTTAGCTTCAGCTCCACAATGGCACCCCTCTCTTTTCCAGAATGTTATTCAGGTTCCCTTGAAGTACAGCAGTCATCGTCTGCAGGCTGCTGATCACTGAATGCACATGGTAAAATGCTTCCTAGTGTGAGCACTGCCGCCTGAAATTTTAAAGCATGCCAGTGATGGCGGGCCACTGGAAAAACACACCACACCTACACTGAAGAATATTAAAGGGTTTTTATTTTATCTGCCCCATTTAAAGACTTTTTTGCGTCCTGTCGTAATAGTAAAGAAATAATGGACATTTGCTCCCGGTTGCTGTTGACGGAAATTTGTTCCCATTCCTGAACGGAATGACCAGCAGAACCTTGGAAATGTTGTGATTTTAATGACGGCTGCATATAATGGCTTTTGCATGGTTTTCCAGATGTTTCCACAGAGGCAGGAGAGCCTTTGTAGAACATGACAGCACCCTACCCCACCCCCCCCCCCTTTTAAAAAACCCCTATCCACTGAGGTGGTGCTACTGTGCTGGGCAGGTCTTCAAAGTTAATGATACTGCAAGTCACTAAAAGTGTGGTTTTACTTTATACCAGCTGGCCAATTAATTGCATCGCCGTCCTATTCAGGGCAGGCATTCCGGTAATGGTTTATTTCTGCAAAGAGGTTCAAATAAAATCAGAAGAATGGTTACAGTTGACGCGCCATCTTATAATGTTCACAACTTGAATCGTGGCAGCAGTCTGCGTGTCTACGTTTGGGCAAACAGGACCAGACTAGGCAAGATGTCTCACAGCATTACGGTGGGGGGATCCCGTCAAGTGGAGATTACCCAAAAGCCCCGGCTTGCTCAGAAGCCTTCACTCTCCAGTGCCCACTGCTTGCTGAGGCAGGAGCTGTCAGGGATGCACAAAAGATTCATCCAATTACCATTTCATTTATTCTCTCCCTTTTACCCGCCCCTCTTCTCCGACTTTCTGATACACATTTATAGTCCTGTCAGGCTGCTTGCGTGACTAAGAGGCGCAGCAGAGGGGGAAAAAAAATCCCCTCCTAAACCGACTGGCACGCAAACTCCTACTAACTATTTTTGGACCTTGTTCTTTTTTGCTGCCTTTAAAACTGGTGGGGGATGACAGGAGAAAGAAGGCAGGCAAGGCACTGACAAACTTCTGGCTCTGATTTTCGGCAGCCCCGCCTCCTGGCCCCGCCCCGCTGACATCAGGGCCCTGGGGCTGAGGAGTAGAGAGGTGTATTTTCACCCATGCGGCCAGCACCCACACCTCAGCTTCTGTCACTTAGCAACCGTTGCCACCTGCTTCCTATTAGCAATACTGGCCTGCGTATTGCAGACTTCGGCCCTGGACTGCTTTCCGTCTCCCTTCTCTCTTGCTCTTTCTCCCAGACCCCTTGTCTGGATTTTGTCTTTAATTCGTCTTTCGCTTTCCTGCTTGATGAAAGAGAGGTGTTCGTATTTTAGTCCTATTTGCCAGCTGACGCGTGTTCTTGGCTGAGAGAGGCACGAGGTCTCAAAATTATTCCTTATGTCTTTGTCTGCGATGATTGTGAAGGAGTTTCAGGCTTACTGTCAGGAATGAAGAGACGATGGGTCTCACGTGTTTTATAAGTTTTATAGGGCTTTCAGCATAGTACCGATCTGCAAGTGCGTGAAAAGCAAGGCTGGTATTTCTGTGGGTAATAAATCCATGGTTAAAAGAATTTATCAGCAAACTGTAGCATCATTGGCATCCGGACCAGGGAGGACCCCAGTCTTGTGCCCATTGGGCCTACAATAGGCTTCAGACCTCTGCGTGACCCTCATCAGGATAAGCAGTTAGAAGTGGGAGATGGATGGATGAAACTTCAGAAATGCACCGAAAAAGTCATGTTTCCTCTCTACTCACTCCACATCATAAAAAATGCTTTCCAACAAATTCATATTTTATATCATGTTTTCACAGTCATGGCTGATTGACCGTAGCGGAAAAAAAAAATGCTGTTGATTTTTTGGAAAAATTTGGTTCGGGTCCCATCCTGAAAATGGATGGGAACGGTTCTTTTAAAGTGCAGGTGCAAAGGTTCAGCTTGTGTAAGAAAACAGAACATGTATAATGAAGTACCTGGTGCTGGTGGAGTTTTGAATGTTTGCGTACAGGAAGCAGTGGGGGGGCGTTTCAGTTGGCCTGACAGGCCATTCCGAGTATGGATGCCTTCAGCGCTAGCTTGATGTCTAGGCAAACCCAAGTGATTACGCATAAATTAAAAACGCCTTGGGACAGCTCAGCGTTAAGGGGCTTCAAGCATAATGGAGAGTAATACTAGACGCTTTAATTTGAGATCTCACTGACATGAGAGCTGTTTGCATCTCGTATCAGTTTCAATTATGTTGGGCACATCAAATAAATCCTGGAGTAACTGCCAGCCAGTGAGAAACATGATCACACATAGTAGTTGCCAGGTATCTCCTAGCTGCCGACAAATGGATTGCACTCCTTCAGTGTTTGGGCAGAATTGACCGTTTTCAGAAAAGGCTTCTCTGTGAACCCACTTTCAGGAGGTGTCAACCTCACAGTGAACCTGGGAAACTAATGATCATGGGATTAAGCCGAACTGTTCGTGTCACGTCCAAAGCAGATTTATGTTTCTCATATATCGGACGGATCTGAACATACGTTGAGGTGAGCGATCCACATGACTTCAAGAGGGAAAGACGGAAATGTTGTTGTACTTGCCTGTTCTAGTGTCACTCTTAATTTACACAGGTTCATCTTGAGACACTAACCTCCAAAGATGCAAACCGCAAAGAATTTCAACCCCACCTCTCCATGACTGAGACATGAGGATCGTTTCTGTTTTTAAAAACCTGCTATAGATAATGTTTGTCCGTATGGATTACTGACCTCCTAGTCGAATGCAGCCCCAAAATCCAGATCTGTAAAGACAGATACAGGCGATCACAGTTTTCATTTTTACTGGCAAATGTTTCACGGAAATACTGGGATGGATGCAGAGAAAACGGACGCCTCATAGCTTTCATCGTTGTTCAGTGACAATAACAATTTCTGTCCCTCCATCCAGTAAAACAAGGCAAGCCCAAATTAAACAAAATACGACATAAATGACAAAGAAAAAGTGGCTGCATTGTCTTTTAAAATCAAGCTTTCATTTTAATTTTGGACAGAAAGTGTTTTATGGTCTTGTTGTTTTTCTTTTTGTAGTTACCATGTCACTTTGACCCAGCCGGTGAAAGCTGGGCTTATTTTCTTTAGTTCGATATCTCCCTGGGACTCTGGTTCACTTCTTTGGCAGGAATGGGGAATGAGTGAGACAGATTGAGAGATGAAGAGAGAGAGCGATTGATGGAGTGACCACGAAAGGCATTCAGGTCTTTTTACCACTAAGTGAGAAACAGAGAAGAAGATAGAGGGAGCTCACCGTTTGCTTTTCACCTCCATCACTGAAGCCACTTCTCACCGAGGAGAAGAAGATGCCTGTCTCACAACAGAACCTTCAACCCGATGTCATGAATGAATGAATGAATGTGTGTCCACTGAAGCACGTTGTCAGGAAATCAGGAAAAACAACAAAAATACGTGGTCATTCAGAATAAAAAAACAAGGTTATAATAATGTCTTTGCAGAGATGGACAGTTCAGGGCCAGAAAGCAAAGATCCAGACCACGATTTTGTTTCAACCAACTAGTTGAGTATAAAGATTTACAGTCACAGATGAGAGTCAACTGGTTGGTTGAAATTATATCTTGGTCTGGAACAAAAGTCATGAACGTTCCACCTCTGCCTATTTGCAATTCCATTTCTGTTCTACTTGTCAACCATATTTTGAGTCGTTTCTCCATGTTTTTGGTTTCCACTAACTTTCTTCTGCTTTTTAGCAGCAAGCGTCCCACTGGTGCTACTCAAAAGCTGAGGGACTTTCCTATGTCATTTTTCGGTGCGTAATGTTCATTGTGAAACCTTGTAATGACATTAACCTGCATTGCCATCTGATTATTGTAACCCCCTGGATCTCTGTGGACAAGTGGATAGCGTTTTGTTTTGGCTATATCTCAAAGACTTACACAGAAGCACTAATTCAGCCATCAATGTTGAATCCAGAAATTTCAATGGTTTTGCTGTTTATCATGTTGCATTTTGTCTACTGTTTGTTCCTCTTCTTTAGAGGATAGATGAGACCATCATATTCTTTAGTGTTTCAGTCACTGATTTTTTATTTTTTTTGCTGCTCTCACAATCTACATCTGTGCTCAGACCTTAGAGGCTTCATTTGGCTTAAATCACAACCAAAAAAGCTCTATAAAACTTTACTGTACGCGAGATATGCTGCTATCTCCACTCCATTCACCTCACACACACTCTAATCTTTATGATGACTTTAGAAAAAAACGTATGAATCTCTTTAAAGGATTTCTTTTTCTCTGAGACATCCCATACACACATATAAGAACGTACATGTCGGGTGGCTCATCTCACTTCCTCACCAAACAAGCATCAACAACTATTCGACCTGGGCCAAAAATAAGGCCATTGTTCTGTGCCAGAAATGACTGACGCGAAAAGGCTAGGCAAAATTAGTAATGATGCCACAGACCACAACTGACTGATTTAGCAACCTCATTTGACAATATGATATGGACAACATTGGTTTGTCTTCCTGTCCCATGTGGAAATGAGTGGGTGTAAAAGGAGAGCAGGGTCATTGCCTTGCTGATCCTGAACGTGGAAGCCATGAACCTCCCAAAGCCCTCATAAAAGGCTCCATGAAATCTTATCAAGGGCCATTGAGACAGACTACATAAAGTGAAAATTGGCATATACAGGGTATGGCTATCATCACAGTATGTCATTACACGTTCTCTTGTGTCGCTAAACAGTCTGCAGACCAATATTGTTTGCACCTATGTGAAGAATTGTGGGTACATGTCCATGGCTTGGGAAACAGATAGCAAAGCATTTATGAAACAAGTTGTGTTTTTTTTCTGAGTTCTCAAGTTCAAGATCCATCTACTTTATGAATTCCTCTACTATCCTGATGTTTGTTCTCGTTCCCTGAATGTCCTTATGTTGCACATCTACTCTTTGAATAGTCCTATTAGTTCTTGCTTTGTTCGAAATTGTTGTGTAGCTCCTGCTCTTGTAATGCTTATACTTGCACCTTGGCATTCATTGGAAGCTCAGCCTAGATGCCTAGTTAACTCCTTGAGAGCATGTTTGATTGCAATGTGCTATTTGTCTCACCTATACTTTGTCCTCATTTTGGACAAAAGTGTTAGAGGTCATAGAGCCATATGTATATACTGGTTGCCTTGGCCTCTGGTCAAATCTAAAGATAGATCAAATAGATGAATAGATAGACAGATATTGCTTCTTTTTCTATAGCATTTTTTGCCATTAAAATGATGCTCTTAATGCATTAAATTGTTCATAACAGCCTACAAAGTTCCCACAGTAATGAGAGACAGATTGCCCCCACTTTCGCACATGAGGACATCACTAGTTATTTTTATTGACTCTGACTTTAAAAATCCCCAAAGACCTCAAAATAATTCTAGTCAAGAGGAGTCACCGGTACATAGCCCTACATCAGGTCTTTAAGAGCTTAACTTTAAATGTGTATAGTATTTTTAACTATGATTTGCTCTCAGATTCTCTTTGAAAATGGATCCTTTCTGGTAAGGTACTTATTTCTTCGTGTGTAATGTCTCTCTTTATGCGTGTCTGTTTTTTTCTAAGTGCCCTGTGAGACTTCCCCCCCACCCTGCAGTTCTTGTTCAATATAACTTTCGTCTCATGTTGCATGATTTTATATTGCTTATTTTTGGAGGTGAACCTTTAAATTGACGACAAATTCCAAGGCTGTCTTGTGCCCCCCGACCCACCAGGAAACATGGTATACCCAAAAGGAAAAGAAAGTCCATTCACATCATGCAAGGCTGCCATAGGCACCTTCTTGGTGTTTGTGTGCACCCATTGGTTTACTTCTCCTCTGATATGATTCCAGAGCCAATCACAGGAGAGAAGGAGGGTAAGGATTAGACTGCACCAAAACCTGCAGGGCCTCATTGGTAGAACAAACAGGTGCTGTTCGGAATTGCTTCCTCTTTTATAAGACTTTTTAGCTTAGCAGGAGTTCACTGACCCATGGCCTTGTCCCCCTCGAAGAACCTTGAACAGACATCTTCCCAAACTCGCTGCAGCTAATTAAAGGCCGAACAGAAAATAGAAAGAGCGATGAAAAAGAAACAACAAAAGACACGTGTTTGCTATTTGCTATTTGACCCAAACCGGAGACGGCTCCCCTGAATTATTGCTGCACGAACTTTACCTTTTATGGACATGGTGGAATGCGGTATTTTTGATTTTTCTTCACTTTGCATTTGTTTTGAACTATGTAGCGATGAGCAATGGTGCTATAAGTCTAAGTTTTGGGGTATTAAGCCAGGGACTGGTCTGGGTAAGGGGACAGGCAGCGAGAGGTCACAGTGTGGGGCGGGCAGGGGCAGTACTATGGTGGGGGGGAGGGGGGGTTATCATATGTTGATCCTGTCAGCACAAAGGGGCTTAAACCAGACCAAGACTCTAGGAGATGACAGCATTCAGAGCAAAGTTTGCCGGAAGTGGGTGCTGAAAGAAAAGGACAGAACATTTCAGGTTTGCTGTTTTCTCAGCCTTTGGTTGGTGGTTTCACTTCGACGGAGTTAAATATAGCAGCACCTGTGAAAGAACAAAAAAAAAGTGTCCCAAATTCGCCTGGACATGGCTCCAGATCCGGCTATCTCACCACATTTGTTTATCTTCACCATATAAACTGTTATGATCAGACAAAATAGTTGGGGGAGAAAAGCAGTGCTGGCTTATCTCCTTATAAAGAAAAATGAGTGTAACGTATCAGGGCATGGAAATGTCGAAGCAAAGTCTCAAAGCTGGATTTTAGCTGGAGTCCAGACACGATGGCAGTGACTTAATGCGCCACGTGCCCGTTCCGTGCCTTGGGCCTGTCATTCCGATCTATGGTTCTGGGCATTTGTGGAATTGACATCATTGACTCGTCCAAAACACGGCGTCACTTTCAACAGATATGTCACAGTGACAGATGGGTGAACATCACACACAAATCAATCTAGTTCTTAACGCGACGCGGTAGCTTATTGCTTATTATTGCACATCCATGCATCAGAAAGACACTCGCATCTCACATGAAGTCTCCTCAACTGCCAATATATATACGACTAAAAATACTGCGGTTTGGCCTGCAACTGGTGCTTTGCAAAGAAACCACAATGGCTTTTAGTAGCATACTTATGCTGAATGTAAGAAAAAAGACCAAGATGAGGAATGTTTATTATTTAAATTAATAAAAGCTTTTGAGGGTCCGGTTTGTATTGTTTTAACAAAAGTGGTTTGGATGAGACAATGTGGCATTCTAATAATTTATTGCAGCTATAGAAAAAAACCTTTATAGGGCTCCATTACATGGTTCTACCAAACTAGATGTTAAGAAAAAACACATTTTAATGTGGACATGTTCATTCAAAGTCAGTGTTCTTTTTTTGCACTGTGGCATCCAGATAGTTTTAGCTGAGGATAGAATTAAGTCCTAAACAATAAAGTGCATAGATCTGTGAATGGAAAGCAGAGCAGCTGTGTTCCTTCAGCTCCGGAATACATGTTGTAGCTTACCACCATTAATTTTGATGATTGCTATCAATGTCTCTTGTTCTTGTGAACATGGCTGATGTATTTAGCACAAAGCACAAAAACTTCACCCCAAGAGGGTGCGGATTTGTGAAATGGCGCCGTTATTTGCACAGCAGTTGGATGTACAATGTAAATTTGGTCTTTTTTTTCCGTTTGGCGCAGGAAATATTTGCGAAAAGTTAAAGATCAAAAATGAGAGTGGAGTGATTGGTTGGCACAGATCATGTGACAATCTGAGTCCCAAACAGTGGAGAATTCTTGAAGTACACTGAGGACCGAATGTCAACACTTCAACAGAATATAATAAACCTTAAATCCTACCCAACAGTATCTGCACCATCAGCAAGGTGGCGTTGTGTTACTATGTAATTATATTAAAGTACCAAAGAATACGCCTTCAAACTGTGAAGAATAAATATTTACAATGCATGAAGTCAGGCAAAGACATTGTCTTCCACAAGCCTGCTGAATAAATGCACATCCCATAAAGTTAGTCATTTAGAATGCTTACCACAGTTTCTTAGGATCATCGTTCCAAAGGTGATTGCTAAAAGCGACAAAAAAAATTATAAATCAGAAACGTGTTGCACCCATACAACTTGGGTCATCCTTGAGTGGTTTAAAAAAGTGTATTAAAAATGATTCAAACAGACAGAGTGACATGACAGGATGTGCAGTTTGAAGTTCAACGATCTTATTTTTTTTAATTCCCCAGACATACCATGATGAATTCTGTTACATGCCACAACAGGGGGATGGTGATTCATACAATACAAACGTAATTTACAAAACTAGTATCAGACAACGATATTGTGCCATGGACAAGTGACTGGTCAACCGAGTGACATAGTGATGAACCATAATGCAAATTGTATTACCCAAAACTTTGGTACCATCTAATATGGAATCTTAAGAACACGATGGAACCTAATGACAGGAGAGATTCATAATCTATGAGGGAATACTAAGCGACTAGTTTATTTCAGAAAATTCACAAAGTAGCAGGTGGGTTAAAGCAGTTGGCTCACCTAGGATTTTGAACTTATAGTTCAAAACTTATAAGTTGTGTTACTGTTAATCCGGTGCTTTTATCCAAAACAACTCATCGAAGAGGGAAGAGCACTATGCGGAACTTGTTGAACTATAGGAGCAGCTAAACCATGAATTCAATTAGCAGAAGCTTTTATCCAAAGCAACTTGCAGTTGAGAAGCCAGCCAGTCCCTGGTGCAATTGGCTGTTAAAGGCTTTTCTCAAGGGCTCGACGGTGTCATCACTCAGCAGAGCCCAGTATTCGCACCTGCGACCTTCTGGTGATAGGTTCCGTGTTCCAACCCGCTGAGGCAAACACCGCCCGACAAACAGTTGTGAGCACTGTTAATTAAGTACTGTGTTCAGTGATTTAAATACAAGTTTTTAAAAAATCTATGTTCTATTAGTATTGTGTCTTGGAACTTTCAATAGAGCAGTTAGCAACATCTATATTTTGGGCTTCTAGTGCTTTCCCTGTGCTTATATACAATTCAATTATTGGCTTCCATTTCTTCCCACAGCGCTTCAGGGCACAAAAAATCAGTGTAATTAAGATTAGTAGAATCAGTAACTAGTACACAGTTTAAATAGCTCACTTTGGAGACCTCTAGCTTGCTCGCTTTATTTGCCCTTAAAAGAAAATCTCACACTAGATCAGATTTCCAGTTATACAGCTGTTCTTTAGATACATTTTAGAGCCCCAGCCTGTGCCACAGCCAACACATATCTGCAGGACCAAGTAAACCATTGTCTTCTCTGTTGGTCCTGGTGAGGGGATCTCCTCCACAGTTTAGGAGCTGAGGAGGTACCTCAAGTGGGGGACATCGAAAGTCTCTCAGCGGGTACAGGCATCAAATGGGCAAGATCCAAAGCGCAGAGAGGCCTCTAATGCCAGTGCTGGGTAAACATGTGACTAATACACTAGACTTGAAGGTTTCAATCCTCTCAGGGCCTTGTTATGTTATTTCCCCGAGGAGAGAGAAACAACTTTAAATTACTCCAGTAAAACTAGAAAATCACATTTATACGAACAGGTAAACTCAAGGCCTGGCAGATTGTTTTGGTTGTATCACCCCAACCAGCCAAAATGGCATGCTAATCTTGGCTTTGCCACTCTTTGGGAATGGCATGAAAATGAGCAGGCTTGCCTTAAGGTCGAAGATAATTAGAGTACGGGGGAAACAAGATGGATGGCCATCGAGAAGCCCTGCGCTTAGTGTTGGCTGTGCCACTGTGTGAACAAGACTGGTGTACAAGGCTGCAATGTCTAACACAAGGCTTTACTCTTATTGGGTACACTGCACCACCTTTTTAAAAATAGCTGGCAGGCTTTTTATCATTGTGTTTGCGGAAACTGGAATATTTCTTTGTGGTTTTGGGGAAGGCGAAAGCAAGAACGTGCGCTGAGTGAAAGAAAACACATTTTGGCAGCGCCCAAGTGCCCATGAGCCCGTACAGTTGGAAGGGAGAAACTCACACATATATCATCTGTCTGGTGAGATTTGGAATGTCCATGATGAAGAATTAGGAGGATGCCGCTAAGAAGGGGGTGGATCTGGGGTGGATGACTGTTTCTGCTGTCCGGCCCGCACAGGCGCCCCCTGAGCTAAATCACACCTGAAATCCAACAAAACACAGCGGCTTGTGTGAAACGTTCAGTGGTGTGGAAGCATTAAAAAAAAAACACATCCAATGGGAATCAGAGGGTGTTCTCAGGTGACGAATAGGGACACAGGTGTTAGAAATACTAGAATACCTGACCTGACAGGCTTTGGATTAAACTTAAATGTACACTCCAAGGTTTTTTCATTACATTGGACTGATGGAATAAAAATAGCATCGTTGAAAAACAAAAATGTCAGACAAGGGATAGCTTTTGCAAAACTGACGGCTATTACCTCAGTGGGTAGTTTATACATACATACCAGCTCTTTTTCTACACCTTGACGTGCCTCCATCAGCATTTTGCAGCTCTGATGAGGTGAAGACAAGCAGTGTGTGGCCACCGCGGGCTTAAGCTACACTCCACCAGATGTGCTTTTCGACGTGTGCTGGCCGAATCACGCAGGACTAGCCACAGTGCTTCTGAAGAATTCTCGTGCACGTTTGGACCACAAATACATTTTTCAAATGCTCCCTCAGAATATCAGCAATTTTGTCACGGCTTGTTTTAGTGTCGCCATATTTTTCAGGGGAGAAAATGGTCACCTTTTTTGTGAAATATTGGGTGAAACTGATACTGGCTGGCAGGGGCAAATCACTGTTGTTTTCACTTTTTTTCTTCCTTCTCCACTTTCCACCCTGAAGTGCATTTTTTCTTGGAGGTGGAAAACTAGTGAGGACATAGTTTAGATAAGCCAAATTCCAGCTCTCTCACAGGCATATTTAGATGCAAGACAACCGCAGGCGGGTGGAGAAAAAAAAAGGCAAAATACCCCTGGGATGGAGCTGGGGAAGAAGATGGATGAGGTGAAACATAACTGTCGTTTGGTTGCAAGAACCTGGAGCTGTAAGTTAGACCTTCTCACCCTCTGCTTCTTTCTGTGTGCCAACGTGGAATGTTCAAATAAACTGAACCACGTACTCAATCCCTGAGAAAACCTACATTTGCAAGGACCATGGTCTAAAAATTGTCTTTCAGTTAAGTGACCTATTTATGTCTGCACTGACACCATCCAGATAAATGAAACTCATGTAACTATGGATGACAAGTGCAGTCAACGAGGAACTGAGACAGGGGTGAAGAGTCAAGCTCAGTGAATTGGTTACTGATGTGTTATCTTTGACTCCACCAGGGGCAGAATTACTGTGAGACTGCAATGAGACAAACATGGTTAGAGGTGAGAGGGCGTGTACAGGTAAACAGCATGACAACGAATCTGTCAGTGATAGTGTTTTACATGTGTACACTCACTCATCACATTTAAGAAGGACATTGCTGCCTTGGAAAGGGTGCAACGTAGGCCTACGAGAATGATTCCTGGTCTTAGAGGAATGTCGTATGAGGAGAGGTTAGCTGAGCTGAATCTGTTTAGCCTCGAG
>JAODLD010000044.1:16044584-16062880 GCA_026781065.1 Mormyrops boulengeri | reverse complement strand
TTAAAATGAACTTGAGGAAGCACTTCTTTACACAGCGTGTAGTTGGAGTATGGAATAGTCTTCCTGCTAGTGTAGCGAAAGGTAAAACCCAGAGTTCCTTTAATTCAGAGCTAGATAAAATTTTAACAACTCTGTTGTCCCCAAACGAGCTTGATGGGCCGAACGGCCTCCTCTCATTTGTAAATTTCTTATGTTCTTATACATATCAGTGGCAGCTGGCAGCTAAAAAATATTAAATAATAAAAATATTACCTATTGCGATTTTACAATAGTGAATTTTTCCAAAGGAGAGATATTTCTTTAATGCCAATAAAATTATAGTAACGAGTTATTGCAAAATTTCATTATTTAATCTCAAAAATTGAGGTGGGGTTTACCTGGTCTACCCCTATGGACCAACCACCTCTGATACAAATAAACATACATATATTATTTTTTTCTGGCAGCACTGTCACCCAGAAAGTGAAGGATTTATTGAGTAACATAACACACGAAAATTCCTGCTGAAGTGTTTCAGGAAGAAGTCAGAGGTGGGTCAACTGAACATTATTTTCCGCACGGCAGTAGCAAATCATCACAAACAAAAACACTTATCGGCTGTAAATCTGAAACTCGACCAGATTTTTGTGAGTTCCCAAAGAGGGCTGTCTTCTCCCCAGCTTCTGACCAGGTCTCCATTTCCTCCCCATCTCTTGCAGATGGTGCAGTGGTGGCTCTGAGGCTAGGGATCTGTGTCTGTAACAGGATGGTTACTGGTTCAAATCCCATGAATGCCCAGAGTGATTCTACTCCATTGGGCCCTTGAGCAAAGGCCCTTAACCTGCAATTGCTTCATGCTGGGTATGACGTTAATCTACATCCAGCCCTATGAGGAGGTCCTCCAACTTACAGGGAATATCTTGGAGGTTGGTGGCAGGATTGGCACTCCAGCCACTGGGGAAAAAAAAACTTATACTAGTCCATTTGGACTAGTGTGGTGCTGAGGTATCACCCATCACATGGCTGCACTCAGGTTCTCCACCCTGAGGTGGTTTGTCATGTCGTGGGTGCAGCAACACATTGTAATCAGTGCATGCTCCTTACCTCTCGAAGATGCTCTGTGAGAGCAGAACCGGTTCAAGCAAGCAGGTGAAGCAGAGAATCACCCCCCGAACATCCAGCCAAGTAACAAAAGCCGGGATCATCCAACCCTCCTCACTATCTCACTGAGGAACCAGCAAATGGCCTTGTATAGCAGTAAGTGGTCACATGACTTGCCCAGTCAATTAATGCATGTTTTCCCATTTTCCATTTGTGTTAAGGGAAGAAAAACAAATGAAAGGCGAGGAAAGACAAATGCGCTGAAATACATCGTGTGATTTTTTTTTAGCCGGAGAAAAAAAAGGAACAATGTAATTACAAAAGCTGCTGGCTTGATGCCAAAATGAAACATTATCGGGAAGCTAAACTTTTGTTTGGCAGCGTAGTTTTGAAATTCTAAATATAACATCCATCAGCAGAAATCAATGTTTTGTGTGAAAATGTCCCTGTGAGTACAGAACATGGAAATACATTAATTTCTGCAATGTTTCTTGAGCCTTAAATGGTTCTTTCTATTTCTACAGTGGTTTCCAGCAGTGATTTTCAGACCCCTGTCTGCAGTACAGTAATGCATCACATTTTAGCATATGGAGGAATCACTAGGACTAGAGAGACATCATATTCATTGCTGACCAAAGTCAGTTATGCCAGTGTGAGCCTGGGATGAGCATATCCTCTACATAAGGGCTGATTTTCTAGCATTCAATCCTTTCCCTGTGAGCCAGGTGTGAAGCCTCCAGCCAAACAGAATCAGTAATTATTAAACCCTGGAAAACCGAAAACAAGGCCTGGATTTGGAATCGAGGTCCAGATTTGGAGAGCTTTGACTTACATCATTAAAAAAATGTCTAATACCAAATGTACTTTTCTCAACAAAGAAAGTTTGACCTCTGCCAGGCTCTGCTTGGAAAGTTCTACAGCACCTTCATCAAATCAACAATCGTAACATCCATCACGGTCAAGTGTGGCTCAGCATCTACCGATTCCAAGCAAACTTGAACGGGTCACATGGTCTTCGAAGTAGGTGTTCTCACCTTCGGCTGCTGAAGGGGTGTGATGACAAGATCACTGCGGACAACGTTCACCCTGCCAGTCACCTTCTTCCATCACTCCGCACTGGTAGAAGATCGAGGGCTGTAAAAACAAAAATGAAACACCACCGTAATGTTTTCCTTCACCAGCTTGTATCCATCAGCAACAAGTCACCCACTCCAGCTCCCAGACTGCCTCAGTGCTGAATTCTTATTGGCTCTGAACCTTGCACCTTACATGCCTCATACCTCAACGTACAGTACCTACACTCTCTCTATTCACTCTCAGTCTTGCAATTTATTAGGTTGTTTTATATCCCCCAAATTTTCACACTTATATGCACCTGTGTGCATGTATGTAAGTTTCACCAGGATTAATTATATTCCTAATATTCTCGTCAATGTGCTCTGTGAACCAAATGATTTTGATTCTGTTTCTGGTGGCGTTCTCTCTGGCTGAAGGTCCACTATCCAGGCTCCTGGCCGCTCCTTAAGGTTGATCAGCTTCACTGGAAAAGTATGGAGATATGTCCATGTTTGTGTGCAGCCTTTAACTGTGGTTTTCTTTGCTGATAAAAATGAGCTCCTTGTTGACCAACCTCATTTTGCATGTTAAACCTCCACAAACATATAAGGTTTGGAGTGGCTGAGTGTATGCAGTAACTTGATGGGGCTCTATATAGCTATGTGTTATATAGCTTAATGTACATGTAAATGGTCTGCAAATTCTTAAGGGCCCAAGTTCATGCCAGTAACTATCACCACAGAACCCACTCTTCTGTAATCTGCCTGAAACACCATGTTGGAATTCCAGCCCTTATTTCTGTGACATGATGAGGTCACCTTGTAATACCATTCAGGTAAGCTGACCAATCAGAGCACACCAAACTCATTGAGGGCAGAACTTATTGCTCTAACAGAGCTTTTCCAGACTAGTAGGCTAAATAGAGCTTTTTATAGACTAGTAAATAGAGACAGTATGAGAAAAACAACGTGTTTTTTCAACACTGAATGAAGCATGTAAATCTATTCTAGGTCATCCCAAAAATTAAATTATAAACAGTGAAAATGAGCATAATAGGGCCCTTTTAACTGATTTCATATTTCATGAAAAATCCCGAAGTTATTGAGTGGGAACAGTTCAGACAGATGAGTCGCTGCTTAGATCAGCAAAACACAACCACTCTCAGCTGTAGCTTGGATATCGGCTTGCAGGTAAACTTTACCCGTTTGAGTCGGGGAGTCTCTCCTGGAAAAGAAGCCGAATGCATGGCGATTATAGTCTGTCAGCGAGAGCTGAGGTAACGCTGGCCAAACTATCAATTATGGTCGGGTCTGTTTGCATTACAGGGCCTGCGCTGATTGTATCTTTATTTACTGTCAGCAGAAACACTTTGCTGTATTATTTTACTGTTCCGGATGGAAGGGGAAGAAAAAAAGACATTCTCATTCTTTATTTTAAATCAGACGTTCTTTGACAGAGGTGATGGAATGTTTATCTGATTTTTGTGATGAAATAAGATGCTTTAATGCATTTACAACTGCAGCGTGTAACAAAGGGCCCATTTCGGTACACTCACGGCAGCATTTCATCGGCACCATTTCCTGAGCCTCTTCCATATCCCACAGGTCAGTCACACAAGCAGACGTGCATTAATACACATATAAACATAAGCTCATATTTGGTCGCTCTTACACAGACAAAAAAAAACACATTTTGGCCCTGAGAAAAAGATTCTAAAACCCCTTAGAAATGCAATTCAGGGCCTTTTCTTAAATCTGTTAATTTCCAACAAAGCGGGGTGAGATATCTTTTTTTTTTTAAATTGAGTTTTTTCTTGCGGGGACCGAAAAAGTCAAAAGAACAGGTTTTTTATCACATTCAGAGGACACACAGTAGACACACACAGACACACCTAAATGGCTGCTGGACATAGTGAAAAGGAAAAGCCTCTTGAGGGCAGTGTTTCTTTCACAGTGCTGCTGAGGTCAAAGGTCGCAGACAGGGGTCTCTGAATGGGTCACGCAAAAGGAGAGATCCCTTTCACCTTGGCAGTAGAGGGAGCAAGGGGTTATGGTTGAATACATGTGTGCTCGGCCAATTTCGAAAAACGACCCCAGTGTGATGCGAAGGTCATCGTGAAGGATCTCCTGAATATTGTTTTGCCAACGGAACACAAAGCTTTCTGAACGCATGCCCACGCGTTGTGCTTTTCGGCACCATACCCCATGCCGCATGACTGCTTCGTCTTGCACTATCAATGCCATCTTGCATTTTCCCCAGTCGAATCTGCTCAAAATAAAAGCTGAAAAATCTGCTTGATTCGTTCCCTCCATCTTTCTGTTACCTTGCAGCGTAGTACTATCCTGGATGCAGGCACTGGGATTGGATGTCCAGCAGAACCTGGGCTCTGGCCATGGAACAGACCCAGCAACTGAGAAAAGTCCAAACAAGACCAGAATACTTCAAGTGGAAAATATTCCAGCCCATAGTACCATCTGCTTTCACTTTAGAGCTCAGTCCCCCACCTAAATAAAGATCCCTCCTGTGTGCCTCTATTGTCCAACCCCCAACCGCCCCCCCCATTATGTTTTTATTCCTTGAAGTACATTACCGCAAGTGGCCTCAGACAAGCGTGTGTACGCCTTCCTTCATCCCCCCGCTCATCCCGAATAAAACTGTCCCCACTTTAGCCGAAGGCTCAGTCTCTCTCGCGTGACTCATTATGGTGTGTTTTCCTCTTTGTTTGCTTCTTGTTCTGGAATGCTTCCCATAGATGGGACGGTTCATCCGAAAGAGGAGATCACCGTCTGTTCTTCTTGATTTCCTGTAGGGTTTACCCTGATTTCTGGGCTGGCTTTTGGATTACAGGTGGCTCCCAAGGAGGGGGGAGGGTTTGATTCCTCCCTTCTGAGCGTAAACTACCCCTGTGATTCTGGCCCATTTTATCAAATGACATGGCACATGGTGTAAGGATGAGTTTTACCAATAAAAACGTACAGCGTACACCTTTTTATTCTGGCTGTATTTCTTCTGCTTTTTCAATGCATCACAATCCAACATCTGAACTGAGTATATGTGTGTGCCTGTGTGTGTATATCAGCGTGTGTCTCTGTGTGCATTTTTCGAGGGCTGCGTTCCCCGCTTGGAGCGTATTTTGGCAATCGGTGCCCGCACAATGTTGTTCTTGACTTCCAGGGCAGCCGTTTCTGTTTGAGAGTTCAAAAGCATTGGGGGAACCTGCTGGTGGAGCAACATTTGCTACCTTGACCTCATAAATCAGGGAATAAAATCTAGAATGCGCTGAGAGACAGTTGCCAAGTTGCCAGACATACTTTCCCCATTATGTTTTTTAAGACCTGTAAGCGATCAGCCTTTGTTGCTGACCTCCACTTTCCCCCCTCAGTATAATTCACCTGGGGTTAGGTTTTAATTGACAGGCACAGTCAATTTGGTCTCTGTCATATGTTCCGGTCTGGTTTCCCGTATCTAATGTGGTTAGTGCTGGATTCTCAGCAAAAAAGGTTCATCTGTATCAGCTTGAGAGGACCTGCCAAACATCTTGCTTTTTTAAATGAATTTTTGAATTTGTAATTAAAATCAAGAGTGCAATTTCTTATGAAAACACAGTTAAAATGTCATTTTATAATTGATGTATTGGTTGACTTGATGCTCAAATTAGAACATCAGCCTACCAAAGGAGATCAGGGTCAAAGTGATGTATTGCTACAATGCCAACTCAAGGAACTGACTGGGTAATATGTCGATCGTCATGTTTGCCATGCACTGCGGTTGGTTGCTCTTGCAGACATGTGAAAGGTTTATTACCAAGACACCATCAAACCATAGGGGTTCAAAGATCACACCTTTTCCCCCTTCTCTGGGCCTCCCCATTACCTCCTGCGGCTGTGCGAGCTCACACCACTCTAAGTAGATGATTAAATTCCCAGCCTCAATATTGATCCATAACTTCCATTGATCCTTTTGGAGTGGAATCTCTAGTGGTCTCCCGAGAGCTAGTGCAGCCACATGATCACACTTCCTGCTCTGCATTCTCCACAGGCAAGCCACATTTCAGGCCTTCCTAACCAGGTTATGGAAGGTTATGGAGGTCACGGTTCATTTTCTGGCGGAAGAGGGAGAGTGGAAGGGTCATCTAGGCCAATGCTTCTCAAAAAAATCCTCGGGGATCCCCAGACGGTCCATGATTTTGCTCCTTCCCAAATGAGTTGGGAGGGAGTAAAACATGGACCATCTGAGGGTCCTTGAGGGCTGGTTTGAGCAACACTGATCTAGGCTTAAATTCAACATGCTGAATGCTAGAAATGCAATATGGGAGGGTGAACTAGGTGGTGACATCAGGTGACTCAAGTAGAACCCAGTTACGTCACTTTGGTGAGACCTAGGGTTTGGATCTGTAGACAGGCTTTGAATCCCCCCCCCACCCCCAAATTTGTTGACTGCTAGCTGATAAACATCAAGCCTGTCAACTAACACTGAACTTTCCTGAAACGATTCTCGTACCTTTGTTTGATCTGAAGTGTCAGACTCGGTAAGTTTGCCTCGAGCAATATGGAGCTCAAGTTGGACTTTTCCAAAAAGATAGAAAGCAACACAAGAAAAATCCGTAACATAAACAAGACTAACACAACTACATTCATGAGGTAAGTCCATCCATTATGCATATTCATCAGACTAGCAGTGATCAAACCAGTTATATCCAGATGGACCATTTAAATTAAAGTTGAAAGAAATGTATAGGCTCTAACCAGTAGGGGAGCCCATGAATCTTATTTCTGGTTACTGGCCTGCTGAGATGTGACTGTCCAGCTGAGGTCTGGACGAAGCCATGCTGATTCACTGGGATGTCAACGGCACCTTGGCACATTAGCCTGATCCGTCGCAGCCTCCTGGGTTTTCGGAAAACCGCCACTGAAGACAATGACAGAGAAGCGCTGAGACAGAGAGTCATCTTTCGCAATCACACTGTTTGTAAAAGGGAGCCTTGTTTGGCAGGCTTGAAAGAGAAGTCATAATTGTTCCCAGGCTTGTCACCAAAGCCTTCACTAGCCCTTCAGAAAATAACTTACACTGTGTCATAAAAGACAAAACTGTTACTCTCATTACTTTCCTTTTTTTGTTCTAATTTTATTTCCTCCTAAAAACAACCTTTTCAAAAGCATGAAATGTCTTTTGGAAGTATCCAACACCATTTTTATGGGGGGAAAGGGGGGGAAAGGAACTTTAAACTCTAATATATATCAGCGTCGGAACTGGCTCCATTGAGTAGGTTCTCCTCTGCCGTTTTATTTTTCTGAAATTCACTGTCCCCTGCTGCCTTTTGTATAACATTTCTGGGCAAGCAATAAAAAAAACAAAGGCTTTAAAATTAGGAAGGTTTGCAAAAAAGCGAACATAAAAACGGCCTTGTTCGCAGCCGTAAATCATGGAGAAACTCCAAGGCAGCAGTGGGGGCTAACAACCCCCCCACAACCCCCCCCACCGTACCCCCCATCGTACATTTCAACTCATGCACCGAATGGCTGGCAACAGACAAAATATAACTGTCGTAACTGAGCAGTAATGCGGTGAACACTCATTAGAAAACATATTCAGCTCTAGAAAACAGCTTTATTCAGAATTTAACAGCAAGATGAGGTGTGCCAAATACTTATTTAGTCACTAAATATTTGATTCATATGGTATTTAAATGAGAAAGGCCTTAAGTAAGCACTTAAGAACTTAGGTGAGCACATCCTCAGAAGAATGTATGAAAATAAAATTTACTTTAAGACATATCGTTTGACAAATTATCACTTTAATATCACCACTTTAGTGTTCTTTATCTAACAGGACAGTTTTGCTCAGAGGATAATATACTTATAGTATTCAAGAGTGTTCTTGAAAATTCCACAACATTCTTGAACATTCTGTAACAAGGGGCTTTTGGACAAGGAAGAAAACCTCCTGAAAATCAGCAGCAATAGTAAATAACTTTTTAAAAAGTCTGTTGAAGGAGAAAAGGGTAAAGAGCAGTTTTAACAGATTGGATGCAGCCACATTCAGAGCGACTGGCATAGATTTGGTCGAAACTGGTCACCCATTGCATGGAGGGAAATTCTACGCCCATCCTTGGGTTGCGGTACTGAAATGATGCATGTCTTCACTTGGTTGATCATATGTCTGAGAATGCAGGACATGCACCACCAGTAAGATGCTTCTCTGCCCAGTCCCGCACTGACTGGTTTAGTTTTTTTTTCCTTGTCACATATGAGAAAATTATGGGATGCTGGGCCCTGCTTTGGATTGTTGTAACCCATCTGTTGCCCCCCCAGTGACAAACACAACATCGGCACAGGCAATCTGTAGTTGGGTCTCATGCGAGGTTAAAAAAAGGAAAACTATGAGGAACAGCATCATGTTTTTGTTTAAATTTCAGTGGAAATGACATTTTACAGTGTAAAGGCAGTTATCAGCCGTGACTGATGTACACAATGTAACAATTTGTCGATGGTTTACCTGTCCGGTTCGGGTTGCATTCGCAAGTGGTTTCCAGAAGGTTCGCTACGAAAAGGCGGAGAATTTTCCTTTTTAACAATCCAGTTTTATGGATGGAGTCCTGGGGCAGATGATGATCCCAAAGAAAGAGGAGGAAGGGAAATGCGCAATGAACCATAAGACGACGAGGTGGGATCCCACACACAGTCATACACGCACCACTGCGCCCCAGAGTGAAGGCTGACGGAATTCCCCACACACACATATGCGCAATTAGACACAGCGGTTACTGCGCACCTGTCAAAACCACCTGAACTGGCACACAATACTGTTACATGAAAGCTGCCAGTGAGCTGCTCAGAGTCAGCAGTGCAGTACGGACATGGATACCAGGGCAGGCCCAGCACTCGAATGCCTAAAATCTAGCTATAGGCAGGACAGGCAGTTGGCTAGTGAGTCTGAATTATTTGTGTTGCAGTGAAAGCGAAATGATCATCAGTTTTTTTGGTAGAGGGGGCATCCAAGTAAACCATTGCCTAGGGCCCTTGAAAAGGTACAGTTGGCCCTGCATAATAATTTTTCCGGACGGGGGGGGGGCAGGGGCGGTCTGAGTTAATGGTGTTCAGGTAAGGTGTTTCATTACACAAACAGGGGGTTGGAACAAGAAGAAGGAATGTTCAGATCCATCTTGTAGGGTTACTCTGGGGAACAGTAATGTTTGGATGTTGCATAAGTGACATACAAACGCATGCATTCAATGTTAGAATTTTGAGTATATCATTATGTAGTACCAATTACTTTTTTTACACAGGTTGCAAGGAGCAAGTTGCGGTACTGCACGTACATTTCAATGTGGGTGGATGCAAAGACACGTACCTCTACAAACAGCAAATCAAGCATTCGCACAGAGACCGTTAATCTTCAGGTATGTGTGCATGTTATGTACAGAGCCACACCAGCCCTGGTTTAGGTCAGATAAAAAGGCGTTTTTTTTGCTTTTCTGAATGACTTTGCTTCAGCACTGCCTTCTGCGGTGGAAAGCCAAGTTAGGGAACATGCTTTGCCCTATGACAGGCCATATGGAAACTTCAGTCTGTAACATTCTGAACGTTCAACATTTCCACTGTACTTATTTCCGAGACAGAAACTGCGCACCTTTTCATTCAAACAGCTGGGATAGTGATTTGAGAAAGTGCTTTCCCCAAGTATGGCTTTAACCCAGGAGCGCAGTAGGGGCAAATTCAAGGGGCCCAACACTTTACAGGGGCCCTGGAATATATAAAATTATTGGACAAGTGAGGTGGTGGTGGATCAGGGTGGATCAAGGTGACATTTTGTCTGAGGGCCCAAAATTTTTAGCTAGGCCTCTGTCATAACCAAATCATTACCTGCATTCCTACAATGGTTAAGGACAGGCCCCTAAAATGGAGATACTGCTGCTGTGCCCTAGGGTGAGTTACTTTGTAAAATAAAAGTTTAACATAACATAAAAGTATAAATCCAAGAGTTTTGAAGCTTTTTGAACTCTTGGGACAGCTATACAATTCGAACCCATAAATTTTCCACGGAGAAACCGAACATGCACCTCCGCTTAGCACATTAATAATGTAACATAATAAGCGTATATCAGCTTTCGGCACCTGTTCGAAGTGCCCATTTTCCCAAGTTCTCCAGTTATTCCGGCGTTGCATCAGGGTAGAAAAGTTAAAGGCAACAATGATGAAAAGTTAGCTAGATATTTTTTTTTTTTACTTTTTAAAAAGGATTCCTTATGCAGATGCAATCTACGTTTATGGTCACCCTTCATTAGCAGTGCCTGCATTAATTAATTGACAGAAACCTATTTTCTACCCCGGGAGTAATTTGGCCTCCAAATCCAGACTTAGGCATGCGAGCTGGTCTCCATGACGACCATTTGCTATGAAGAAGAGGGAGCAGCCAATTCAAGGCAAAACCAACTCTCTTCACGTGTTTATTGCATTTTTCTGATGCATTTACCCAAAGTGACTTATTAGTTAGGGCACAATGTATGTGTGCCCCCTGGGATTTGAACACAAATCCATATTTATTAAGCTACAGAAGCTAGCATGCGGCTACTGCCTAGCTATTACCGAGCTCAGTTTTACAATATTCACAGTTCGGATACATCGCCAAAGGCATGTTCTCTTTTGGTTATAGCTGGTTAAAGGGGTTTTGACCCAAGTTCCTGGTTGAGTTTATTTACCAGGCAGTACGTCTCACCAGCTTGGGCCTTGGGCTAAACCACTGGCCGCCTCTAGGGGGTGTGCTCACCAGATGTCTTGAAGAAATAACATCCTGGGAAGTAAAAAATAACAACTACAAAATCAGCATCCTGAGTGTGGCAGCGCTAGCTCCACCTTTCCCGGGATAAAATACTGCTTTTAGACAGCTGGGAAAAAAATCAGCCAGACCTTGGGCATCTGTGTTCAATCTTCTTAAAACAATCAAACCATTTTCATTTTAACCATAATAACTAATTAGAGCCTAGCTTTACAGCTTCTTTCCATGGCAGAAGATGCAGACCATGTCCTTTGTTCTGCCAACTGCTGATGAAGATTCTTCTACTTTATTTAAAAACAAGGACTGTTGAAGACCAAGCGTCAAATCTAGGTCGGGCCTCCTTCCCTTAACCTGTAAAAAAAAGGAAACTTATTCAGACTGGCATTAATTCTGCACGGTCCCCTTGAACTGAACTGGTCTTGTCCTCTGTCCAGTAGGCCGGAGGGAACGACGCCATTGATGCAGAACTCCAGCGGTGTGAATGAGTTGACTGTGTTTTGTCAAACAAACAGTCAGGGGTCGTATCTTTCCCACCTTTCGTTCCTGCTATGAGGTGTTTAGGAACCTTGCAGAGGGTCCCCCAGGGGCACCGATGTATTCGCAGCTGCGAGCTGCCTCACACCTACCCTTGGATTGCCCCTCCCTGTAGCCAAAAGAAAAGGAGTTCCCTCAGCACCTAGAACAAGGTTCCCTATTTCTGGTCCTGGGGGGGGGGGGGCAGTTTGCAAAAGTTTGCGGATTTCCCGGCTCAGGGACACCTAACTAAACCTGGCAATTAGCTGATTAAGACGTGTTTGAGCAGGGACATCTGCAAACGGTGTTGGATTCTGGTCTTCCAGGACCATAAATGGGGAACCCTGGCCTTGAGGATGGGACGAGGGGCAGGGTAAGAAGGGTTCTGGATTAGCTTGACAGGAACTGAAATTGGCTGGTTGGTATTCCAGTCTGCATCTTCATTCATTCATTTTCATCCATAATTCTCTCTGCACAAAGGACGAAACTTTCATTCAGGAATAGCCAGTAAGAAATGCACTGTATTATGAAAGAGAAAGTTTCGTGCCTAGTAGATAAGGATTGACTCACAAGCGTTTCTGTGTCTACTTAAACATAATGTTTTGCTAGGCTGATATGATCGGCTTCACCAAACATCAACAACCGTCTATCGAAGCCCTCAAAGCATTTGTTTGTAAATGAAGAAGTGAAGCAGTTCCTAAACATGAGTGTAGTTTTATCTTCCTTTTGAACAGAAGGAAAATATATACAAAATCCATTTGGGTGCTTTGATACGAAATCTTGCCCCTTTTGGACATATTGACTTTCCTTAGAAGCTGAACATGCATTGAAGCCAGGAAAATACTATCTGCAAATATTCTCTGATCATGGTATTCTTTTGCGTTAATTTTTTTCTCGCTGGCTGTTTTACCTCGGCGTGTGACTGTGGTTGCAGATGTGAAGAAGAATGCAGTATGAAGGCCGGGGGGGGGGCAGGGAGTGTTTGTTGTACATAATCTGGCAAAAGGCTCCCAATGGCAAAAGGAACACGCGTCGGGGAAAACGGACGGGCAATTTGCCATGCACGCCCAGCTTCGCAATGCGCATCACGTCAGGGGGGGCGGCGGCACAGCCATGGTGCCCTCTGCTCTGAGCCCCCTTTTACTCTCCAATTAACCTGTTCCATTTCATGGAGCAGAACAGTTTTCAGTCTGCTTTTCCAGCTAATTAAAGATCAGTAGTGTTCCTTTCATCCTGATAACCGAATTTTTCCCCCCCAATAGCTTTCAAAGTCATGGATCGTGGAATGTATCTGAATGGGGGCAGGGGAGGGGGGCATTAAGCATAAAGTCATGTTCACTTGTCTGTTTGCTTCTGAAAAACCTTTTGCTTTTTTTTTTTAAAAAAAAAATTATTTTTAAAAATAATTCGGGGTTTTTCAAATTTCAAAGTTTGCATGAATTTATTTATAGGTTTTATAAGTATATTTATTTATATATTTTTTTCATGATTGTTCATCACAGCATTCTGAATGATGCTTCAAAGGTTACCCCGGTAAAGGTGGCCCCCCGGTTCCGCATTTCGTGTTCAGAATTACGCCAAAATAGTGGATTCTGGATCAAGAAGGCATTTTTTTTTGCATTAATTATGGTCCACTTTGCACTGTACATGTGGCAAGAAGTGTCTTTTGTGCTGCTACAACACACAAGCCAGGCAGGTTCTGTATTTGGCAAGAATGGGTGATGGCGACGTGTTGAGTTGTTGCTGTTTTACATCACGTTCATCGGGCAGACATGCTCAGGCTGTTTGGGCTCCCATGAAGGGCATCAGAGCCTATTTAAATGGCTATCACGTCAATGGTGGGGGTCCTTTGGGCTTGAGGCCTGACGGCAGGCCAGATACATGACGATGGCAGAAAAGAGCTAATGGACAACAGGGTAGATCAATCATTACCTTCAGCCCCCTTCCTCATCCTTATATCATTAACCCATCTGGTCACACCATGGTGCCAGAGTGTGGAAGGATCCGGGACTCTACAGTAAGGATAAGCAGATCCATATTGAAATATCAATTCTTTCAGTAACACTTTACTTGATGGGGCACAAATACTGAGCAATAACTGGCAAGTACAAATTATGGACAAATCATGAACCAATATAGTTGCTACTTGAGGTTAAAAGATGTGTAACGATTCATTAATAATGAACAAACATGATCAGTATTTCACTTGCGATATTTATTACTTGCTCCTTCAGTAATTCCTTATGTAGTTCCTTCAGTAGTTCACAAAGGTTTACAGAATTAACTGACATAGCAACAAATATGGTAACTGATAAATCATGCATCATGATTCATCAATGATGAATTAACATGAGATCAGTATGTAACTAAGACTTAGTTTGTGGTCAATTAATACATAAATAATAGTATAATACTACATTATTTGTGCCCCGTCAAGTAAAGTGTTACCATTCAAATGTTTTTGGGAATTGATTATAACGTTAAAGTAGGGCTGGGCAATATGCCCCAAAAATTGTATCACCATACTTTCACAATATTGATACATATCATGACATTCTAAAATGCAGAAAACAGTAAAATATGATCGGTGGTTTTGAACTGTTCTGATTACTATCAGAAAATTGTTTTCTTAATAGTTATGAAGCACATGACAGGTATTATGACTCCTACCTTGAAGTAAGTTGTGCAAAATCACTGCAATATAACTGTTCATTAGGCAAATCGGAGGGGGAGCCATGAACCCTAGACTGGGGCTCGTAACACCTCTAATAGAGCATAACCTGCTTCTGTCTATGGTTGACCTGGGGTCTGTGCTCTTTTACGGTGGAGATGGGGTGAGAGCCATTACCCCATGTGGGGAATCCCTACCTCTGAGTGGTGCATTGGAATCCTGAATGTTTTTTCAGAAGGCAGAGCAGCCTTTCACACATTATAGCATCAGAAGTGACTTCTGACACCCAGGAAAACATCTCAAGGACCAGACGAGTCCCAAATGCCCTACATGGGCTATTTACTCAAGCCCAAGTGATCTTCTAGCATTCCATAACCAAACCCCCTGTCCTTATTTCTCGATTCAGCTTTGTGCAGCTTTGTGGAAGTTCTGTCTACCACAGCAGATTATAAATTTGCTTATCATGGTCTAAATCTAACTATGAAAGCAAGTTCAACCATCTTAATAACCATACATGTTTTTTCCAGTAAATGGTTCGCGCCATTTGATCGTACTGCACAAACTTTCAAACTTGCTTTGGTTTATAACATCTACCTTAATGCTTTGTGATTTAACTGTACTCCTTTGCATTTTATTGCTGCCTATTATTAGTTCTTGTACCATACTGGTTTCCCCATGCTTCAGCTTCAGAATGACCTTCAGGATTATATTTATAATCCATAGGCCCTGCTTGAGTGCACTTGTAGTGCAAGTTGTTTTTAAACTTGAATAACACCTGTAGACTTACTCTCTTACTCTCAAAGAGCTTGTTGGAAGTTTCCTAAGTCATGAACTCTCCTGGTCCAGCACTGGCCTTGAAGGTCTGAAAAGTCCATACAGGGCTTTTGCTGTCTCCTGAACTATGAAGTGCACCACCTTAGATCATTCCAGAAATGTTTCCAGGCCCCGCGCAGCTATGAAACGGTTTCATCAACTTGAAGAATCTGTCGGCATTGTTGTTTTTTTATCCCCCTGTCTCTTCTTGTTAGTCGGCCAAGTCCTTCTCAGATAGATCCAGCCTTGGTTCAAACTGTGAAATGGCATCCAAGCAAAACTACACCACTCTTGCAAGTGCAATCAATGTGAGCAGAAGACAAATGCCTCCCTGGCTCCTCGTTGCTCACAATAAAGCTAATTGGAGTGAAAGGGGAAAAAGTCAAGATAAATAAATAGATGGGTAAAAATCTACACCTACACAAACAGAGGCAGAGCTTGGCCAAGTGTTCTTTGGGAAGGTAACTGCCCATTCGATATCCAGCCTCGCTCCCGACTGTCTCTGGCCTCTGCCTGACCGACTCTTTTCCCCACGGTCTCGTCATCTGTGTCATCAGCGCTATCAAACTTCTCACGCGAGGACAGCATGTAGCATGGCGGTAAAACAGAAAATTCTCTGGGAATTTGATGATTCAATGCTGGTTCCTCATGCATCAGCCTACATCTTCGCATGATTTTTTTTTGATAGGTGTTGTGTGGACAATATATCAGAAAGGGGTACATGGATCCAATCTTTGAATGCAAGCAGTAGTGCCAGAAGAAGGTATACTGAGGGTGCTTCAGCAGCCCCTCTGGTCATTGGTGGTAATACAGTGTCAGAATACTGTAGGGCAGCGTTACAACGGCAATAGTTTTCATTATAATTTCTAGCTGTTCGTAGCTACCACTGACACAAAAGAACTTCAATAAAGACTGACAGTTGTTTTTACTTCCAGCACCCTAAGCTCAAAAATGTCTTTCTGTGTCTGTGAATATCAGCATCATCACACATTTGACAGCAGACAAGCCAGGAAGACATAGACCAGAAAATGCTGACGGAGGACAAAAAATCTATACCATACCTACTTCCAGTGCAAACTGTAAATGAAACATTTAGCTTCCTCTGGATGCAAAACAAATTAAAGTCACTGGTAACTGACATACCTGCCCAGCAACCTAAGAACCTAACCAGGCTATAGGCTGATTCGCGATGTGGCATGTTGTTTACACTTAACCTAGTTACTCCCACACAACCCCTCAACAAAATTATCATTCTGAAATTCCTGGATGGCCTAGATGAATTTAGAAATAGTATCTGAGGCAAGCTGTTTCCTCCTGTACAATTTAGCAGGTAATGTGCTTGTAATAACCATCAAATGTAATTTCAGATTTGTACACAGATGCCACAGGAAATGTATTATTTGCAAATGCTCAATATATTCCATGCAGGAGTAAAAATACTCTGTGTTCAAATAACGCCTAGAGTGTGAGCTCAGGGCGTCATTGCGCAGAAGAGGACAAAGCAGAAGTCATTTTATGGCATCTTTTAGTGGAAAAGAAAGCCTGATTTTTCATACCGCTGGGTCCAGGCCAGGGCAA
This sequence comes from Mormyrops boulengeri, assembly GCA_026781065.1. Classification (NCBI taxonomy): domain Eukaryota; kingdom Metazoa; phylum Chordata; class Actinopteri; order Osteoglossiformes; family Mormyridae; genus Mormyrops; species Mormyrops boulengeri. The sequence continues at coordinate 16,046,394 of JAODLD010000044.1, read as the reverse complement.
TGGTGCTAAACTGCAGCTCTGTAAAATCCTGCAGGTGACTGATCCGGCACTGATTCATGAGGGCGTTTGAAAAAAATTATAAATTGTGACCGACACGAAAACAGCTTTGGCACTTGGCCATCCTATTAGCGTATCTGCTGTAGAGAAATGTGCCCTCTGTCTCACACTGCAGAGGAGCATAAAGCTGCTGGCTGCCTAAGCACACTAAATCAGGCAGGGGCCATTTGCCAGGCGGATGTTTCCCTCCAAGGCAAGCAGACGATGACTGGACTGTTCTGGGATCTGAGCAGTTTCGCGGGAAGAGCTCTGCAGTATAATACTGTATAATATTGAGGGGAAACACTGCAACCACCTTTGATAACCTGATATGATCCAATCTATATCAGGGGCTTAAAGGACCCACACAAGCACTCGTTCGAAACTCAACTTCATTCTAATACGAAGTGAAATACAGGGAATGTGCACTTAAGAAGCTCATGGCCCGGTTTCACGCCAACCCGTAATGGCACACGCCCACAGAATAAATCCTTGTATGTTCAACACACACACAGCTCACTAAAGACACTTCAAACACTGGATGATGTAGCACCACACAACAATAAATTGACAGCCTATTATTGCACACCCACTCTTACTGGGGATACTGGAGTTATACCGCGGCCCCTATGTAAAACAGATGACACACACACACACTCACTCACACACACACACACACGTTTATAATTATTATCTTTGTGAACACTCTCAATTCATTTATATGGGGAAAACTCTAATCCCAACATGACACCCTTAAACCCTACCCAGCCCTAACCTGAACCATAAATAACCAAACTAAATACAAGGCTTTTGGCATTTTTAGTTTTTTGTTCCCCACAACATCAAAATAACAGGTTTTTATCACATTGTGGGGGACATTTGGTCCCCACAATGTGATATAAACATAATCCACACACACAGAACACATACCATACATAGACACCAAAACAAGGCAAATTAAAACTACAGGGGTCATGTGCCGATGTCGTAAGGCCACACTACTAAGATCGCATGACGCCCCCAGCCCAGAGCAGCCGCCACCCTAAATCCCTTGCCCCGGCCTGACTCTAAGTTACAGAGGGTAATCTTTCCTCCCCTCCTCCCTCGGGAACCACCTACCCCCCGTCCATCTGCCTTCACTGTCACGTCACCGTCTACAAAGCTGCAGACAGCGAACACCCACCCCACCAGGTGCCAGAGCCCAATTAGCCAAGTTTGGAAAGGTCTCTCAACTGCTGGATCCCTTTTCAATTCCCCATATCTCAGCACACAGAATGAATCAGGTATCCATTTGTTCCTTTCAATATGAGATATAATTTATAGAATTATGCAGATATCCCACCTAGGCATTTTGATTTTAGGAATATGAGGAAGAACTGAGGGGGGTGGGGGGTGCTGGTTAGGCTTGGGAGGTATTACAGTAATACCGGTCAGAAATACACCCACCCCCTGTGCCGACTCTCGGGAAAAATTCGGGAATACCAGGTATTAGTAAGTAACTGAATAACTACAGATTTCCAGGACATTGGTCATCATTTGCGGGTGTTGGGGAGCTGCTGAAAATTTTTAGGGAGACTCCCAGAATGTCTGGGAGAGATGGGAAGTCTGCATCACGTGTGTGCCTGATCAGTGTGCGTAATCTGCATCACGTGTGCGCCTGATCAGTGTGCGTAATCTGCATCACGTGTGCGCCTGACCAGTGTGCGTAATCTGCATCACGTGTGCGCCTGACCAGTGTGCGTAATCTGCATCACGTGTGCGCCTGACCAGTGTG
>JAODLD010000044.1:16021449-16038665 GCA_026781065.1 Mormyrops boulengeri | reverse complement strand
ACCAACCAGTTGAGTATAGTCTCAAAATCACAGAGAACTCAACTGGTTGGTTGAAACAAAATCTTGGTCTGGATTTGTACTCTCTGGACCTGAACCATCCACCTCTGTTTAAAATAAACCCCCCTTAAATTTAATAACAGCACACTATGTAGATTCATTCATGGACATGTCCTACGTGTGTCACAGTCCATCCACCTTGGGTCATGTGCACATACAGTATGACAATCAAAGTCAACTAAAGCACTACAACATGACCTGATGTCCTCAATTTCTGATGATATTTGAGCGCAGATGTTAGGTGGACGGTATTGACTCCAGCTTTGTCTGACTAAACCCCGACTCTGAATAAATGAGAAGCTCTCTTTTCTTCTACCCCATTTTGCTGTCCATGACACACATGTAGGGGAAAGCAAGCTTGACGGCAAAGGGCAGCCACTCACCACAGCTCCCATAGGAGTTAAGTGTCTTGCTCAATGGACCAGACTTCACCATTCTATCAAGGTAAGGGCTCAAACCAGTGACCTTCTGATCACAAGCACAGAGGCTTAGCCCACTGAGCCACACTGAGTAAGCCTGCTAGCAGAAAAAGAAATATCTCAGTAGATGCAATGATTCTTTTGACCCATCTGAAGTGTACAATGTGAGCACTACATTTACTTTGCACTATGTGGGCACTACGTGTGTGTTTTTCTGTGTACTATGCTCTTGCTGCTCTTTGCACCAGAGTTTCTTCAACACAATCTCAGGGAAAAGTCCCTTGTAGCATAACTGCATAGATAGTAAGAATTTAAATTAGTCAGGCTCCTGCATTTATACATGCTCACCCTTTCTCAGGCCTTTCCTGCACCCAAGACCTGTGTTTTTACATTTTTTTTCCCCTCTGGGTTCCAGGTTTTTGTAGGTTAGACCATAACTCTGCCGCATTTGGAACACAACAGTATTCTGAGTGTCTTCTGCTCTCCAGAAGCTTAAATCAAGACCAGGTTTGCAGTTAATCAGGAAGTGAATAACCGTGACTAAGTTAGTTGTTGCTGCCTCAGCAGTCGCTCCGTCGTGAACGACCCTGGACAGCGGCTTTGATGGCGTTCCCATCCAGCTGTGTTGGATGCTGGCTGGCGTGTTTTGCTGAGAGTGCAGGCAGCCTGATGAATTCACCTGGGCTCAGTTGATGAGTATAATCGTGGTTTTAAAGAAGAACAGTATGGCGATGACACACGTTGCCTAATTTTTACAAGTCATGCTCTCAGGTAGAGAGCAACAATTGACAATGTGGTGACTCAAAAGCCGGAAGTTCTCAGTTCCAGGTGCTTTTGTAGCTCAGAACGGGACACTTAACTGAAATGCTTTCCTAAAATAATCAGTTCTGTAAACTCAATGAATTACGTCCCTAAGGTAATGCTCTAAATCAGTGCTCTTCAAATCTGGACCTTGATTCCAAATCCAGGCCTTGTTTTCAGTTCTCCTAGGTAGTTAGTTAAATAATTACTGATTCTGATTAGCCATAGGCTTCACACCTGGCTCAAAGGTACAGGAAGGCTGGAAAATCAGCAGGGCTCGAACCTTGAAGACCGTGACTTGAATAACCCTGCTCTAAATTAAGTGCACCTTCATAATGCATTATGATAAAAACATTATAATCAAACAATCATTTAATGCTTGTTATTAATGTATATAAAAGCTGTTAAACATTTGTTAGGATGTTAAGGTATACTTACATGCTATTTATGAATGTTCTATGAATGCATTATGAAGATACAGTTAATGTAAAGCATTATCGCCCCTTTCACTAATCTACAATATCAATCCATCTATCTTCCATCCACTTGTCCAGCACAGCACTGTCTCCCAATCCGGTCCTCAGGGACCCACAGACAGTCCTTGTTTTTGTTCGGGAGCTGGGAGGGAGCAAAAATGTGGCCCGGCTGTAGGTCCCTGAGGACCGGATTGGGAAACACTACAGTACAGGGTCACAGTGACCCTGGGCAATTTCTCAGGAGGCAAGATACACACCGGATGGAATGTGCGCGCGCGCGCACGCACACACAGAGGATTGTAATTATATCTTTGTGGGGACTCTCCATTCATTTCTATGGGGAAAACTCTAATCCCAACATGATGACCTTAACCCCTACTCAGCCCAAACCTTAACCATACGTAACCAAACAAAATACAAGACTTTTGGCATTTTTAGTTTTTTGATTGCATTCACAGACCTTTGTGGGAACTTGAAAAATGGTCCCCACAACTTCAGAATGGCAGGTTTTTAAATCACATCATGGGGGACATTTAGCCCCCACAAAGTAATATAAATCTAAACCACACAAACACACAGGGCAAGATTCAAACCCCTACATGCTTATAATCCATGCACGCGAATATACACATACATGCATTGATAAACATGTCATTACAGCTTTGCTGTTTTTTAAAAAGCATTCACTCCAACACTAATTTAACACGAACAGATTAACTCGGTTTTCCGTAGTGAGGCTAGCTTACTAACTTAACCAATGTGAAAATACCAACTTTACAAGACAAAAAAAATGCATATTCAGTAATATTACCTAAATAAAAACTTCTTACTTGCCTTTATGAAAATGCCGAGAGCAAACACGCATGAAGAGAGATATCGTGTTGAAAGTGATCTTCCGTCTCTCCGCTGCGGCACAGGCCATCCGACGCCTCTTCGTTACCTGCTGTCCATATCCTCTTTTCCAAGCGGGAAACTGAAAAAATCTTATCTTGTGGTCCAATTTTCTGCCATTTCTACCATGCATGACAGCCTTTCACACAGCACGAGTACCCCATCTTACCAAAGATAACGCCAGACGCAAATGTTCGCTCTTGCGTTGTATACAACCAAAATGGCGATTCGACCCACAATGCACTGCGGCCATAGCGAGTGTGACGTCAGCTGACAAAGACCTAGTCCCTTTCCCGAAGATCTAATGACTGAGCTCAGATCCGTTTATTTATTTTTTACTATCATGCATCGCTTCGGCAAACAGCCAGGCTGCATAAATAATCACATCAATGAGGCTTCAGACCCAGAGTGGGTGAGATTATCACGTTCTGTCAGTGATTGGGCTTGCAAAGCCACGCGTCGTTTGTCGCCGATTTTGAATTCCGAAATGGGTTAGGTTATGCGTGTCACGTGGGATCGGGACTCCTTTTGGGTTCTTTTTTAGGATCTTACTCTTGTTCTCAGATGCAAACAGTATCTGAAGGGGGCAGCGCAGGAAGTGCTGTGAGCTTCTATACAGCAATCGTTGGAGTTAATAAGCAGGCACACTGGCACGTCTACGCTCTCATTATTCCGAAACGAGCGTACTTCGGAGTCCATTTACTCGCGGATTATTTACTCGTTTCAAACAAGCTGTTTGTTTCGGCAAGTAAACTTTCGGACTGTATAAGTCCATGTTTACGGTAGACACTATCGGAAAGGAAAACAGCTACATTGGTTATGGGCTTGTAGGAATCGCGGGAAATGTTCCCAAGTGACCTCAGGCGAATCTGCATTCAAAATACTTGTTTCAGCTCCCCGATCTGGTTACTCCATGGGTTAATTCTGTGGGTTTAAAAATGCCTGCTATGTTCGGGACAGGAATTGAGTGGGGGTGAATAGAAACCGACAGCCCTGTTATTAAATCCTAATGTATCACCTACAGCGTCTGATGCCAAATAGGATTTACCGTTAAAAAGGGAGACGGAGCATTAGTCAGAAGATAGTCATAGCTAAGGCGCCAAGAGGCGGAGTCAGTAGAAAAATTAAAGTGGGTAATATTTTAGAGACATCTAATCAACGGCATACGAATGGGACCACACTTTCTGATACAAGATCTCGCCAACAGGGGGCGCTTTGTGTTCTTTTTTTCTGCTTGAAAATTAATCCTCTGCACACAAACTGTAACTATGGATAATTAAAAAATCTCAAGCCAGATCATTGTTATAAAATTTACAATCAGCAACCCACAGAATTGTTTCGTGCTGGCTTTCAGAGCTGTTAATGGACATCTCCATTTAGAGGCTCCTTATGACCTATGTACGTCACTTTGCACAAAAGCGCCTGCTAAATAAATGCAAAAATGTAAATGTAAAATTTCTGCCAGTGTGTCCAGGGTTGGCCCCAGCCTTGTGTCATGTGCTGCCTGCGATTGACTCTAGTCCCCCACCTACAAACCTGCACTGGATAAGCTGGGAGGAGATGGATGGATGGCTGGATGGATAAGAGCTGATCGACCCCTTAGGTGACATAGGTGGCCTTCTAGGGCACCAACTTCTGAGAGTCTCTGACTTACAACAGCTGCTTCAGTATGAACCAGACCATAACAAACCAATTCTACTTGCACACGGTGCACACTGACTGAGACAGATTGAAATCGGCTTGCTTACACCCCTAGAAGTACTCATGCACTCCGCGGTGCTGGCACGGAACAGCTGCGAGATGTAAGGGGATGCAAACGGTTGGATGCTGTTAGGTTAACCAAAGATTATATAGTGTTGTCCAACGACGAATTTTTAAAATCACGATTAAATGCACACCTTGGCATATACAATCATCCTGTAATGCTAACAAAAAAGATTTTATAGACTTTTTATTCAGTATGGAAATTAAGTTCTATTAAAATCTTTGCTCAAACTATTCTCTGATTGTTGTATCAAAACTAACACAGTTGAAGTTTAAGGCGATCAAAGAAATAATAACTATGACTTTAACACTTTTACTTTTTAATGCGTCAGCTTTGACAGCCCCAGTTCTTTAATTTATTCTTAAAATTATCATTATTTGGTCATAGTGTTCGAAAGATGTTTCTATTTGTGCATTTCCTTCAAGGCACCTGTAATCTGAGGTTATTATCACTACTGCTATTATTATTAGTAGTAGTAATATTTATTTTCTTATTTATTATATAATAATGTTACTCAGTATAATGTTATTTGTTGCATTATTATATTATATTCAGCAATAAACAAATTTCACTTCATTCATTCCACCATTTGGACATTTATTTTGGGATGGATGTAAGTTAGTTAGTATGTATGTATGTATGTATTATTATTATTAACGCACCCACACTCACACACATTCATAGGAGTCAGAGGGGTATGGTTACCCAGCACTTCACAGGGGCCCTTGAATACTATGTAAAATGATACATAAAAATTGCGGGCGGGCGGTGAGAGGTAGTCAAACGAGCTTGATGGGCCGCATGGCCTCCTCTCATTTGTAAATTTCTTATGTTTTCAAGCTGACGTTTTGTCAGAGAGGCCAGAATTTCTAGATCGGCCCGCGCATAGGACTGTCTAACATGTGATAAAAGTGTCGTTCAGAACGCTGTTCCTTTTTCTCATAAGAAATGATTTATTCTCTACCATCCTCACGCCATAACAACCCCCGCATAAAAATATATTAAATGTAACGTAATAAGTACAAATTCGCGTGTAATTCTAGTCCAGTGTGCACCTGGTCAAAACGGTCAGGCAAATACACCGATAGACTATGCTGCAATCCTACTACTCCAATGAACAGAACCGATGCGCAGACTAGGTGCAACGTAAGCGCCTGTTCCCACATTTTTTACGTGGGATTATACTGACACCATCCGGAGAAAGCATACACAATAACACAATGCACAATAACGGCATGTATATGTCATGTTGTTATATTTAAACGTATGAGGTGCAAACACTGAACTTAAAACACAAGCACTTAATTAGCTTTTATGTTGTCATAAGGTAATCGAAAGGCAATACTAGATTTAAAATTGAATCTAATTTGAATTACGGGCACCTTTGCAAAAATGTCATATGCCCTACATAAATATTAAAAAACAATCTATATGAAGCGCCTTTGAAGAAACTTATATGAAAGACAAGAACCACAGGCTTTGTAGTAATAAGCTACTATGTATTTACTAAAGTTTAATTTCAATTCGAAAGAGGTAATTTCCTTGAAAATGAGCTTGATTTAATTTTCTTTAAAAAAGTAAATAAAATAGGCCTATAGAATGTAACAGGACGTAGCGTTCCGTGCCGGATTTAATCTGGCCGCGCTGGGGCTCCGCGGAGCTTCCAAGCCGGACTGCTGATCCCGGAGCCGCCGAGCCCCCGCATGTCGTCAGTTCCGCTCGACGGTGCCGGTCTGGAGAAAGTGGGCTGGACGTAGCCAGCGACTGGTTAACATACACAAAAAGGCAAGAAGGCGGCGAAGGGGGGGTATTCGGGCAGTTATGCATTAAAACAACATAACGGGGAGAGATAATAAAACTGTCATTTTCTGAATATATGTAGTTGGAAGTCTTGTTCGGGTTAAGGAAAAAATAATACGGGTTCTCGGAGACTGCCTTCTCATCGTAAGCACTGGTGGAACACACTGGTTGGCTTGTCTGTCTAATTGGGAAGCCTGGACTTTGACACGGGTGAGGTAAGGCTGCCTTATGAATAATATAAGGTATCTAGCTTGCGAGCCAAAGTGAGTCCAGCCGAGGGGGTCGCGATCGGAGAGATCGCAGACGGGAGAAATAAATATTAAATAAAACGCGAAGCCGTTCGCCGCTGGGCGCAAATAATGGCTGTTTTTCGTGAGCGGGGCCTTTGCGGGAGGACATCCCGACTGCCAACCCCGTCAATTCACGTCTTCAGGTGTGGAGATCAGGGGGGGGGGTAAATTAAAACGCGGTTTCTTGCAATAAAGGTCTAGTTTGGCCCAAATCTGCATGCCATGCAAGGTTGTGTAGTAACGGGGATCTGCTAGTGCGGAGACGGATGTGGCAGGGGAGGTGCATGCAGGTGGCGCTGCGGGCGGACGGCCGGCCGGTCGGTCCCGGGCGGCACCGTGTGATCAGGAGGCACTTTCACACCTGTCGTGCACCTGCCGCTCGCCGGCCAAGTGCGATCGGCCAGGCTGCACAAAACAGGCAAAATAAAATACGCAACAAGTTACAAAAAACGCCAGATGATATCACTGTGCGATACACAGTAGCTTTACTAACACACTAGGTCAGTTTCCCAGAGTAGTCATGAGGTATATGTGCTAAGATGTTTGTTCAAGATTGCGTTCGAACTTCATACACTAATATATTATCAGCCTTTGCACGTTCCGGGTGCTTTTAATCTGTCGCCACGAATCTGGACGATCGAGCCCCGGAAAGCTATGTGCCTGGTAGTGGTCTGATATAATCTCATATTAATATCTGGAAACGCATTGTGTTATATTTCTGTTCTGTTATTTTATCCCCGATCACAGTGTACAGCAGGGGCGACCCTAGTATTTGACCCTGAGAGAAAAATCCCCCGGGGTCTAGAATCGCCTGTGATGTCTCTCTAAGTACTATTAAGGTGAACCCTGTATAGCGACATACATTTATAAAGAGAGGTCCAATTTCTCCGTTACTGCACTTGATGGAAATAATTCCTATTCAATAAATTCACCGAGAAATAAAGGGGAACGACGTGGGAATTTGTTACTTATTTTTTTTAACGCTCAACTGTGCTATATTATTATTATTATCTATAACCTTCTTAAAATGTAGGTTTATTTAAGATTCCCGTTTTTAATGGCCATTATGAGTGACTGCTGGCATCCATTGAGTTGCACTTTAACGGAGGTATGTTGTGAAATCACCATCTCCGGCTACACCTGCCATTGTGAGTCTGTCAATACGTTGTGTTTGCCAGCCTTTCCGTTCTTATGGGCTGTGCGGCCAGCAGAGTAAACATCGTCGGAAGGGACGTTATGAAACGCCGTGCGGACGAGCTGGCCCCGCTCGACGGTTAGTAACGTTACCCCCCAGCTCAGTGCGCAAACTTACGCTTCCCTGTCGGCAGGGAAACTATCACAATTCGATTAATTTTATACCCCCGCCCCCGCCGAGGTACCACTGAACCTAACTTTTAACTTCTAGTGCGCAAAACAGTGCAATTACCAGATATATCCAGCATTTCTCCCTGTTTACTAAGGGCTCAGAGGTTTAATTACTTAGGGTAATGTTTCCCAAAGCAGTCCTTGGGGCATACTAGCCGGATCCATATTTTTATTTAATTCCAGTTCCCAGCACACCTGACCCAAGCTCTAAATACCTTACAGGTGTGCTGGGATAAAACAAAAACGTGGATCTGTCTGGTGTGGCCTGAGGACTGGTTTGGGAAACGCTGACTTAGGGTGTTAGAAGGAAGTGAGGACAAGAGGTAGAGGTATGCTGACTGATAACTTCATTCCGGTCGAAAGGTCCTTGATCATTCTGATAATCATCTTGCGTTCGATTATCTCTGTGCTCTGACGGCAGACCTTTTTCCTTCTTTTTTTTCTTCATTTTAGCCACGCCCCCTTGCCTCCCCCAGGCCACAGATTGCCAGCATGGCTGAGAGCATAATGAGCAAGGCAGCCACTATGGAGATACCCATCAATAGCAACGGAGACACAGGGGCTCTCCCAGAGGACGACAGCCTTGAACAGGTGCGTGGCCTTCCTGTTTCCTCCCTGTAGAGAGTGCTGTGTTTTGGTCATTGGGAGTAGGCCTGGTGGGGAGGATGTGTCGCTGTCTGTCCATCAGTCCTGCTGAAGTAAAATTTCCATGTTATTGTGCATATTCAATTCAAGAGGTCATACAGGGCAAATGTACCGTGGAGTTTAAAATAGCATCGGGGTGGCATTCGGCACCCCATCTGCCTCATTAACGTGACTCGACTCTATTTGGATATTTGCCCTTGGTGAGCTGATAAGACCTGTGCCGCGCTCAAAGCTCTTCAGGACAGCTTGTTTTTAAAAACTCTGAGAAAGAATTAGTTGGCCAACAGGTGACGTTTGTGTATGTGTGTGTGTGTGCGCGTGTGTGTGACAGATGTGTACTCTACACTGGAAAAGAGGCAGGGCAAAGACTATAATCCAGTAATCCAGTTCTCAGACGTCTGTTCTTAAGAGAGCGGGTGTGCAGTGGGTATTTCAGTGCATTTCAGGATTCCCATTCCCTAAAGCGGCTCTTCACGCTGTCAGGGTGTTTCCCAAAATGCCACTAGCGGGGTGACTCGGCCTCTTGGAGTGAGAGGGATTCGTAGTCATTCCCATGGGCTGGGTTGCAGTGCGTAATGATGACTCACACGGCCAGCTCACTTAGGTAAACAAAAGTGCTCCAGATCCGGGACAAGCTTAGCTGTTTGCCCAGTTAAGTACATTCTAGGAGTGCAGGTAAACTGGTGTGTTAACTAAATGGAGGGTTGGCCTTCTCAGCCTTTATGCTGGCTTTATGTGTGTGTTTCTTTGTCACAGTTTATTTAATACTTGTTCAGACATTTGTGTTCGTTGTACGTTCAGTGGTCTGTTCTGCTTTTGTGCTGGAGAACTTTTGGACCAGCTTGCTTGGTCTCGGCATCCCTTTTGGGTTCTGGACCCAAACGCCCACTGGCTGCTCTCGCCGCCGCCTCCCCATCTGCTCGGTGCCGTCTGATACCCCACTTGCCGAAAAGCAGCAGGTCGCCTCGTGCACAACATGCTGCATCAATGTGACATTACTTATCGGAAGGCAGAGTGATTGGTCCGCCACTTTTGTCGGGCGAAAGGCTTGCGGACAAGTTCCTGGGTGGGGCCAAATCTGAAAGGGCTGTGACCCCTCTGTGTGTTTTTCAGCCCCCACTGCTGCCAATATGCCCGTACCCTTCAGCTTCCCTGAGATTACAGTGAAAGACCCATGATGATTTTTGTGGTTTGGTTATTTTGGGAATCTGGGTGGGAATCCTGCTGCAGAATCAGCAAAAATGTCTTTCTCTTAGTTCTGGAAAAAGAAATCGGTCTTATTCTTTGACAGCAGGTTCTTGCAAGGATCTGGCACTGAGAAATATCACCAGTGGCAACATTTGTTCATAATACAAAATGCTCAGTAATGAGTGGTTGTGGTGGCATGTATACCGGAATATGAGTGGTTTGAAAGCAGCAGTGTGATCAGAGAGTGAAATGGAGGTGCAGCATTGCCATGGTAGGGGTGAATTTTTGGCTCTTATTGGATCCCTCCGCCCCCGAAATCCAGCTAATTGTGATGGCGTGTGTACAGTCAGGAACTGAGGGGCGGGGCGGACTTGTGGTCAGCGGGAAGAGATCCTATTGGATTTCGTAACACTTTTCAGGACATCGGCATTACCAATGGGCCCAGTCGGACAGAGACAGTCGGCAGCATGAGATCAGGCAGACTACAATCTTCTGAGGGGCTGGGGGGGGGGGGATCGGGACGGTCACTCCTGGGCCCTTTCCAGCAGTACAGCAGACGGCACTGGCAGTGCCTCCCTGCTGTCTCAGACCTGAACACCTGCTAGTTACCAAAACGTACTTTAGCCTCGGTGTGCTATTTCACGTTATTTAATGGCATCATGGTGTGGTGGATTTCATACAGGCTCTGAAAAGGCCTGTTGTTGTTCGTGGCCTTTTTGCCGTTTTATATGGTCTGAGAGCCTTTTGTCTCGTTGTCGATTCTGCCGTCCGTGGGGGCAGACGGGGCATTTTGTCTCAGAAACAATTTCACCTTCTGCTCCTGTGCGTTTCTTTAGCAACATGCCTCTTTTACTTTTATAATTTGCCGATTTATCTTTCGTTTCCTGTGTCTCTCCTCCATTACTTTTTTTTTTTTTTTTTGGCTCCTTCTTGTTTATCATTTGTCCTGTGTATTTTTTTTTTTTTTCCTTTTATTTATTTTTTCCTAAATACAGGCTGCACAAGGTCAGTGGCGCATAAATGAGAAGGTAGGGAACCCCACAGTGACCAGGGTGAGGAAGGGGGTCGGACCGGAGGTGTGGGGGTTCCTGTGTGTGCCTTTTTGGGGTGGGGGTGTTCCTGTGTGTGCCTGTGTGTGTGCGTGTACTAGAGGCGCATGCAGACTAACTAACTCTCTTTAAGTTATAGGATGCTTTTCAAAAATGATTAGAGATTGCTTGTTTGCTCATATACAGCCGTGCGCCGTTTAACGACGTGGATGCATTATGAGATACGTGCACTTACACATACCTAGATGGTATAGCCTACTGTACATCTAGGCTGTGTGGTGTAACTTAAATCTTCCTGGGTTCTGATGAGCCACACCTGTTCCTGTTATGTACTTGAGTACAGGTGTGGCTCATCAGAAGCCAGGTAGGATAGAAAACCTACTGGACAGTAGCTCTCCAGAACTGGAGTTGGAGACCCCTGACCGATAAAAGGTACAATATAGTTAATACATAAACTAGTAACATACTTGATATTGATAATCAACAAGTATTATGTACTGTACATAATTGTACGTGCTATACTTCTATACGACTGGCAGCGCAGTCGGTTTGTTTACATCAACATCACCACGAACACGTCAGTAATGCGTCGCGCAATGATGTTATAACACTTATGATGTCACTAGGCACTAGGAGTATTTCAGGTCCTTTGTAATCTTATGCGACCGCCGTCATGTATGTGGTCCATCGTTAACCAAAACGTCTTTATGCGACGAATGACTGTATAATGATCTTTTAGTTAATCTGTCCGTATAAGGAAGGATTTGAAAAGCATCCTGTGTAGCTACTAGTGCTGTCTTTTCATACTAACATGCAGTGTTGGTGTGTTGGCCTGGTTCATAACAGAATTTTAGTCTGTTTGCTGGGTGTTTATTAATGCTTTTATGTACATGTGCATGTCTATGGTCTGTTATAATTTGGTAATATTATGCTGGAAAGAGGACATCGGAATCAAACCCACTGCATCATGGGATCTGGCTCTTCTCATTGCTGTTAGTAAACTCTGATTATGGGGTCTGAAAATAGCCCCTTCACAGTCCACCTGCCCTTTTTAAAGGTATTCCGTTCACTCCAGTCAGCCCTGCCTTATAAGTCCCCACAACTTAAATTTATTCTTGTAGTTTACTTAGGAAAGTCCTTTGTCCAAAATGACTTATGTAGTCATGACATTTGCACCTATGGACATACACACCTTGTTTTTTATTAGCTGACATATAGTCCCTCTCCAGATCTTTAAACCACCATCCGGTAACACCTGCTGACCTTAAGCAATGCGCCACCTACTGCGTATAATTTTCTGTGTTTTGGCGGGATGCAATCCTTTCGTAATTTAGGGGATCTGCTTGATTGGGATTTTAAATTTGGATCTTTCTCGTCGCAGTTGCAAAATAATTTTACTGGTATTGCAGAAATGTGGGATATTGCGGAAGCATTGTTTCAGTACCAGTCAAAAGTCTGGATGGATTGTTTATGGATAGGTCCTATTATTTTCTTACTGGAATTGTTTTATTGTTTTTAATAACATTGCTTTATTTACCTTTACACAGTCACAGCTTTCTTGATTATTGTTTTATGCTTGATTGTTCTATGCTAATTTTAAAAAAGTAATAAATGCATGTCAAATAACAAATAAATGCATGTGTTTCTCCGTCACACGACGGTATGATACACTGGAGATACATATGAAGCAACCACTAATGCAATATGATCCGATTCACCCCTATTGCAATGCAGTATAATTTGATTCGTCAGAATGAGACATGTGATACATCATGAACAATGTAATTCAGTAGGGTACACAGTTTGACTTTATTTCTGTGGTTCTTCATAAGCAGGCAGCAAATCATGAATTAACTAGAAAACTGCCATTTTAACTTCACATATTTGTGTCTAATAATTATATATTAATAAATCAGATTTTACCGACACAAAGATGGTAGAAACGATGCACCTGAAATTCATTCTTAATTGTATCCGGTGCTTTTTTAACTGGGGCAAACGCATTGTGAACTTTTATACAGTGCAATCGGTGAATCTTACCATCCTTGCATTAGAATATAGAGCAGTTAATATTTTCATGGTATCTCATATGGTAATGCTGTGCCATGTGTTTGAAATGTATTACACAGTGAATACTGAACTGAAGCATGACAAATCACAATTAAATATTTTCCCCAAGTCGTTCAGCCCTACAAGGAAATTGTTCAATATCTTTTTGAACTTTCTCCAAATTGTAAACTCTTCAAAATGACAGTATTGCAGACCCTTGAAATTCTTTCAACCAGCTTCATATGTAGCCACCTGGAGTGCTTCTCCACCAGTCCTGTAGGAGTTTCCACAAGGTCTGGGCACCTATTGGCCGCCTTGCTCTTACTCTTCGATTCAACTCCTCCCAATCCAGCTCTGTATTGTTTCAGTGGGGGATTGTGGGGGCCAGGTCATCTGTCACAGCACTCCATATTTTTCCTCGTTCACAAGATAATACTTACTATATAACCTTGAGGTTTGCTTAGGGTCGTTATCTTGTTGAAAAACAAATTTTCAGTAGATGTATCCAAACTATTGACTGGTACTATGTGCTGGCAAAACCTGCCATTGTTATGATTTTTCCCAAGGCAAACGTTCCCCTTCTGTCCCTGCATTTTATATGATTTCCCCCCTCGTTTGTATGGGGGGCCTTTATGACAAAACGGCGTTGTTTGGAATGTGCATCGGCTTCCCACAGTTTACTCTCTCTGCCATCCCCTGCCCCACAGAACACTGTTCTGCTTCAGACCACGAGACGTCAATGTGAGGCCTCTTGTCTGAGGGGAATGCAGCTTTTAATTAAATAGTAGTGTAATTTTAGCCCATTCGTTTTACTGTGTAAACTGTACCTCTGCTTCACACACTATCTACACCTTGTGTGAGTAAAGCAAACCATGACTCATGATATCTCATGGGAGGGGGGGGCATAGAAATAGAGGGTAGGGTGGAGTGTAGACACAGAGGAATAGGAAGGGGTCGTAGACATACACAATGTAGCTAGTATTCTGTTAATCCCTGTCGGTGTACTGTGTGGCTTCTCTGCATTCCCTGAGAGAGTGAATGGGGTCTTGTTCTCCCCCGTTATCTTGTTATCACTCTCATTTGTGCTGTTGAATGATCTACTCCCTCCAATCCTGCCCCCCCCCACCCCATCTGATGCAGGATCTCCAACAGGTGATGGTGTCCGGGCCAAACCTAAACGAGACCAGCATCGTTTCAGGCGGTTATGGGGGCACTGCGGAGGGCATCATCCCAACCAGCTCCATTAAAGGTAACACCCCCTCCACACACACACACACACACACACACCCACACACACACAAACATTCACATTGATTTATTTAGCAACTACTTTTGTCCAAAATATAATTTAGAAAGCAGGGTCAACCTGGCCCAGGAGCAACTACAGTTAAGGGCCTCGCTTAAGTCCACAATAGTGACATCACTCTGCCATCCATGGGATTTTGACTTGTGACTTTACCGGTCCTAACCCCACACCTCCCTGGAGAAGAAAAGGGGAATATTGGAGCCACACCTACCATCTTGTTTTACTTCCCTTTGTCACATCTAGCCCATTTGCAGCCTCTCTTCTGCAGCCGCTCTGGAGCCATCTTGATTCCCATGAGTCTTTGCAGCTTCAAATAATTAAAGATGATCTAAATACAGACTCAGTGATCACTGGCACCCACCCCCTCCCCCTACCCCAGGAAATTAAATTTTTATTACATACAAGACGCTATGGGTTTTTGTAACTTGTATTGAAAAACAGACAACCTTTTGAGGACTTGTGTTCTGAATGCCGTCCCGCAAAGCGGCCAGCCGACTAGCCTAAATGTGGCCGGTGGTATTTTTGTAAGTAAACAATTCATGGCCGTCTCTAAAGTTAAGCCATAAAAGGTAAAGGTCTTTGCTTTTCGGTCGGGTAGGTGTGTTTGAACCTCCAGAGAGTGACTGTAGGGGGCTGACTCCCCTTCCACTTTGCCCGCGGAGTCGTTTTGCGGAACTGTTTAAACACTTTTCTTTTCTCTCCTGATCACTTGTGTGCCACAGGTTTCCTTGCATAATGGTTAATTTGCCATCTGTAACAGTCTACTATAAATTACCCCCAAAATAAACGTCTGCCGCAGCAGAATAGGTACATGACCTCCTTCCTGGTGATTAACGTCACTGTAACCTTGATGGTTCTAGGATCTTCTTCCCATTTGGGGTGAGAAATGCTCACAAAAGGCATTCTTCACTAGATCCAAAACATCTGAATATTTGTGATCTACATCTGAATATGTATTGGAAAATGCAAGTTAGAAGTTGGATGGATTTTTTTTCCTAAGTAAATATACAGTCCTGCTACAGTGTGTGATATCAGACCACGAATCGCTTTTACCACGATTGATATTAGTACCTAAGTTCAGTACAACGTGGAATCGCATTTGTATTTTCGTGATCTTCAGTTGGAGAGAAAAGCACTACGCGAACGACAGTGTGATATTGTCTTAGCGAGAAACACTACTTGCACACAAAAACAGCTATCCTTTTTAAATTAACGTACATATGCTTTTCAGGGACTGTCTGTGGACATGTTGCCTTGATTGCCCTTCCACATACCATAGTATTTGTCCTGTGTGCATGCCCAGTCGCATGGTGCCCCTCCATGCAGCGCAATCCATAGTATTTATGCTATGTGCATGCCCGGCCGCATGGTGGCTCAGTGCTCCCTATTCTCAGCAATTGACAAGTTTGTGAGATTAGTATGTTCCGTTGAAGTGGTTACTAGGCAATTCTCGTGAGACCCACAGGAGATATTTATGATATCATTTTGAATGCATTATTATGATTTCTTATTTAAAATGCATATAATTACATTATTGCCCACTGGTGTCACTGGTTTTATTATAAAATTTTTGGCGTAAGTTACTAAGTTTTGGAGTTTCATTCCCCTAACTATATTTTTTCCCCCTGGATATGTGTATTTTATCACATGATTTTAGTGAACGCAAAGTTTTTCAGGAACTTGTTATTCGCGTTGTAGCAGGACTGACTGTATTGTAGAAGCGGGGTGGCATGGTGGTGTGAGGAGTTTGTATGTTCTCCCTGTGTTCTCATGGGGTTTCCTGTCATGGTCCAAAAAGGTCACCTCATCACCTGTCCCCCACGTGTGTGTGTGTGTGTGTGTGTGTGTGTGTGAATGTGTCCTGCAATGGTTTGGGGCCCCATCCTGTAAATGGCACAGGTGGGTACAGAAGGTGGATGGCTATGTTGCAGAAGTGATTGTACAGTGTATGTGTGGGTGGTTTGCTCATATTCCAAATATGAGATGTATATGTTTAATGTATGATGTCTGTATGTAACACTTTGCGGGCACGTGTGCCTTACCGTTAGCAGGTGTCCTTTTGCCTTTCCCTTTGCGCCGCTGGCCTTGCCCATCACACTTCCCCAGGCATCACTAACTGATCACCTGTGCTGATACCACTCTTCTCAGGGCCCGCCATCCATCTCAACCCAGGATATCTGGGAGGCAGACGTATCCCAGCCCCTGGACAAGGTGTCTTCTCCAGCTTCTCAAAATCACGTGCTCTCTTCTTTAGTCAGTCTTAAGGGAACTCCTTATTTTTTTAATCCACATCTTGCCTTTCCACAAGATTAACCTGGTCTTGTCCAATCGGCTGTTCCTGTCTTTCTGGTGGGAGTGGTCACGGCTTTGTAATCACCAATCAATTTCTGTCTTTCTGGTGGGAGTGGTCACGGCTTTGTAATCACCAATCAATTTCTGTCTTTCTGTCTAGGGGAGTGTTTGTGGTTTTGCTTTCCCAGTTCATTGCTATCACCCAAAAACAAAGTGTCCTTTAACCACAGTAGAACCTGCTGGCACTCGGATGGTAAACTCTCACAAAGAGCCTGTCCGACGCAACGGCACCATTCCCAGATGTGAGCTCATGCTTAAGAGCCACGCTGTTGTCGGTTAGGGGTTGCTGGGGCTGAGCCGTATGTACACGCTCGTCCGTCCGCCATCTTTCCGGCTCTGTTTCCTTGTCTCTTTATGAACAGCGTGTATCTGATTGTCGTGTGAGATGGAGCATAAGTATACCGGCTTTCATTTCCTTGTCTTTGCGTAGAAACGAACTGAATGTTCATTCCATCTGTTTTGTGTGCTCACTAATTCTCACTAACATTTTATCCTGTGTCCCATCTCTTTTGTATGTAATGATCGTTAATCATCTCCCTCCCCCTCCATCCCATCTTAATCTGGCCTGGTATAATTTTCCCATTTAACTGTGTTTTTTTTTTTTTACTATTTTTTCTACCACTCCACTCCTATTGGCAATAAATGCTCGAAACAATACCCCTCCGGGCCCCCCCATGACATCCCCTACTCCCGGGATGTGTTCCAGCATCAGTAACCAGTACCAAGTGGCGGCAGTGGTTTGCGAGTGGATTCTGGCCTCTTT
>JAODLD010000044.1:16003640-16016487 GCA_026781065.1 Mormyrops boulengeri | reverse complement strand
TGGCCATGGTCTGTACCTTTCCTAGCTGGAAGGCATTGTGCAGCTCCTGCTCCAGTACTGCTCACACTCGTACCTGAGCTTTCATTGGATCCTCAGCCTAGATTCTCTTAGCACAAGGAGGCGACTCAGCATGTCTGCCTCACTTGCACATCACTGCGGACAAAAGTGTCCGCAAAATAAAAGTAAATATAAACGTAAGACATTTGAAGTTCCCTGTGGCTCATTGTCAAGAACTGAAATTCTGAGTACAGGCAGTCCCCAGGTTAAGAAGGTCCGACTTACGGACAACTCGTACTTACAAATAGACTGCCGTAAAACCTATTATATTAAAAATTTGAGTTAGATGCAATGGTTCATAACGAAAGCACTAACTACTTTTGTGCTGCTCATGAAAACATTGTGTGGCTTCAGCAGGTACAGTACAGTGCAGTATGTAGCTACTTTTATTTTTACTGCATAATTATTGTTACAAATGTTGTTATGTACGTCGTATTATGTACGATATATTTTTCCGACATATCTATAAATCTGACTTAGAGACAGAGTTAGGGAAGGGATCTCGTTCGTAACCTGGGGGCTGCCTGTATTGGATGATGATTTCACATCATGTTGCTTTTGAAGTAGAGGGCCACATCTTCACGCGCATCTGACCCTTGGCCGGACATGGCTTGCCCCCCCCCCCGCAGGTGAAGGTGATGCACAAACAGCTCCTTCTCTTCCACAACGCCATCTCCGCCTACTTTGCCGGGAACCAGCAGCAGCTGGAGCAGACACTCAAGCAGTTTAACATTAAGCTGAAGCCTCCGGGGTCCGACAAGCCGTCTTGGCTGGAGGAGCAGTGAAGGTCCCAGCATCGCCAACCGCCATCCCAAATCCTGGAACCACCACCACCTCCACCACCCACTTCTGTTCCCGGTCTCCACCCTTTTGCCCTGCAGCAGACCATGCAGGCAGACGGGATATACGCAGGCCAAGATGAACGCCGGTAGGAGAGCCAACGGCAGCCAGACCTTGAGAGACCAGCACTCTTAAATAAAAAATGGGGGTTCATTATTGCATTTCTCCTTTTTTTTACCTATTTGTCACTCTTCCTTCCCTTTCCTGTATGATCTATCTTGCTAAAATTTGGTACTGCACATCTAAAGATCCCTGCAGACGTTCTAGGCATGTAGGAATGCCAGTTGTCTTTTCTGTTGCCCCTCAATTTTATAAAGCTGTTCTCAATATTTTCAAGTGAAGGATTAGAAAAATAAAAACACAGAAGATCCCTTTGCTCCAACACAGGCAGTGCAGTGCCTGGTGACCCAGGACTGCAGACCCAGAACTCTGTCTGACCTTCGCCGAGAGAAGCTGCACTCTTTACTGCAGCTGTGACTTATCTATGAAATGTTTCGTCACGTTGACTGAGCCGATGTCAGCATATGTGTGCAAATAAGTTCCCTGGGGGGAAAAAAATGAATGAAGACTTCAAGCGCTGATATCAGGCCATGACTGAAGATAGCAGTTATGGTGAAGGAGCTCAGGACCTGACAATCGGAAACCGAGACGTTGGGAAACGGAGAGTACGTGAGAGTGCCATTTCAACGAATAACGGATTCTCTTCTATTTTTGAATCTGGTTGTTCTGTTTCACTCAAATGCTAATGATCTATATTGATGCCTTTTTTTGTTTTATGAATGTGAACCATTCACTGCCAGAGCATAATTACCAGCGCGCGTTGCCGGATTAAAAGCCTTCTCATCCAAAGCACCAACAGATGCGAAACACGTCCAATTTTTTTTTCTTTCTCCTTCTTTCAGTTTTGGCATGCTTGCAATTGTAACGCCTTTTACCAATTAGACGTGAGCTCAATGCTGGCACTAATTACCTGGTTGTCCTGCACTGAAATGGGCCCATAGATCTCCCCGCCTTCTTGAAACCAATTAGTGGGTTTCGTATATTGCCTGAGCTTCATCTGAAAGGCGTATCAGAGTTGCAGTCACCGTACTTACTGTTGTCAGTTTAGTTAACGTCCCGGGCTCGGTGTGTGTGTGTGTGTATTTGTGTGTGCATGTGCGTGCATATTTGTGTTGTGTTCCTTTGTGTTTTTGTCCTAACATTCCCCCGTTTATTTAAAAAATATATATATCAATTAAGCAAATGTAAGAACACTAAATTTGGGATGTTTACAGAATCATATCCCATTAAGTAGCTTAATCACAAAAAGATTCTCTTTTTTTTTTTTCTCCCTCTCTTTTTCTTTTTCCCTCTCTCTGTTCTCTTTGTTGCCATTTTATTTTCTCCAAAGTGGTTAAACGGAGGGAAACGGGGCAATTTTTACATATCCACTCCGTGATGTGCTATTGTGAAGGGCAAGCGAACATAAGGCTAGTGTCCTCATGTCTCACTGATGCAGACACATAAATCAGATATTGCACTAAATCAGCTAGACGTGTAAACCCCCCCCCCAACCCAAACACCCCCCCAGTCCTATTTCCAAAAAGGATTCATCTTGAAAGCCGTAAGCAAACTTGTGGTTTCAGTAATGGATAAAAAACATACAAATAATCACAGAATGGTTTAACAAAGTGTGATAGATTAAGTCACTCCTTAAGTAGTATTAGTTATTAGGGGAAATGACAGAGTTTATGTATTTTATCATTTGCGTACAATCTATTTTTTAGGCTGCTCTGTGATATTGTAGTGTATGAATGACTGTATATATGTAATGATATTTAAGATGAAAAATTAAAACGATGTCTTGGGGTTATGTGGATATCTGCTATTACTCGTCACCTGAATCTTACCCCTCCTGGAAGTAGTCGTATGACTAGAACATGCAACAAAATTAAAACAAGAATGTTTTCAAAGACCTGTGTCTTCCTTTAATATCTCCTGTAGTATGGTTTTCACGGGAGGCATGTGCTTGAGTAATACATTTGATCTTGTACATTTCTCTGCATGCAGGATCTCAAACTGTTTCAGAAAGACCTCATGTTCCTGGAAATATTTACAAGATGCCTTTGCATCACAGTTTTTGCGTAAGGTTTTTTTTGGTGCAGAAGTGGTTTACCTTCGCCTACTTCCACAGTCTGAGAGAGCGTTTCTGCCGCTGTCACCACCGTGAATATCTGCCACCGGTATAATCCTGTACTGCTACCGCCAATTGCAGACATGGTAGGATTTGTCCAGCAACTCTGTTAAGACCTTTCTGCAACGGGTAACCCTTAAAAAAGTCAAGAACTCCAGGCAAGAAGCCTCCTTTTACCGATACAGCGCCACACCAGGATGAAGCCTGCATCGTAGAGTGCAGAATTAACATAGAACCAGAGCATTACCGATGTTCACCACGTGAGGGGGCATCGACGCGTTACCTTTTCCACTAACTTCGTCACGTAGCCTATTTTAGAGACCATAATAACAAAAAGCTAGTATAAGATTGCTAGATTCATACTCTTTACAGAGTTTCACAGTGATATGAATACAACAAAAACATTCACTTAGAAATACATTTAAACAAAGTGATGTAATATTGACTACTCGATATGTTTGTGTTTATCTAATTTAACTCCAATATTTTTAAATAAATTGATTCCATAAAAAAGTGGCAACGCTTTATTTGACGGGGCACAAATGCTCAGTCGCTACTGAAGCACGAATTATGAACAAATATAGTCTCTACTTGAGATAAAAGACGCGTCACGATTGATTGATGATGAACAAACGTGGGATCAGTATTTCTCTTGTGTTATTCATTACTTGTTCCTTCAGTAGTTCACAAAGGTTTACAGAATTAACAGATATAGCAACTGCTTGGGATGAAAGATACGTCATGATTAATTAATGATGAACAAACATGAGATCAGTATGTAACAAAGTCTGTGGTTAATTAATACATATAGGGGGACACAGTCCCCGTCAAGTAAAGTATTACCAAAAACAATATAACACTGAATGACTAGTAAGGATTACTAAAAACTGTAGCCTGTAGAAAACATTTATAACTTTTTGGATGGACAGGGACCTGAACGCTCTTTGGACTGGGGAAGCGAGGCCCCCGAATATTCCCCAGCACACAGGGATATCTACAAAGCAGCGGCCCCCGACACGCCAATATTATAATCAGGCCCTAGTCGAACACGCAGTGCTCCAGAGTAAAGGTCTCATTTCACCAGTAAGGACCTTGCGCAGTTCTGCACAGACCTTTGTATTTAAATTATTAAGCTGTGCTTTCCCAATATCAAACTCTCTTATGCCGCTGGTCAGTTAGTCTCCTGCAGAGAGATAAAAACTTAATTTTACGATGGAGAATGTGCTTTGCTGATGTCAGTAGCGTAGGTGATTCACAAACCCCTTTAATCCTTGTGAACAAATGTAACTTTTGATATTACTGGAGGTAGATTATTTGTTACAAGCGTAATTTTATGGGTTCAACAAATAGTTCCGTAATTACGCTTTAAAGATACATAGACTGATCAATCGGACATGGCTATTGTTTGTTGATGAGGCAAACTAATCCAATTAACAGCCTACGTGAACCCACTAACACCTTCCTTTCAAATACATGTGATGGTATCAGTGATTCTTTCGCTCTTTGAAAACGCCGATGCAGAGACTGGGAGTGTCTGCAAATCCGTGGTTGCCAACTCTCACGCATCTGGCGTGATACTCACGCTAAGGCAGGAAAACACAATGCAAATATATATTATCCCATTATAAACACCGTAAGCTTTGCAAACCCTACTGACTATTCACAGGGCAGTAAAACTGTTACATACATGTAAATGCGTGTACATGTGTCCGTAGACTTGCTTCAAACTGAGTATCTCACTCCAGCCAGCTGACCAAAGTTGGCAACCCTGCAAATAAGCCAGTTCAAGTCTATAAAACAGCACACGAACGATGATCCCGGTAAAAGAATAGGCTACAAGTGCAACTAATTGCAAACCGAGTATAAAAAGCATTGGTATTGTGATGTTCTAATAGATGCCACCGAATATCCTTTCTGCGTCTTATTGATATTCATAGGTAGTATGTTATTTGGAGGCAGGGGCAGCGGTTTCGTCCTGCTCATTGTCTATACGGTCCGGCAGCCGAAGGAGTTAATTGCGGATGTGGGACAGAGCTGCAGGTGAGCGGAACCATCGATTGTGGGCGGCGCTGGCGGCGGCGTAAAGGAGGGCAGCTTCGGGCCGCCCCGGTGGTCGTGCTACTGGCAAACGAGGGTGGACTGTGCCGGTGCCTGGCCTGGACAAGCGGCGCTTTTAATGCCAAGGGGAAGCCGCTACCTGGTGAGTATTTCCCATCATTTAAAACTCCCTAATCGCATTTTTTTTTTATTGATGCATTTCTTATAAGTCCCCCTGACATTGTTAAGAGGTTGTCAGCGGCCGTCAATTAGCCGTTTTTCCGTTTATTACATCAATTCCCTCTTTACGCTCCTCTTGATCTGTGCCGGCCTTGTTTTCCGACGTTGTTTTTGTTTGTGTTGAATGGTAATACGTTTATCTAAACATCGTGCGGTTAAATAACAGAAAATAGGAGCGGGGTGGTAAGCTGTTACTCCAAATAGACTTTAAGGGAGGAATCGGGACAAACTGGAGGAAAATGTTGATAAATAAACGCAGTTGCTTTCAAAGCGTAGTTGAATAACACCAGTTTCGGTCCCATTGTTTATACGCGTTTGCGTCCCATGCCAAAGCAGACAGGTGTTAACGAATCTCCAAAATGAATATAAAAGGCTCTGAATTGCTGAGCATGCTTAGGCGAAAGTAACTTGGCGTTTGTTTTGTGGCCTTTGAGTTCCCATACCGCAGCTTCCGTGGACCTGTAACGTTACGCGTTTTCGGAAACTTTCTGAAATACATTTTTTGAAATGTCGGGTCTTATAGTGAAAGTGGTGCCGTTATCATTAAGATTGGTCCTTTGGTGCTTGACATGAACATGCTAAGCTCGGCAGTTTGCGGCGGCGGCTGGACGCGTTGGATTCGCATTGCCGTTTCCACGAATCCGATAACCGGAGCAGCGTATCTGCGGGCAGGTTCACGAGTTTCACTCCGCGTATCCCATCCGAGATAGAATAAAAAAAAAAAAAAACACTCGGGTGATGTGTCTGACGCAAAATGTTTTCTGGTGCAGGACCAAAGCAAAGGAATATGTGCAAATTTAAACTTAACGGAAAAAATAATTCCTTATAATTATTGTAATTTGGAAACATTTCTGTGTCTTTGTTGCAGCCACATCTGGAAGGAGAGAGGACAAGAAGGAGACGTGCTGTCAGCCACAATTACCCTTGACTTTTAAATTGTTGCCTTGGGAGTGGCTTTCTGAAGGGTGACTGAGTTGGCGGCTTGTCGCCTCTGTCCCCCAACCCTCCCTCCACCCGCACATCTCTGATGGATGGTGATGTCGCCATGCTCGTCGGCCAGCCTCCATCTCCTCTCCCTGCCAGGCCCTCACCGAGTGAGGTGGGGTCCTTGACCACGGGGGCACCTCCTCCCCCTCCTCCGCCGCCCCCTCTTCCGCCTCCCCCACCTGGCAATGGCGTCGGCGTGCAAGGTGGCCATTTCAGCCGGGCTGCCCACCGCCAGTCCAAGATGCGCAACTTCAATTGGGATACGTTACCGTGGCAACGTGTACTGGGCAAGCGCAACGTGTGGACGGCCTCGCGGGCACGTGAGGATTTCCCGCTGGACACAAAGTACATGGAGGAGCTGTTCAGCCGCTGTGAAGCTGCTCGGCCCATCAATGACTGCAAGGGCACAAGTGTTACCATGACAACAGAGATGGTGTGTGCAAGCCCCGCCCCCTGTTCCTACTGCCCATAATGCCTCAGGTTTAGCCAGTTATTGATACCCCACATATTGCCTAGTTAGTATTTCTTGACACACAATTGGAATGCAGTTTGCTTGGTGTAGTTTCTTGCTTTCTGTGTAGGGTTCTGGAGGGGGAGGGATAATAAGATACTATTTTCACTGTAAATGAATTTTAGGGCAAAGTTCAGCTTCAGCAGTGTCGAAGAGCACCATGACATGGTGTGCGAATGCTTAGAATCATGGAACCGGTGCTAGTTCCCTGTCAGATGGAAAGTACTACAATTGTATTACATACCAAAAGATGCAAACAGTTGCCCCCCCAGGCCACAGAATTGCAGAAAGGGATTGTGGTTTAGGACTAGGGTTGCAGACAGGTGGTAAATTTCTGGGAACTTTCCGTTCCATGGGAAGTTAAGCTGGGGATTTTTGGAACTATTCCAAGTTGGAAACTTTCCTTGGGAATTATGGGGATTAATGGAAAATTCCCAGAATTTTGCAACCCTATTTAGGACATACCTTTGTCTGTATCTATTTATAGGGCATGATATCAGGTGTAAATATGCCATATGCAAAACTAGCAGCCAATACAAATACATACTATGCAACAGTAATGTTCTTATCTTGTAACCAGATAAAATGGTAGAATCTCCAGGATCATTTGGCGCCTTGTTATTATTGGCTGTTAATGATGATGGCTGTGACATTGCCGGCAGAACTTGCCTCATTTGGGGCGCACTAATGTACATAATGACAGATGGATGTATTTCTGAAAAGGGCGGGTTGATGAAGTCCTGATACTGTACATCCCCCAAATATAATCGTCTTAAGTTTAGAAGGAAGTGTCCTTCTTATTAACTGACATAATATGGTTATTCATGTTTCAGGCCTAGATAACAGTGAATAAAAAGGAAAACCATGTTAAACTGCTTTAATGTACTTCTGGTGAAGTAGATGAATTTAACATCCACCTTCCTCCTTGCAGATTTCCATCCTAAATTCGAAGAAGTGCATGAACATTGGCATCTTTCTGAAACAGTTCAAAAGGTGAGCATCTATATGAGTAAATACTGTGGGCAGTGACTGGAAAGGGACCAGATCCTGACACTGGTTATGACTTTATGCACTGAACATATCACTGAGTATCCATCAGTCAGTGATGTATACAGGGGCGGGGCCACTGGCCTCAGCTGAAAGCTGACTGGCTTCCGGCGTGCCCCTTCCTGTCAGTGGCCAACTCAAAACATTTCATTGGCTGATAAGGCTGGCCCTTCTGTATGAATTATGCCCCCTCTTACGGCGTCCTCACATTAAAATATCCTAGCTTTGCCCCTGCTCAGTGCTTTTTGTTTTCGGGTTTTCACTGTAATTGTTAATTTACAGTTTGTTCGTTTTACAGAGGTATAGACTCTGAATTTTAGCCCCAAATGGGACATGGATTTAATCATCTAGGGAAAAAGAAAACTAATACTTGTGTGTTTTTAGGGATTTTTATAAAACAATTGGTCTGTGCTGGCGAGCTTCTGTGGAATTATATTGAGATGTCTCCTCGCCTTGTGCAACTGAACTGCAGGGCACTGTTAAAGGAAATCTATTTGCTTTTTGTGACCTTTGTAGGCCGGTAATGGAATTGATCAGAGACATCCGGCAAGGCAACTGGATGGCTTTTGGAACGGGCAAGTTGAGAGAGTTGTGCAAGCTTCTGCCTGAGGTGGAGGAGGTGAGCAGATACTGTTATCTTTTAACATGGGACAATAAGCGCTACTTTCATCTTTGAAGGAGCCCTGTCTGCCACCATGTGATCTTGAAGTAGATACCGACTTCACCGTTTTGCATAGAAGTGGCAGCTGTGGTCCGGTTATTTAAACAGTGTGTCCCGTGCGCTTTCAGGTGAAGATGCTGAGTGCATTTAACGGAGACTGCTCCCAGCTGACAGAGGCGGATCACTTCATGGTTAAGCTGGTTAAGGTGCCTGGGTAAGTACTTGTTACCTTGTTACCATTTGGTCGCCGTTATCCAAGGACGCCTCTACTTTCTCAGGGCCCCTAGGTAAAGCTTTACTTTTGAGCCCTCCCTACTAAGAACAGTGATGATCATTTCACTACCTGTTCTGTCTATGGTTAGGATCACTCCTGCTGTTACCGTCATCATAAGTATTAGTCGTGTAGCTTTAAGCCATGTCTGAAAGGTGTGGCTCTGTGATGTACTGTATGAACCTCCTAAAAGGATTCTTCCCAATCCCATGTTTCCCTTCAGCTACGAGGAGCGGCTCCACAGCATGGTCCTCAGGGAGGAGTTCTTTCCGCTGATGGAGGAGATAAAGGAGGCCGTCACCGTCATGACGACGGCTGCCAACGGTAAGGCATGATGATAAGGGATCACGCTCGTACGGAACGGTGATGTCGCGTGCCTCCTGTATCTGTATCCATACCTGACCCGATTTTACACAAGGTTGCCTTCTTGCCGGGGGTTGGGGATGCACTGCGTTGTTGACCGCTGCATCTTCTCTCCAGAGCTGCTGAACTGTGACGACCTGCACTCAGTCATCCGGCTGGTACTGAAAGCCGGCAATTACATGAACGCCGTAAGTTTATACGCGGGTGAGGTATCGGTTTCCATTGTGGCCAGTCAGGTGCATGGCTCCGCAGACTGTTCTCGAGTGGGAATTGACACCTGCCTTGATGTACGTCCTTTCGTTAGGGTCTATGATGCACAAATGTGAAACTCCAGCAGTCTAGCCCTTTCGTATTCATTTGTCAGAAGCCTTCTAGTGATCGTGACGTTTAAGCGCTGTCTCCCCCCCCGCAGGGCGGCTATGCTGGCAGTGCTATTGGCTTCCGGATGTCCTCCCTGCTGAAGCTGGTAGACACAAAGGCCAACAAGCCGGGCATGAACCTCATGCACTACGTGGCCATGGTAAGGGCTGTGAACCTATCCCCTGCTGTCAGTCACAAAGGCTTATGTGTGCTCTCCATGCCACATTCTTACGGGTCATAAGAACACACTTAAATTTTTCAAAAAATAATGCTTTTTAATAATGCTGCTCTGTTTAATGCTTTTTTTTAAATAAAAATAAATTAAATTTAAACCATTCCCTTGACAGGTTTAAGATCAATAACACAAAACTAGATAAAATGTTTTTACATTTTTCAACTTTATCGCATATAACCCACAATAATTTTATTTTTTTTTTGTGCAAAATTTTGTTTTGTCTTTTTTTTTTTTTGTATAATTTTGATTCTGTCTCCAAACTCATTGAAGTCATTATGTAACAGTAATGCATTTGGGAGAATGACCCTTATGTCCTTCCTGTCCTTTTCCCTCATTCTCAGCAAGCACAGGAGATAGACGCTGCTTTGCTGACGTTCCCTGACCAGCTTCCACACATCAGAGCCACAGCCAGGTGCGAGGCGTCCTGAAACTCCGAAGGGCTTGGGTATGTCTCTAGGTGGGACTCGTGGATGGACTAAAGCGGATGCTGCATGTGACTCCCCTGCACAGAATCAATAAGCAGGAAGTGGAGACTGACTTCCAGAGGGAGGTGGAGAAAGTTCTGGAAGCGAGGGCGAACGCCAGCAAGCACCAGGAACTGCAAATGCAGATGGAGAGCTTTTTCATGGTGAGGGGAGGCATGCACCACGTGGACTTCTGCCACGACTTAATCATCTTTTGCCATTTATGGTATTATTATAATGGAGGGGGGGGCACCTTTCTCGATTGTGAGACTGAGAATTCATGCTAGGGCTGTGGATTTGACGATATCAGATCGCGCTGCAGTGCACATTCTATCAGTTTGCAGTTGTACGGCTCATCTGAAGCTGTAGCCATATCTGTCTCGAGGTAGTGCTTCAGATTTCTTCCCCTCGCTCCCTTTCGCCCCCCTCCTCCCAACATGCAGCACATTCCCAATGTGGCAACATGGACCACATGGTCCCGACCAAAGAATTTGACATCGGTAATATGTAACTTGTTTGGGTTTTCCAAAACTGACACAGAGCAAACAAGTCTTTTGCAAAATTTGCAAAGATAAGGTTTGCATGTCAGATGGCAGCACAAAGATCCTTTAACTACCTCGAAAGAGACACCCGAAAGAGTATGAGTGTACTGGTTGTACTGTGTAGTAACTCACAAAATATCGCCTACCCCTATTTTGTGCCTTTAATTTTCCAGTTTAAGAATTTTTAGTTATGTACTTAATACTTCAGACTAGTGCCAATTAATACACGACTATGCAGTTTCACACCACTGTGTTAAACGCTGCATATATACTAACTGAGAATGTTCAGTGTTAGTGTAGAAGTAAATGCAATTTAAGTGCATAATTAGCTTTTTTTTTGAGGAACCTAATTACCTTTTGAGTTAAAACTGTTCCTGTATCTTTGGTTATTTTTGTGTGTGAGATGAACCAGACATTTAAAGATTTTTTTTGCATTTGAATAATCATTCAACATTTTGCCTGCAAGTCAAGCAAATATAAAGCAGCAGTCCAATGAAAATGTCATGTTGTCTTGACCGCCCCCCCCCCCCATTTTTCCTCCAGGAAGCAGAGTCCCAGGTGGCTGCGGTGGAGTCATCCTTCCAGGCCCTGAGTTCAGTCAGTCATGTGGTGGCAGAATTCTTCTGTGAGGACCCCAGCCTCTTCAAGCTGGACGAGTGCTGCTTCATCTTCCACTCCTTTTGTGACAAGTTCATCCGGGCTCTGCAGGTAAAGCTGTGCCCTGTTTGGCCAGCAGAGGGGACTGTTCTGCAAGGGGTTGCTAGTATTGGAAGACCAAGGTTGCGCTCCACCGAACTAGACTTGCATGTTGCCTTTTTATCTAGTTTAATGGAGCTCCTTTGGTTAGGAACATGGTGGCTAAGTGAAGGAAGCTGAGTATTTGATTCCCTTCCTTCCACGCAGGAGAACCACGAGCGTGAGGAGGCTGAGGAACGGAGGAGGCAGCAGGAAAGACAGCGCAGCATTGCCAAGCGGCGCTCCACTGCCACCTGCTCCAGGATGGAGCGCGACATGGAAAGTGTGGCTCTGGAGAACCTCCTGCACACCTACTTGACCAGCCACTGCGCTCGGCGGAAAGCGGGCCGGACTGCCGAGCTTGGGAATGCGGGCAGCCCAGAACGAGTGGAACCGCAGTTGAGCAGCTGGAATTCCATGCAGGATTTGAGATCCAGCGTGCCCCGGGACGGGCTGCCCTCCATCAACGACACGCCGACCCCTAAAGCCCGCAAGTCGAGGGGCCAGGCTTTGCTCCCCAAGCGGAACGGTTGCAGCTCTCAGGTGGAGAAGCATGACCAGGTCTCATTGGAGGAGGAAGATGAGGCGGACGCGGAAGTAGCGGAGGAGGTGCCAAGGACGCCGGAGGCCTCTGGAGAGGTGCTAGCGTACCGGATGCGTTGGGGCAGCCTGTTTCCCGGGGAGTCCCCCCTCCCAGCGTCATGGTCACCCGGCGGAGCAGCCACTTCGCCGGCCAGTCGCATTCCTCAGGACGAAGGCAGCCCGCGGACCATCCTGAGCCTGTCGCCCATGACGACTCCCAAGTCCACCCGCCGTCACACCATCTCCATGCCCCTCTCGACATCTTGGTGCGAGCTACACTCGGCACCCTCGACTCCCATCCAGGCCACACCCTCTCCAACCGAAGCCGTGCCCCTGACACGATCCACACCCCCTCCCTTGGGCCTGGTGGCAAAAATTAATTCTGCGGACAGCTTTCTGCCCTCCCATATTTCAGGTGAGGCCTCTATACCCATGGTGCTCTCGTTGTCCAGTGACCATGAGCCAGGGGGGCCCGTCCAGGGCCTTGGGATTGCCTCCAGTCCCCAGGAGGACGGTGGGGTGACTGAGCCTGTCCACAGTTTCCGTCTGGGTCACCTGTTCCAGCGGCGGCAGAAGCCCATGGCACCTAAGTCAGAGAGGCAGGACGGCTCTGCTTTCGTGTCCTTCTTCAAACGCCTCGGAGAGCGAGGTGGTCGCCACGGTGATGACGAGGTGGAGGTAATAGTCAGGGACTCCTGAGGAAACTGGTTACTTTGGGGGGGGGGGGGGGGGGGCTTTATAA
>JAODLD010000044.1:15969704-15990927 GCA_026781065.1 Mormyrops boulengeri | reverse complement strand
CCCCCCCCCCCCCCCCCCCCCCCCCCGCCGACCCCGGCCGCCGGCGCCCCCGCAGCAGAATTGTCTGGCAACAACTTCCCTTCCCTTCTCTGTCTCATTATTGGGGATTCTTGGAGGCCTTCAGTGGTTAATCTGGAGACTGACAACAATATAAAGTTTCTGGCCTAGTCATCCAAACAGACATGGCAAGTGAGACCTGCAGTGTCTGTGAGTCTGTGTGTGTGTGTGTGTTCAGTTTGACTAACAGCATTTCAGGGTTCGCGTAATAGGCTGCGTGGTGTATGGGATCGCCACACAGGCTCATCCGTTCGGCTGCTGTGATGGTGTTTAATGCCTTTGCAATACATCACCGTGGAGAACATCCTCTTAGCATCCTCTGAAAAGCGACCCAGACCGCTCCATCCTTTCTGCTTCCAGACTGACCAGGAGAGACAAGACCAGGACAAAGCCGTTATGTGTGTGTGTGCCAAATTGCACACATTTACCTCTCCAACCACATCGCAAACATCAGTTGTTCATTTGCAGTAACCACACCCTCCCCATCTCCCTATTTGTTTTTTTTTTTCATTACCATGGCTGCCCTGTTCAAGATCTTGCCAATCTGAAGTATCCTGCGTGTGACCGTCAACGCAACCTTCATCGATCGGGATCGAGCCTTGGTTTCTGCTGACGGGTAGTGAAAAGAATTTAATGAGGCTGGCAGGGGAGGGACCATGGCTGTCGCCTCCTCGCATCGACTGAACGCCAGCTAGCTTGCTGCATTGCCGAGGCATCAACACCCAGGCGAGGGAAGATGATGGAAGTCATTAAACAAATGAATCCAGCTGACTATCAGTTAACCGCCACCTTGCTGATATCGGGCTGCTCAGGGCCCTGAATCCTCTGCTCTGCATTTCGGCTGTTTATGACTTTAAAGAAATTAGCTGTCGGAGACTCCCATTATGTGATTTCATGCTGCAGTTTGATGCTGACAAACAGACATAATATTTTTATATGTATGTTGAATATGCTGCATATAGCATGTAAATCATTGCCTGCTGGTACAAACCAGTTTCATGCCTGAACAGCAAAATGCTTCGCGTAAGCGCTTGTAATTTTAATTACATAATCACATGAAGTTTAGTGACATGATAATTATATCTTTGTGTCGTTTGCTTTGCTTTTTATTAATTATGGCACACGTTTTTTTTTTTGTTTGTTTGTTTTCATGTTTTCTCTTTTGGAATTTTTTTTGTACAATTTGTCGAATCACCATTGAGGATTTAAGTTCTTCTGAAAGCACACGGCTGTCCCCACGCACGAGCTTCCGGGCCCTGTATCCGCGGGAGCTGTCTGCCTAACGACCCCTCTGACTCGTCATCGTCGACTGCCGCATCCCAGCGAGCTAACAAGGCACTAATGAGGGTTCCGGGCAAGACCTGCTTAATGTTCAGTTCCGGGAGATTGTGTGCTGGAGTTTCCAGGGCAGGAGAACTAGACACCAGCAGTGAGGAGGAGAAAATGAGATGTTCCAGAAGCACCAGTAAATAGTGCTGAATAAGGATTGGTGGTTTCTCGCCCATACAGACGTGTTACCAGGGTTGTATACACATTTGGGTATCCTGTAGTACATTCTTCTCCAGCAATGAGCAGACAGTGAGATACTTTGACTTTTACAAAACCACAGCCGTCTAAACATGTAAATGTTTATTGAAACCAGGATTAGTTTTATGTCCCGCTTTGGGCCTCAGGCTGCATCACGA
This sequence comes from Mormyrops boulengeri, assembly GCA_026781065.1. Taxonomy (NCBI): domain Eukaryota; kingdom Metazoa; phylum Chordata; class Actinopteri; order Osteoglossiformes; family Mormyridae; genus Mormyrops; species Mormyrops boulengeri. The sequence continues at coordinate 15,989,185 of JAODLD010000044.1, read as the reverse complement.
TGCCACAGCTCCAGCGGATTAAAACAGCCCAAATATGCATGCACGTGCACACACGTCCTACGCAATGGGAAACCGGGCCAACCGGCATGCACACGCAAGCCATCATGCTACAGGTGTGCCCCCACCCCCACAGCTCTGAAGGCATGGCCTCCCCAATGTGAAGAAAACAGTAGCTTTCCAAGTTTCCCAAGTTTTGCAGGCCTAGTATAACTGTAAAATTTGCCATTGGACATGCTGGTTGTTGGACTTGATAAGAAAAGGAGGCATGATATTAATTGGTAATTAAAGTAATTAAAGTTCACGTTAACCTGATCCAGGATCAGATTTGTCCAGCCCTTCCCTGCCCTGATGTTTTGTGCTAGCCCCTGTGTGTCTAGACTCGTTAAGGACTGCCTAATGAACAGCAGCCGCTGCACAGACAGGCCGGTTAATGTGGAGAAGTGGACTGCGTCTCAGTGAGATCCATCTGTGTTATGTTCCTTCTTTTTGTCCTTTTTCTCGTTCTCCCAATCCCCCTCCTTTTGGCCGTAGCCCGCATCTAGCCTCACGTGGCTCCTGGCGCCCCATGTTATGTGATGCAGCGTGATTGGATGCACAGGCCGGCACAGGGAAGATGACAGCTGGGGGGTTGAGGATGCAGAGAGGGGATATGTAATGACTCAACCTAGAGTGAATGAGCAGACATCAAAATGGACCAATGTTTATCAGTATCACCCGTTTGTACCACGCAAACATGTCTTAGCAGATCTGATTAGCACTCTTGACCAAAGTATCCCCCCACCCCCCCATGGGGCTGGGAAATATGGGCAAGCATCTCACCGGGATCAATGCATTTGGTCCGTGAAATCCGGAAGATTCTGGATCCATGGTGCATGAAATGAAAAGGATTCTGTCTTCATGGCGTCCCGCTGGATAAGTACAGACAATAATTCGTTTTTGTGTGTTCAGATGGTAAATGCCGAAATCCACAGCAGTTTGAAACCCCATTGGTTTTGAACTGTATTGTTACGCTGCAATTCTTTTAGCAGTTTGCCATGCTGTTCGTTTATACAGCTGGTATTTTTGGCCAGAGTTATCAACAGTGGCGTTTCTCCCGGGACTAGAACTAATGACCTTCAGCAGTGCTGCAGTCACTGTACCGTCTGCCTGCTGGCCCCAGATCCCATGATAGAGGAAGGCCACAGTACTGGCTTAATGTTAGTCATCCGTGTTATGTGAGCCAATGAGGTGCCGGCAGTGAGAGTTAAGCAGAGGTGGAAAGTTCAGGTCCAAAAAGTAAAAATCCGGGCCATGATTTAGTTTCAACAGACCAGTTGAGTATAAAGCGTAACAGTTTTAGAGTACACCACTGGCTGAGAGAGGAGAGGAAAGGAGCACACACTGATAATAGCATGTTGCCACACTCACCTCATGGCAAACCACTTCAGGGATGAGAACCTGAGTACAGCCATGTGACACCTCAGTACCACATTAGTCCAAATGGAACAGTGTGAGTTTTTTCCAGTGGCTGGACTGCCAGACCTGCTACCAACCCCCAAATTTTCCTTACAAGTTGAAGGACCTGCTTGCAGGGCTGGATGTAGGTTAATGTCTTACCCAGGATGAAGCAATTGCAGGTTAAGGGCCTTACTCAAGGGCCCAACAGAAGAGAACTGCTCCTGCCTTTCATGGGATTTGAACCAACAACCTGCCAGCACAGACGCCTAGCCTCACAGCCACCGCTCTGCTATTGTCATTGTAAAAACATACAATGAAATTCCATGTGGCAACCATCATGTAGCAAAGCAGCAGTATTGGCAAGAATAATTATCAAAACGGCACCGTTTGGCCAGAAAATAAATAAAATGAATAAATAAGTGAGTACAGTGGGTGAATTAGAATAATTAAAATGATGACTGAAGTAGGCAGCCGCAATGTTCAGTAGATCAGCAATAGGTAAGATAAACACTCCTAGCTCAAAAAAGTAGCCACTCCCCTGTCTGCTCACCCTTCCGCCCCAAAACATCCTGAATCCGCAACCACAGGGAACAAGCAGGTACTGGAGGCCAAGCAGTTGATGCTGCGCTTCTTGTATCCCAGCATGGTCCTGGGCACGCGGCCCTGCCGCACACAGGAGATTTTTAACTCCCCCTTCTCATGCTGGTAGCCCTGGTGGGTGGGGGTGCGGAGGGTGGTCCACCCCCATCGTGGGAAAGCGGCAGACATCCTGCCTCTTGGCCCCGTTTGCCGAAGGCACCGCGGGACGGAGATCGACAACGTCGCCGCCCAAGTCAGCAAACCTGCGGCAGGCTGAATTATGCAATGTGAACAAGTGTGCCGTCCCTGCAGGCGGCCAACCATAACCGGTGCTGAGTTTGATTAAGAGGATGAGAGAAACTGAGGAGCTGTACACAGTCAAATTACATAACCATACCAGGCAGTTCAACTAATCAAAAAAATAATGGCTTTAGCAGAGAATGGCTCAGCAGTTTTGAGAAACTTTGGGATTTATTGCCTGCCCCGTGGGTGGTGCAGTGGCTCAGACTCCTAGGGTGATAGGTTTGAATCTCACCCCTGCAGTATATGTGTGTGGAGTTTGCGGTTCTCCTCAGGTCTGGTGGGTGTGCATGTGTATTTCAGTATTTCAATTAGATTGGCATTTACCTTACACAAGCCTATGTTCAGCAGAGTGTTTCTCTATGTAGGTCATGCTACTACGAATCAGCAAATGTGACAATATGATAACATTTACTGTGCAAGACAGGGGTAGAGCATTGCGCAGGGTGAGACGGAGGGCAGTGTGATATAACATTCTGTGCACAGCAGTGGGCTTTGAGGCAGTACACCAGTATATTAGCAAGGCAGTGCCAAAGGACAATAAGACAGCGCAGTGTAAGGGCGCCAAAAGGACAATAAGACAGCGCAGTGTAAGGCGGCGCCGAAGGACAATAAGACAGCGCAGTGTAAGGGCGCCAAAAGGACAATAAGACAGCGCAGTGTAAGGCGGCGCCGAAGGACAATAAGACAGCGCAGTGTAAGGGCGCCAAAAGGACAATAAGACAGCGCAGTGTAAGGGCGCCAAAGGACAATAAGACAGTGCAGTGTAAGGCAGTGGTTGGACTGAGATAGGAATCCAAGTACTGACTGAGGCCCATGGATGTATAAAGTTACTAAAGCAAATGAGTTGTTGTCAGATTACTGGGGTGGGAGGGGGGTGCTAGAGGCACATAACATGGTCAGAGGCCCCCAGGCTATTTGCATTGTCAAGATGTCAGAGCTCTCACTACTGTTTTCTAAAATTTTATCAAACAAGGTTTGTTGAGCCCCGTTTTAGTGAATACCTCCTGCCAAGTGCCTGGTTAAGGGTCCCTGGGGGGAGCAGTATGTGGCACAGCTGGTTACAATGCTGTGTCTGTAACCAGAAGGTCATCGGTTCAAATCATTGGGTTAGCAGAGTGATGTTGCCATTGGGTACCTGAGCAAGGCCTTTAACCCCAACTGCTCTAGGGACTATCAGTCCCTGCTTTCTCAATTGTATAAAAAACCTGTGTGTGTGTGTGTGTGTGTGTGTGTGTGTGTGTAGGGGGGTCTTCCAATTTCAGGGCCTTAGTGGCCTGGGGATAGAAGGTGATTTGGTAATTGATTCAGTACCGTTTGACAGAAGGCAGGGGAGTGGAAAGTCTGTGGCTTGGATCTCTTATGATGCTGTGAGCTTCCCTCTCACTGTTTGTAGTAAATGTTTTGTATGGGAGGGAGTGAGGACCCGGAGGTGAACTGGGCTGTCTTCACAACCTGCTGTAAGGTCTAGTGGTCCAAGGCGTTTCAGTGCCCAGTGCAGGCAGCGATTCAGCAGGGGGGTGCTGATGTGAGTGTCCCGGTCTTCATCAGACACCTCCGGTACTAACGGAGCCACTCTGCCTCCTTAACTGGAGAGGAGATGCTTCTGGTCCACCTTGATATGAACCTACAGAAGCTGCTGACGCTGTCCCCTGCAGTCCAATGTGTGTGTGTGTGTGTGTTTGTGTGTTTGCCCTGCAATGGACTGGCGTCCCATCCAGGGTATCCCCTGCCTTGTGCCCTGGGCATCTTGGGACCTTGGGGCAGAAGGCTCCTTATGACCCTGTATGGGTCAGCGGTCATGGAAGATGGATGGATGGCGACTCTCCTGTATGGCATGAACAGAAAGCCCTCTGGGTTAACGCTGGATTACTGTTCTTTCGTAATCTAAGGAGATTAAATTCTGCTAAGGGAGGGTTTCTGTTGGGGGGGTCACAAATCTGGCAGCCAGTTTCAGCAGCTTCTTTTAATCTCATGGGCTGTTTCCAGCTGTGCATCTTCTATTTCTCTGTCCCACGACGCCTACGGATAACATTATGTAATGTAATTTTTTTAATGATTAGTCCATAGGAATGCCATGCATCCGATACCTTCTGTGATGGGAAACATAAATTAAGGGGGAATGAAATCTGCACAGTCTGACCTTAGTAGTTGCTGTGCGCATCCAGTATCGGTCGCTGACCTTTGCAGTCTCTGGCAGAGACGGACAGCGATCTCAGGCGTGAGAAAGTCCGGTCCTTTCTGCTGATGTTACGAGAAAAAGAAAGACACGCAAACACAACTGGCCATGCTGTGCATACTGAAGCGGTGAACTGTGGTAAAAGTTGCAACTGGCATTGCACTGATGGTCCCAGATGTTGCTACTTTATGTCCCTTGTGTCTCAGTGTTTAACATAACCGGCTGAGATAACCAAAGCTGTAGGCAAAGATTACACTCATAGTATACAGGCGGTATTAACATCGCTAGCTACACCTAGCTAGCACCAGGACAAGATGCACTTTACTGCACGGGCTTGTTTGGGCTGAAGCCCAGGGGCCCTGCTAATAAGGGGCGTCAACTAACCTTTAATAAAAAATAAAATCAGCGTTGTTATTTGCCAGTGAGTGACTCAATCACAATGTTTCGGCTGCTGATTGGCTGACAACCTATGTCGTCGCCACCCACCACCCACTCAAGTTGACTTTCACCTTTGCCAGTCGCTCAAACATTCCAAAGTCGATGGAATATTAAAAAGTGTGTCTGCAGTAATTTCTACCACCTTTGCTACACCATCATAGAGAATAGTTGGGGGGCTTGCGGCAGCTGAAATAGCCCTGGGGCATCTGACCATGCTGATGTACCTCTGGGTAGGACCCATTTTTGCCACCAGAACCACTTCAAGGGTAGACAAGTTGAGTGTTCAGAGTTTGCAAACTAGTACCAAGCTGTTATTCATCCCCTTGTGGCCTTCGTGTTTGATTTAATGAGACCTTTTCCTCTGACCTCTCTCATTAACAAAGTGTTTTTGACCACAGAAGTGTTGCTGGCTGGTTATTCATTCTGTTTATTGCACTACTCTCTGAAACTCTAGGCACAGCATTGTGTGAAGATCCCAGAAAATTGGCCGTCATTGGCTGAGATCTTGTCACAGGCAATTACACCGCAGTTAAAATCCGCAAATGAAACACCCGTGGATCACCCATCACGGCTGCTCTATCCCTCCGCTGCACGGTGACTGAATCTCTTGAACATCTCTGTATGTACAGTATTCAGTTACAGCCCCATGATTTACTGTTTAGAGGAGCAGAATGTTTGCATTAGCAAGCAGGTGGACCCTCATAAACTGCCGTAGACGCGTCATAGACCCATGAAATTAAATGCAGGCAAATATTTGATAAGGAAAGTCTATTTTTAGATACACATTTATAAGGCTCATTCCTCTAATCTGTAACAAAGCAATTGTATGTAAATGCAAAAAGAATAAGCTGTATTCCTATCAGGATTCTGTTCACATTTCATGAGTTGACATTTAGAGCTTTCTGTGGGTGGCTGGTATTCAGGTTGCATGCACGCTTGTGTCTGGTCCTTTTTTCTGAGCACAACAGGAAGCAGCAGTCTCTTTGTTTGGCCTTTACGTGTCACTTCCTCTCTTCCTTAGGGGCGGGGCACCGCCTGGCCGTTAGGTGAGTGCACCTGGTTGTTGCTTTACCTTGCTGAGAGAGCCAGACGGTTGCCACTGGAAACAGTCCAGTAAATGCACCCATGTGCCAATTCAGCCAGCCAAAAGAATTTGTGTTTTTCAGGCATAGAGTCAATCCTCCCCCTCCTTCCCCACTACCATGACATAGTAAAACATCACTCTGCTTCTTAATGGGTACTTTTATACAAATGAGCTTACACAGACTACAGTTAGGTACAATTTTACAAAACTAGATATATTAAAAAAAATCTAGATAGATGCAGCAGCAGGAAGTCCTCTTCTGGGTCAGCAAATTTTTGGTGGTGATGCACAGTGATCGACAGTCATGCCTTCACTCCTGGATGTACTTGGTTTTCTTACAGTCCTTATCTGTCAGAAGTGGCAGACATTTTAAGATTTGTTTTCATGAGCTTTCAGATATAGGAATATAGGAATATAGATATAGGAATAGATTTTTTCCAATAAAATTATGGGTGTAAATAGCACAATGTACTGGCCAATTTCTCAGGTGTTATTATATCTATGCTGTTTAGACCTATGTCTGTCTTTCCTCCTCTCCTCCCCTCTCTCTCTCCTCACTCCACCTTGTTTGTCAGCATGAATTGTTCTCATGTGAGGCAATCTGTGATTCAAAGGAGCCAATTGCAGCAGAGCTTGTGGGAGGAGCCACAGGAGTGGCCTCTACAAAAGGGCCATAGAGCGAGGCAGGCGGCAAAAAGGGGTGCGGCCTGCGGACACAGGCACGGCCCCCTGGTTAATGACATCACTGCTCAGCTGTTCCCATTCAGCGTGTGTGTTTGTGTATGCGTGTGTGAAGGAGCAACGGATGAGGGAAAAGGGGAGGGGGGGTAGGGATATATGCCCGAGGGGGCGTGAACAGTGAAAGGGATCTGCAGTGCTCTTTAGTCACAGGGCTGTGTGAGCTCCAAGCAGGAAAAAACAATGTGGGTCTCCTGATCAAGCGTGTACTGTAAGTCTGCTGTCCGCCGTCTCCGAGTTTCCTGAGTCCGAGTTACTGCGCGGCCGCGTGCCTGGATGTGTGTGTATGGCCGTGCGTGTGTGCGTTAGCGTCTGAGCCGCAAGGGCGCCGGGCTCTGAGAGAAATGGGGGGAGGAGGGTGGCTTTGTTCCAGCTCATCTCGGCCCACAGGGGCAGGCGTCCTGACAGGCGACAGGAGCGCACAGTCGTGCTGGTCTCCTGCTTCTCGCCTCAGTTCTTTTCCCGTCTCCATTAGTCTGCAGAGCCGTGGTTCCTCCTGTGGGTGTGCACTGTTTTTTTTTTTTTTACGTCCCTGCTAGGCGAGAGCATGAGGGAGGAACTGGGGGAAGATTTTAAGGAGTGCCGTTTTCAGGCGTCTGCTTCTGTTTTTTTTTCGTTATTTTTCCCATCTGCACTCCGAGGTTGTTCTCTCGCCGAGCGTGTCAGACAGCTCTTCTGCTCTGCTGTCTGTTTAGAGGGTAGAGAGAGAGAGAGAGAGAGAGAGAGAGAGAAATGGTGTGGGAGGGAGAGGTACAGAAGGAGAGAGAGGAAGAGAGGTGAGAAAGATAAATTGTGGTGAAGAGAAAGTGACACGCGGAGAGGAAAGAGATAAAGGTATGGAGAGGGATACTGTCAGTTTGCAGTGAAAGGGCGGCAGAAAGGTTTAGCTAATATCACCTCCAGGGAGGGTAGCAAGAAACTCTGACCCCCTTGATAAAAATTGTCAGGGTATGTTAAGGGGGGGGGGTCCCCTCAGTAAATCAGTAGACTCTGGACCCCCTCCAGTCCAGGGCCTGGGAGAACATACCCGTCTACCCCAACCGACGGCCCTGGTCACCTGCTGCCAACGAGGGCAATTCAATTACATATATACCAGTAATTTTTTGATGATGGAATAGGGCTGTGGTAGGCATATGATCACATGGTCTTCGTTTTTAAGGCGATGAAGCCTTAGCTCTGTCTGTCTCTCTGAGGGCACTGAAGTCTTTCCTTGCACCCATCAGGGGCCAGTGGGTTAGTGTGAAGCGTTTCCCACTCAAAATCGGAGAAACAGCAGGCTCCGCGTACGTGTCTCTCATGACGCCTTCTTGCCCTGTCTCTCGGCAGACAGTGCCCGCATTGTCTCCACACCAGTCCCACGTGCAGTGGTATCCAGTCATGCCAGTTTGCTGCAGCATACCCAGAGCCTCCATAAGAGCTCTTTGTCTTCCTTTAGTGCATCCTGTCTTCCGGTCCGACGTTTGTGCACCTTTGGCAAACACACTGCATTTTTTTTGTCATCTCAAAGCAATCTACCTGGCACAGAATGTATGACACCAGATCAGTGCAGTGCAAGGGCTGTTTATCAGGGACTCTCAACCCAAATGACTCACCTGGCAGTGCGGGCAGTCATTCTCAGGCAGAGTGGGCACCGTGGCAGTATCCGTGCTGCTGTGATTTTGAATGATTCCAGACGGAAGAGTGAAACAGGTTGTCCTAGCAAGACCTTCCCGTTAGCAGTCCTGCTGTGTTCACAGGTGTCAGCTTCAAGGGAAGAGGGGGTGTGGGGCTGCTTCTGGTGTGATTCACCTCATGACCTTTTTCAAAATGGCCCCAAGATTCATAAGCTTGTACAGTACCAGTCGAATGTCCGGACACACTTGCTGAAAATCATTTGTTTTTCAACAAGATAACAGCCCTGAGCACACCTCGAGGTTATGTAGGTGCTCTATTATCTTGTGAACACGGAAAGAGATGGAGTGCTGTGACAGATGACCTGACCCCCACATTCCCCCGGACCTAAACCCTACAGAGCTGGTTTGGGATGAGTTGAGACAAAGAGTAAGAGCAAGGTAGCCAATAGGTGCCCAGACCTTGTGGAAACTCCTTCAGGACTGGTGGAGAAGCATTCCAGGTGGCTACATCTGGAAGCTGGCTGAAAGAATGGCAAGGGTCTGCAATGCCGTCATCAAAGCCAAGGGGGGCTGTTTCAAAGACTTTCAAGTTTGAGAAAATGTTGAGATGTTGAACACTTCTCTTAGTCGTTGCAATGTTTGCTATGTATTACTGCATTGCCTTGAGGCCTTTTACTATAAGGTGAATAACACGGCTAAAACAGAGACAAAAGCATTAAAAGGAGGTGTGTCCAGACTTTTGACTCATAATGTATAAAACTACATTTTCACTGTGCCTCTTCCTGGTTTACTGAGTCTGAAGTGTCAGTTTCAACTGCTTTGTTGGCTTTCGATAGTTGTTTGAAAGCAACAGGAGGGTTATTACATGCAAAATTTACGAATGAACGAATCAGGTGACGTATTCATAATTTTGTTCAGCCTGCTACATGTAACAAAAGCTACTTCCATGTATATTACAATAAGTTCTTACACTAACACTGTTGCATTCATGATTTAAATACCTTTGAATGTGCTCACCAAGGCTTATGACTCGAAACCACTTACAGAAACACAGGAACCTAAGAGATAAATGAACCCTAGGCCCCGTATCCCACCCTGCGCGTTTGGAAATATAGCACTCAAATGGCGGTCAGATTTTACGGCGCTGACTGGAATTAATCGGTGGATTAGCTCTACGGAACCGAGCAGCTTATCCCAAAAGCCCATTTCCGATTCTGTAAAGACACAGTGCCTTTGTTCTGATCTGGAGTCAGTCCCCAGCTACTTCCCAGTTGTAGCCTTGCTGTGTTAAAAATCGGTATTTATGGTATCACCGGTGATCAGAGTGTGCGCTGAGACCATGAAATGCAGCTGCCACGTTTTAGTTTACCAGGGATACTTGTTACCTGTCCTTGTGCCCAGGGGCGTAGCTAGGAATTGGCCTGTGACATCAGGCCCCCTCGGGACATTTTGCCAAGTGCAGGGGTTGCCCTCAGTAGATTTTGCTGACTAGTCCCCAGAACGTATATATTGGGGCTCACATAAAGTGCTGTACCCCCTCTTTCTCTCATGCCTCTGCTTGTACCTGAACTGTCCTGGGATCAGTGCCTTTGTTTCCAACTTGCATAGAAGTATAGCTGCCGTAGTTGTGCTCCAGGCCTTGGCCTGCTGGGGCGATATACAACCCCCGGTTTGGATTACACATTAGCTCCGTTGCGTTAGCGCTCTGTAGCGTTAGCACTTCTTTTGGCCCTCTCACTTGGTCGAGGAATGCGCTCTCGCCCTGGCCGGGCCATCCCTCAGCCGGGAAGGTGACAGGGAGCCTCTGCAGTAAATCACTGCTTTCAGGGACCCCATTCCAGCTGACTTCACGAGTCAAGCCTTCAAGGAATCCACTCTCCCTGGTCACCCACCACCCAATACTTTGCTATACCATCATGTTTTTCACCTCCTGGGGAATCTGTAATTTTCTTTTTTTTTTTTGTTGATTTATTATTGTTCACTAGTGTGGATAAATTGATCTGATTTTTCACAAAAAAAAAAGATTTTTTGAGTTTGACAAGTATGACAATGGACGACGTTTCCCATAATGCAATGGGGAGAAGAACTTTATAGATCTAGGCTAACAAGTTGCTGGGATTGGGGAAGCTTTCCCAGGTTAATGAGAGAAAAGATGGCAGACTTTGTGACAGGAAGGTCTTGCTGGTATTTGAAGGAACCAGTAATTCGCGCAAATGCCTCTATGACTTACTTCTGCATCCTTCCCCCCACCCTCCTCAGGGAAACACAACACTCAAGGGCCCCTGAGCTCAGCAAAGTCTCATTTTGCTTCGATTGAGGCAGTGCCTCAAAAACACATTCATACCAGTTTGAGCCGGGGCTACAGGATCAGGGGTGCCGGCAGATTTACATGCTCTGACGCCACCCAGAAAAAACTTCAGACAGTTGAAGGTTCAAGTCTCCAAGGGGGGCCCACTGTAGGCCCTTGAATTTGACCCATACCTGTACCTTATCTAGCAGCATGTGTGGGTAAAAACTGACGGTCCCCACTGGACGTAACTATCATCCCAGCAGCTTAAGAGTAAATAAAATCCTCAGCATTGAGACAATTTCAAGAACAAAACATTCTGGGTAGAATCCTAAGAGGAATCCCAGCAAAGAAATCCAGCTTTTAACTTGCAATTTCCTTTTTTGGTCCCTGAAGTGCCCCAGGGGCTCTGGATAAATAGCTTGACCCTGCACTCATATCCTAAGCTTCCCTCTCGACTGTGTATATGTGTGTCTCAATGGAGTGTCAGATGGGATATGTGAAAAGAAACATCCTGGTGTACCTGTACTTTTCCATCCATTTTCTGAAATTGCTTGTTCCTTTCAGGGTTGTGGGGTACTTGGAGCCTATGGGTACAAGGCAGGGAACAACCCAGGTGGTGGTGCCGACCCATTACAGGGGTGACTCTCACACACGGGCAGTTTGGTAACTCCAGTTAGCTTCAGTATGTTTTTGGACTGTGCAGGGAAACCAGAGTACTCAGAGAAAACCCCACGGCAACACAGGGAGAATGTGCAACTCCACACACATGGAACCCTGGTCCCAGAAACGTGAGGCAACAGTGCTAATCACTGCACCTCTGTGCCACCCCGCTAGTACTTGTGTACTTGTGCAAATGGAAAATAAAGCATCATATCACTTCAGGATTAAAACTCATCAGCATCCTGTCCATGGCCACTGGCTTTGCTTTACTCCCCTGCAAAATAACCATGCACGTGGCAGGGGGTTCTGTTACATGCACTGGCCGAGGGCTGACCCCCCCGGGGGGTCCAGAGGGGCCCAGTCTCAGAGCTGTTTTGACGTTATGGGACTCTAGCTGGCATAGGCACCAGGCCAGGCTATTTTGAGCAGCACTCTCAGCGCGTTGATCGACGTGGGCAGTCACGCTCAAATTGGGGGAGCCGATTGGATGTCCTTCAGCTCACTGCTCGCAATAGGATGTAGACAACATCGCCGGTGCAGGTGGTCGTACAAAAATGCAGCATGGGCTTGGAATAACAAGTGAGATGCGCTCACACGCTCACTATGTTTTTCCAGGTGTTGCCAAGCAGGCGTGTTGTGGTGATCCCAATGACAGATTTTATTTGTAACTCGTGTTTATGAGTATTGCTCTGCGTGTTAAAGTTCCGTCTCCCCCATGAAGCCGCGAACTCTCATTACCTCCATGTTTAATGTGGTAAATGTAAGATGATTTGGATTAGAAGGGCAGGGAAAATAAACTGTTTCTTAAAGTGCAATATCCATTGCTGTTGCTCAATTGAATGCAATGTTTAATGTTAACTAGTTATTTACGGATCATAGAAATAGCAGCAGTGCAGGCCACTAGATCATACTGTAAATATTTAAAGCTACCTGTCTTACCTCTGTAACTGCCGTGACTCTAGTTCTCCTCGCAAGACTCACATTCTATGACATTACTTTCTTGCTGTTCCTTGTGTGAACTTCATGCTTTCCTTTACACGAACATGTAAAAGCAGCATGGCACCGCCCCTGCGCTGCCTGCTTGCTCCCACCTCCTCATCTCAGATCTCAAGGTCTTCCAGAGCTTCTCCTAGGAGATGTGATGCTTGTGATCCGGTGGGTGGCTATGAACGTCCGGGGGAGGGGCCGAGGGGTGAGCAGATGTTTCTTATCAAGTGAAACCAAACCCCTCAGCCCTCCCTTATTTCTGCACCCCAGTCTCTCGGCAAATTCCCAAGACTTTATTAATCTTGAGATGGACTTTAAAGGTGTTACAGTATGCATATAAGGGCAAGCTGTCCTGCTTTGCGGGAAACGCTAGTGGTGCTTTGCTTTGTCGTTTGGCCAGACTCCGATGTGAGAGTGACCTCATCTAGCAACTCACAGACAGCATTCCCTTCTTTCTCTCAAACTCTGCCAGCAAAAACCTGGTTTACAGGCTTTCAATGCAAACTTCTCCTTGAGAGTCCTGTAGTCCATCCGAGTCCGAATTTCAGTGACCGCGGTTTAAGTTGTCCGTGATTTACCACAATCCGAAAAAAATATATAGTAAAATGTGTAACGATGTGTTTTTTCATTGTTCTGTCATCCCTTGATTGCTTTCATGAAAATCAGGCTAAAACATCAGAATCTCTTTCATTCAAAAGATAGTACAGTACTGTACAGAACTGTATGATAATGTACAATGTACTTATATATGGCACGTTATATATGGGGTCTGCCGATGGCTCGCTGCTATCCGCGGTTTTGGCAATCTGAGGTAGGTCTTGGAACGTACCACCTGCAGATGCGTGGGGGGGGGGGGGGCTACTGTTGTTGAGAGACGTGTTTTGCGGGGCCTAGACAAATTGAAGAGCAGATTTCAAATACTCACCCAGTAAACGGAAAATGTCTTCAAGAAAATTTCTGTGGACTTAGTGAGATCGGGAGATTCCATGAAAGTTCTTTGTTGCATTCCGTGAGGACTGAGTTAGTTTTGGATCCTAAAATATTGTAACATGATGAGATAGGCCTGACTTTAGGTCATTGGAGGCCTCATCTCGGAAAGGGCAATGGACTGAGTGAGTTTTGGAAATTGGCGCTTCAATTAGAGGAGGGAGGACTGGAAGGTAGTGGGGGAGGCTGGGCGGCGAGCCAGACGCAGTTACCTTACGCTAATCTCACCAGAAAAAAATCTCCAGCAAGATGGCCTTGGAGAATTTCATGTTCTCCTGCTTTGAAAGATGTGTTATCCACCGTCTTGGAATATGCTGAGTTATTGTTTAACATTTATGAGGAACTTTATGGCGAGAGAAAAAAGGCAACGAAATCTAGGTACAGGCTGCTTCCCACTGTTCTTATCTTTATGGCGACAGTGGTGGTAAAAGTGGAGTCTCTAAGATAATGCTGTGGGGATTGGACGCGTGAATGAGTATGGTTCTAAACGTGCTGTCAAGAAAACACATACAAGAAAAAGACCATTATGTAAACAGAGTAAAATGAGGCGTCCAAACTCACACTGGCTAGGATAATTATGCGCTGGTTGGTCTCTCACTAGTTATTTTTTTGGTTCCTCAAGCCTCTTACTGACAGCTCTAGGCTAATCCTTTTGAAGCCTTATTTCTTCCGCCACTTTATGTTTTTTATTTATATTAAGCTTTCTGTAGCATCAGCTCTGTCCCCGGGCAGTATGGAGGAGAGACATCAGCTCTGTTCCTAGGCAGTATGGTGGAGGGACATCAGCTCTGTCCCCGGGCAGTATGATGGAGGGACATCAGCTCTGTTCCTAGGCAGTATGGTGGAGGGACATCAGCTCTGTTCCTAGGCAGTATGGTGGAGGGACATCAGCTCTGTCCCCGGGCAGTATGGTGGAGGGACATCAGCTCTGTTCCTAGGCAGTATGGTGGAGGGACATCAGCTCTGTCCCCGGGCAGTATGGTGGAGGGACATCAGCTCTGTTCCTAGGCAGTATGGTGGAAGGACATCAGCTCTGTTCCTAGGCAGTATAGCAGAGGCAATACAAGCTCTGTCCCCAGGGATTACAGGAGTATTGCTGTTGCTGAGCAGGATATCGGTGATTGCACTGTAGGGCATGTAGATGATTTGTCTTTTGAATTTGTTGCCTAGCAATGCATCAGTGACCCAGCTAAGCAATTCCCCATGTTGGTGACATACCTGCAGAAGTGCCTGGCTGATTAGGCCTCCGCTGCCTGTTCGTGATGCAAGTGTCCGGTCACTCTTCCTTCTGCAGGTCATCTGGCTCCCACACCCCCGGTCCCCTCTGTGAATGTCTGTCGCCATGGCGAAGCGTGAGTCCGGCAGCGCCAGCCCCGTCGTGCGGCAGATAGACAAGCAGTTCCTGGTCTGCAGCATCTGCCTGGACCACTACCACAACCCCAAGGTGCTGCCCTGTCTGCATACCTTCTGCGAGAGGTGGGTCCCCCATCCCTCTGACAGCTTATGTTCCCATACGAGCTGGCTGCTTGCCTGGGGCCAGAGTGCAAGACCTTAGCGTGTGTAGCTCAGTGCTTGACCTGAGGGCAGAGACAGCTGTCAGCACGCTGATGTGGATCCACTGTGACATCACAGTTGAGCTAGAAACTCCTCCTGGTTTACACTCTCAAAATGAATTTCAGGCTGTCGCTGCAAGCATGAGTGATGCCGAATGGATTAGTTGCTTGTACAGGTTGCAGCAAGGACTAAAGGAATTTGAACTGTTTTGGAGTTTTAGTTACACGAAAATATTTTGAAGGTAGAATGAAAAAATGATTGGTTAAGAGAGATGACCAATCAGATTGTAGAGGAGGTGGGTCCAAGCAACTAGGGGAGGTGGGACCAAGACATCTGATTGTTTCGTCCCGCCTCCTCAAGTTGCTTGGACCCACCTCCTCTACAATCTGATTGGTCATCTCTCAGAACCAATCATTTTTCATTCTGCCCTCAGAACATTTTTGTGTAAGTAGAACTCCCACCAGCAATTATTTGTATTGTGTGGCACCCAGGAATTTCTGGGACTTCGTAGTGCCAAACAGCTGATAACTATCGTTTTCAGTTCTCTAAATTGTAATCAAGGTTTGACCCATTCTTTAGTTTTCCGTAATTCCAATAATTCTGAATCAGAATACTTTGATTATCCCAGAGGAAATAGCTTGTAATTACATACTGCACAGTACAAAACTACAGAAGAAAACAAAAAAGAGAAAAACCACTGCGCCACATAGTAACTAAAAATAAATAGCTATAACATATGGAGATTGTAATAAATAAGTGGGTATATAAAAATTAGTACAATACTGTGGTGAAACATATACAAACATACCGATTGGTGCAAACAGTGCATTATTGTGAGAAAATATTCTGAAAGTTTAAAATGCATAAATCTCCGTATACGTAACATCCCATCTTATATTTCCTGGCAAATATATGATTACGTTACGTTACCTTGAAACGATACTTTGTTGCCATTTATACAAGTACAGGTACGTAGGAATTCTTTGTGTTTGCATATCCCATCTAACTGGGCTTTGAAACAATTATAGGCTCTAATGCACAATGCATTACAAATGAAGATTAGTATATTTTTTTTACAAGCTTTTTTATTATTGGGACGTTTTGTAAGTTTTTAGGCGCCTAAGTCTGGACTCTTGGATTGAGCAGAATCTTTCCCTCCTCCATTACCCCTTTAAATGACAGGTTTAGCGTAATGTCCTAAAAACACTCGGCACTCAGAGCTCATGTGCCCCAGAAGGGGGCAGTGGCGAGGGGGACTGATTTTCAGCATAAATATAGCTTGCTGCCTGGGGACAGGCTGGGTGCCAGTGATGCACTCGCCCGGCCCTGCCGGCACGGCACTTGGCAGACGTCCCCTGGCTGCGGTGATGTCTCCAAGTCACCCAGTGTGTGGGGATCTCTGCAGGTGGCCCAGTCCCGCCAGTCTGCCCTGCAGCTATTTCCAGAGCTCCCATTTGCTCATGTGACTGGAACACCGGACACTTTTCGTGATCTGCGCAACACGGTCATTTTACTGCTGGATTTGACGTATACATCACCCAGAGAATCGACTGCCATGCACACCTTACACGCGGCGGACATATTTACGATTTCCGCTTTCACTTCATGGTTTATTCACCAGAGTAAGGCTCTCTGCCGACAATGCCTTCTGCAGTCCTGGACGTTTTCTCATAGCTCGAGATCTTTAGCTAAGGATGCTCGACATTACTCTTTATTTGTCTGAGAGAGAATAAACATGACAGGAATATTAAAACATTCATGCTTAAAAGAATATCGAAATGACATCGCCAGACCTGTGTGTGACATTAGTTACATGTATTAATTGGACAGGTCCTTCTCTTCAAAATGAGCCACAGGTCAGGACAAATACGAGGACATCACATGATCAGTGAAGGGCGCAAACGTACAGCGTCTGCCTCTGGGTGGTAGTAAGGTTACTTTTATTTATGGGACTCCTACACCTTATGGAACAGTGTTATAGAGATGAATATGCAAATAGCCAATGACAGGAAACAAGTATACAAGGGAAAAAAATCTCTGAGAGTTAAGGCAGAGAAAATGAATCGAATCAAGTGACATACTGGCAGTGCTTCACTGGCCTGCTGACCCACAAACCCTTATGTACGTCAAATGTTACATAATTCAGATATACAAGACAGCTTATACTGTAGCAAAAACCACATAAGCAAAAATATATTAGTAGTCGGCAATAAAGAATGAAAAAATTGTGTAAATGTACATACTGGCTTATATTGCCTTTTTATATTAGCATTTGTGTAAACTCTGTGTATCTCGGATATTTTTTGTGTAAGTCCGGAATTATAAATTTTACAGAATTACAAAGTCGGTTTTGCCATAAACCAAGAGCTGCCTGTATACAGTATAGCTAAAAGTATGCAGACAACCATATTAATTAGAGGAGTTGCCTAATTAAGTCACACGCATTGCTGACACAGGTGTGTCATTAAGCACACAGTCACGCAAACTCCTGTAACAAACATCGGCAGCAGAATGGGTAGCTGTACAGGAGAGGTTAGTGACTTTCCACTTGGCACCATCATAGGATGCCATCTTTCCTACATTTCTGCCCTGTTAGACCTGCCCTGGTCAACCGTAAATGACATGATTATAAAGGTCAAAATGTGAAGGAGCAAGTTCAGTTGTGCTAGGGCCATACACACCACCAGAAAGGGACCAATGGGCTGACCAACTTCAAATTCATACCCTTGTTTTCAGAATGACATGTTGAACAAGCTGGTGTCCACATATATTTAGCTTCATATTGAATATAAATATCCAAAGGCAGTAGCGATGATTTGTGTCTGTAGGCAACAGTACAGTTTTATTATACATATATATGTCGTTTCCAAAACAGTTGGGATGCTGTGTAAAATGTAAATAAAAACAGAATGCAATGATTTGCAAATCATATAAACCCAATATGTAATTGAAAATAGAACAAATACAACTTGTCAAATGTTGAAACTGAGAAATTTTATTGTTTTATGACAAATATATGCTCAGTTCTGTTTTTATATTAACCTTTTTGGAAATGGGGCTGTATATAAGTTATATATACATTTACCCACATTATTATGGTGAAGTTACACAAGCATGGAAGCACAACTAAGCTGCACGTCTGAAGCTGACAGGAGCTCCATTCTGGTTACTCTCCTTAGAAGAACTGTCCTTGTCTCTCTGCTCCTCCTTACAGGTGCTTACAGAACTACATCCCCCCACAGTCCCTGACACTGTCCTGCCCCGTCTGCCGTCAGACCTCTATCCTGCCCGAGAAGGGTGTGGCAGCCCTGCAGAACAACTTCTTCATCACCAACCTGATGGAGGTGCTCCAGCGTGACCCGGAGTGCACTCGGCCTGAGGCCTGCAGCGTCCTGGAATCGGTTAGCGCGGCCGCTGCTGGCAAGCCACTCTCCTGCCCCAACCATGAGGGCAAGGTAAGGCCAATGCTGAACCGGCCACGGGGCAAAGGAATCCCTATAGTGCAGTGTTTCCCAATCCGGTCCTCGTGGACCTACAGACGGTCCATGTTTTTGCTGCCTCCCACCTGGGAGCTGGGAGAGAGCAAAAATGTGGACTGTCTGGCAGGGAGCTGGGAGGGAGCAAAAATGTGGACTGTCTGCAGATCCCCAAGGACCAGATTGGGAAACACTGCTCAAGTGGACCAAATACATGGAGACAAGAGCTCAGCCGTGAGGGCAGGGTGTGTTTTATGCTATCTGTGGAGAAAGGAAAACCCACTTTATTTATTTGCATTTATTTTATTTAGCAGAGCTTTTGTCCCAAATGACCTACAAGTGAGGCAGATCGCACATTACAAACATACACCTGTTGAGGAGTTGACTGGGCGTAAGTGCAGCTGGACTGAGCTTCCGATTAATGCCATAACCTAATAAGACTATTCAAGGACCAAAGGTGCAACAGTAAGAGCATAGAGAGACATCAGACTAGTTAGGGAATTCCTGGATCAGGTGGGTCTTGAGGTGTCATTTGAGACGGAGAGGGAATCTGATGACCACTCGTGGTTTGGCAGCTGATTCCACCATTGGGGAACCACGCATGAGAAACCACATGTTATTCAAGTCGGTTATGAAGACATGTTCTTCTTTGTTTGGAACCATAATACTGAGTTCAGTTTTCCCTCATCAATTCCTCAGATCATGTTCCTTTTATATTGGAAAATGCATTTCTTGTCATTTGTTTTTTACCAATGAGGTGCAAGCTAACAGAAAGGGTCGCTGTGGCACCCCCTGCAGGTGATGGAGTTTTACTGCGAGTCCTGCGAGACGGCGATGTGCTTGGACTGCACAGAGGGAGAGCACCGGGAGCACGTTACCGTGCCGCTGCGGGACGTGCTGGAGCAGCACAAGGCCGCGCTCAAGAACCAGCTGGACGCCATCCGCAGCAGGTACGGAGGGGCCGGTGGGGGCTGCAGCCTCCGTGCTCCACTTGTGCCACGACAGGCACCAGCTCACTTGGCTCAATGCAGAGTGACAGGATCTGCAAGATCTATGACAGAGAACTGAAAAAATGTGCATGGCGGCTTTTATCATGTACAATTATCCACCAGATTACTAGATATAATCCTGGAAGACAGTGTTTGAATTGTGTCACAGG
>JAODLD010000044.1:15951320-15968614 GCA_026781065.1 Mormyrops boulengeri | reverse complement strand
ATGTCTGTACAATTTACCCAAAGTGTAACATCTATCAAGGTGCAACCCAAAACACCTATACCATATACTGATGTGAGGTACAGTTTCACTTAGAAAGAAAAAATCTTTATTTACTTATTATTAGTATTTTGATGTGGGGTGATGACTGGGGAGGACCACCCCCTCAATCCGCCCCTCACTCGGATCCCCCTCAATTCAAACACTCACTTGTGGACTCATTTGTGATGCCTGTGGTAGGTTCTGATTAGCAGCCTTGCAACGTCACACTTGCCTCGGTTCACAACGGCCCTGAGCAGTTTCTCCGCTGCTCCCCCAGGCTCCCGCAGCTGACGGTGGCCATCGAGCTGGTCAACGAGATCTCCAAGCAGCTGATAGACCGGAAGAATGAAGCGGTGACCGAGATCAGCGGTACCTTCGAAGAGCTGGAACGGGCGCTGCACCAGCGCAAGTCGACCCTCATCGCCGATCTGGAGAGCATCTGCAGCACCAAGCAGAAGGTCTGGCCGGGACACCCCCAATTCCTCCATGCCATTAGGTTCTGCACTGAGACTATATGACCAATCAAGTCAACATGCATCCAAAGAAATTAAACCACAATGGAATTCTGGTCAAGCAAATATAACACAGGCAATATAAACACTCAAGATCCAAGATTCCAGATTTTATTTGCACAATTATATTGGTACAGCTTATGGTGAAATGCACATGTGCATCAATAAATTTATGAAAACAAAGGATAAACAGAAGATAAATGAAAGCACCACAATTTGTGTTGCCTGTGCCAGGCAAAGTAAAACTGACTGGCAAATTGGCGCCACCCCAGAAGTTGCCACCCTACGCTTTCAGAAAAAAACAATGGTATACAAACCTGGTATAGTTTTGTTCCCCAAGGTACAAACAACGTTAATATACCTCCAATAGTACAAAAATGTTATTTGGAGTCCATTTCTATACCTTAAAAGGTACATTTACCTACAGCTATAGGGTACAACTGACAGACTTTTGAGGGTATAGCTCCAGTGACAAGTAATTGCACTCTCAAAGATACAAACTGGCACTTTTTTCTGACAGTGTAGGTGACCATCTGTGCTGCTTATAGGATTCACCAGCCCCCATTTAGATTACACTTTGATGGTCTCCACTTCTAGATACCAGAGAATATGTTTGGTCATGTGACGTGCCCCAGCTGTGATCATGTGACCAGGCCACGCCTCTCCTCCCTCATTTTGACCTTGCTGTGGGTGCCGCCCGTCTCACCTCAGGTGCTGCAGGCTCAGCTGGCCTCGCTGCTGCAGGGGAAGGAGCACATCCAGAGCAGCTGCAGCTTCACAGAGCAGGCGCTGAGTCACGGCAGCGCCACCGAGGTGCTGCTGGTGCAGAAACAGATGAGCGAGCGGGTCAGTGCCCTGGCCCGGCACGACTTCCCGGAGCAGCCGCATGAGAACGCCCACCTGGACTGCCTGGTGAGATGGCAGGGCGAGGTGGGACAGGGCAGGGGGGGTGCATTCTGTGCTGTTAATGCTACACTGATCTGTGATTTGATAAGCGGGTCATTTTAATAGTCTCTAATTACTTACTCATTCTTAATCATGGCATATACCTCCCTTTTAGCAAGCATGTCCACCCTTTTCTGTTTTCAGTGATGTTAATATGCTCGGGGGGGGGGCAGCCAGTTGACCTTGGTCCCCCAGAGGTTTTTTTTCTTCCTACTTGGGAGATTTTGGTTCCTCTTCTCCGTTGTCTTCTGCCTTTCTTCTTTCTTTATTCAATTTCTTTCCTTCCTTCTTTCCCGTTCTGTATCTCCCTCTACTTACGTTGTATGTATCACAACACAACCCTGTAAAACGCTTTGGGACAACTTTGTTGTGAAAGGCGCTATATAAAATTTAAAAATGAATTGAATTACTTAGATGTGACCCAGCATACATTCATAGTTACTTAAATCACATGAATTGGTACCAATTCTACTCAGTTTATGGTGCCACTAATGGCTGCATTCATTTGTTATGTCACATGACCAGTCCAGGAATACAGTTGGTGACAAACAACTATAATGCAAGCTTTAGTCAAAGTGCAAACCTAGTGAATAGTGAAATAATTATCTGTTACAGTGCTTCTCAGCCCAGCCCTCAGGGACCCCCAGATAGTCTACTTTTTTGCTCTCAACACACCTGAACCAAACAATCAAGCAATCAAGACCTGGTACAGGTGTGCTGGGAGCTGGGAGGGAACAAAAATGTGAGCTCTGTGGGGGCCCCCCGAGGATTGGGCTGAGAAATGCTGCTCTATTAAGGTTCAACGCATTGTTGTTAAATGATTCAACTATGGTTACGGGGAGAGGAGGGTCAGAGTTCTATCTCCATGGTGACAGAACAGAACTTACGTTTCTCTCAGGTGGAGACAGAAGGCCTGCGTCGCTCCATACAGAACCTGGGTGTGCTGCTGACCACAAGCGCTGTGGGCCACACCAGTGTTGCCACAGGGGAGGGGCTGAGGCACGCGCTGGTGGGCCAGCAGGCCACCGTCACCATCACCACCAAGGACAAGGACAGCGAGCTGGTGCGGACGGGCAACGCAGTGCTACGGGCCGAGATCGTGGCGGCGGACAGCACACGTGTGGAGCCTGAGGTGGTGGACAACAAGAATGGCACTTACGAGGTTTCCTACACGCTACGCACTGAGGGCGAGTACAGCTTCTCGCTGCTGCTCTACGATCAGCCCGTGCGTGGGAGCCCCTTCCGGCTGCGTGCAGTCAAGCCCTCTGACATGCCGCAGTCACCCGACGACGTCAAGCGCCGCGTGAAGTCGCCCAGTGGGGGCGGGGGCCACGTGCGCCAGAAGGCCGTGCGACGGCCCTCCAGCATGTACAGCACCAGCAAGAAAAAGGAAAACCCCATTGAGGACGAGCTCATCTACAGAGTGGGTGCGTCCTTCAGCCTGTCCTTTGGAACTTCCTGGGGTTCCTCTGGAACTTCTCTTGAACTTCCTGAAGTTCCTCTGGAAGTTCTTTAGAATTTTTGGGAGCTTCTTTAACCTCACCTGATTGTTGAATTTTATGCATGGACTACAAAAGTAAACATGAAAAAGTAAAGGACAGATGAAAAGGGTCTGACCCCCTTTCCCCTGAGCATGATAAGCAGAAATCTGTAGATGGATGGTGTATTTTTGGGGTTTTAGCAAGTGCATGCAATTTACCATGTTCTCCGTCTTTGAGTTTTAGTTCTTTGAGTTGACTGTCTATTGTTTGGGAAGATATTCAGTTCCCATCAACCTTGCCCGATCTCCTTGCAGGCACTCGAGGCAGGGAGAAGGGGGAATTCACCAACCTGCAAGGTATCTCAGCCTCCAGTAACGGGAGAGTCGTGGTGGCAGATAGCAACAACCAGTGTATCCAGGTGAACTTGACTATGAGACAGAGAACCATGAATGGCAACCCTTTGTAAATCCTGTACCTTCCTTCCATGATATTTCCTGCTGAAGCACATTAAACCACTACCTGGAATCTTTTCTGCCAGTATGTATGTCACTTCATCCCTTTGACTGAGTCTTACAAAAATTTCTTCTTTGAAGGTGTTCTCCAATGATGGACAGTTTAAACTGAGGTTCGGGGTAAGAGGTCGTTCTCCTGGGCAGCTCCAACGTCCTACTGGTGTCACTGTGGACACGAATGGTGACATCATAGTGGCCGACTATGACAACCGATGGGTCAGCATCTTCTCCCCTGATGGGAAGTTCAAGGTAGGACCTTGTCTTAAAGATCCTGTACCGACTGAGCCATCCCAGTCCTTACCCCATAAAGTCTTAGTTAGCAAATCACTTACACCTGAGATAACATTCAAATAATGGAAGTGAAAAGTTTATTGCTAAGGTACAATGAAATCAAAAACTCTGTTAAACTTCTAATATCTTGAGTACTGTCTTGTTTGTACTAGTTGGCGTCAGTTTTCCTGTCTTTTTGCACTGTCCTGCAATGTTTCCACAGTTTTTGCACACTGTGCACTCTACTTCACTAGGTTGTTATGCGTTAGTCTTGTGTTAATTTATGTAGCACCTTGGTCTGAGAGAAACGCTGTTTCATTTTTAACTGTGTACTGCACTCAGCTGTGTATGGTTAAAAATGACATTAAACACCTACTTGACTTGACTACTTGACTATCCCAATAACTAAGATCATCCTGTGACCATTGGCCCTGATACCTTACTGCCAAATCTCATCCTTTGCAGAACAAGATCGGAGCCGGCCGTCTCCTGGGCCCTAAAGGCGTGGCTGTCGACCGGAATGGTCACATCATTGCTGTCGACAACAAGGCCTGCTGCGTCTTCATCTTCCAGTCCAACGGGAAGCTGGTCACCAAGTTCGGGGCTAGGGGGACATCTGACAGGCAGTTTGCAGGTATATGGCTGTTGACTGTGGGACCTCAGGCGTACGGGTCAGGTATGGCGGGCGGCATTCCGGCGGCACCGAAGGTTTACAGACTGACACCTCAAACTGTTAAGCCAAGCACTGCATGCTGGTTCCTGCGCACCCAGGAATTTCCTACAAAATGTCAAAGGAACTTCATTCGTTTTTGGCTGGGCTTTGAGTTCCCATTGGGACCCTGTTTCTGCAGCTAAAGGCTTGCGCTTCTGAGGCAGCTGCACCACACGCCTCTTACTCGCTTCTACGACCTGACTGCGATCCTCGTCCTCATTCCAGCTGACCCAGTAAATGATGCTGCCCCTGTTATTTCCTCTGACAATATTTTTGTGGGTATTTTGCAAGTTCACTAACAGCACCGGGAGAGTTTAAGGAAAAGTACGAATGTTCCTGTTTGGCTTAGAGGAACAGACAAATGGTAGAAGGCATCTCCAGATCTTAATGTCTGTTACAATTATGCTTTTTCTTTAAGAAATGTTGGGAATAAGGTTCCTGACATGGTAAATAAAGTGGTTGGCCAGATTTACCCCACCTTGAGTTCCAGTGTTTGAAAGGTCAAATCTCTCCAGCTGTCATCTGCTTTTATTTTATCATTATAATTTTTTTAGTTTTTCATTTTCTCACTCATAGCTTTGCCCTGATGCGCTTGTGTCTGGACCTGTTTTTTTTTTGGTTTCTCCTGGTATGTTTATCTACAATCCTTGCCCCCCCTCCCACGCTCAGGCCAAAGTTGAAGCTTAACCCTGTTTCTCTGACACGTCGGAATTTCACAAAACCAGCGTAGAGACTTAAACCTTCGATGTGAAGACACTAGCTTCTCTCAACCCCTTACTATGCATAGAAGGCCGTTGGCCTAACGGTATTAGCCCTGAGCCAAATCTCCTCCACAAACACAAACCCCTCCCCAGCATCTCTGATCTGCCTGATTGCCCACACTCTTGCCATCTGACTACTGCTGTGGAATGCATGTACGTAAATGCAGACTGTCAACTTCAGCTGTAGCACCCTCTCTTGCCCCCTCCCGCATTATGTCCTGGCCCCGTTTTTACTAGCACACCGCAGAGTCTTACACCATAAAGGCATCCCTCCCTTCAGCAGCTTCTGTTCCAGGGGCCCCTCTCGAGTGTCCTGGATTGCTGGTGTGGTGCATGGAGCAGGCAGTGGCTGCAAAGGATGCGAAGATTACCAAGAGCTCTGCTACTATTGCTGTGAATACTATTGGCTAAGAGGCTGACCAATAGGGATGCTTCTAACACTAAAGGAGGAGTCCTCCCACCTGTAGGAACCCCCTATGCTACCCTCTGTCGTCGGTCTTTCATTTCTAACCTTACCTTTGTTGTGTTTACTTCCTTTTAGAAAAAAGTGGTGCAAACAATGCACTGGATCACAAGCTTAGTAAATCTGGCCCCACGTTCAGTAAGTATCGTGTGACCCGTTAACCCGAATCCGATCCACGCCTGTGTCCAGGACAATCAAAACGTCAGCCTGCAGATCCCTCCTGGGTTGAGCCCTGAGAGAAACCCTGAACAGGGACTGTGACTCAAATCAGATTTGATCTGTGTTAACTGTGATAGCGTCTTCAAAGGCTTCTCCTTTCCAACCGTTATGTCATCCTCACCCAGATCACAATTTTTTTACTTCAGCAGAGATTTCCTGGAAATTAAACAAAAACTAAATAAAGCTAATCAATGTCTTTGATTTTAAACAGCTAATATGTTTTGATTTTTTCCCCCCACCTACTTTTATATTTTAAAAACTAGAAAAAAAATGATCACGCTTAGCCTGATATTTACTTAAACGTTTTCCCTGATCAAGGAATATCCTCACAGCCGAGGACCCTCTTCCTCTGACACCGTGTGACATCATTAACTAAAGCGTGTATCTCTCCTCACCTGTGTCCTTTTGCCTTAAGGTCCACACTTCGTTGCAGTGAATAACAAGAACGAAATAGTGGTGACTGACTTCCACAATCACTCTGTTAAGGTAGGAATACAGTCATATAGTAAAATGAAACGTGACAATCCTACTTTACATCAAATTAATGTCTTATTTTCTTATGTCCATGGCAACATATAGAGAAAGACCTTTTCACTATTTATATAAAGTGGGACCCCAGTGTCCGCGGTTTACTGCGGTCTAAAAAACAGTTTAAAAGTTCCACAAAATTTTTTTTAAACAAAGACGTTTTTCTCATTACAGGTTATGTACCGGTATGGTACAGTATTTTGCGTTGTAAAATGTGTAAGAGTAAACAATTTTTTTCATCGTTCCTTCGTCCTTTGAGGAGTGAAAAGCATGATTTTCATTGCATCGTCATCCTTTGATAGGCTACATGATTTATTAATTCTCTTGAGAATTAGGCTAAAACGTCAGAATCCCTTTAATTTCGAGACAGTACAGTATTTTATAATAAGATACAATGTACTTTATTATTACTGTATGTAATATTGGTAGTATCTTACTGTGTGTAATTTATCAATTAAACTTCACCATATAAATGTACATGAAAATCACATTATATACGGGGTCCGTGGATGGTTCACTTTTATCCGTGCTTTCGGCTATCTGTGGCCGTATCTGCTTGGAACTTATCACCTGCAGATACGGGAGGTCTACTGTACTTGGGTACTTCTGTATTGAAAGACAAGTTAGTTGTCTTCAGAGAGAGCAATACCATATGGGACATGAACATATTACCAACATAGAATGGTAATCTCAAGTTACCCATAACCCTCACTGCTCATTGCAATGACTATTCCTCACACATCACTCTCTAATTTGTTGCTATGGCAGCAGTGAATGCCTCGCACTCCTTTAGCATGTTTCTGGCGACTGAAGCCCTCCTTCGCCCTTTCATCACAGGTGTACAGTGCTGACGGGGAGTTCCTCTTCAAGTTCGGGTCCCACGGGGAGGGCAACGGGCAGTTCAATGCGCCCACAGGTGTGGCCGTCGATGCCAATGGGAACATCATTGTCGCCGACTGGGGCAACAGCCGTATCCAGGTGTGCGAACCTCATATTTTGTTACCTCTGGGATTAGGTTGGGAAGGGAGGTAGTGCATATTCTGGGACAGAGGAGTGTGGCCAGCAGTCATACTGGGAATTATCAGGAAAGTGCTAGTGAGTTTACTAAGGAGCACAGCAACTAATCTCAGCTCATATGCTCAGAAAGGTGGCAAATCGGGAATGGCTTACTTTGTAGGTGATCCCGTACCCTAACAGTATGTCTGTTCTTTCTCAGGTGTTTGACAGCTCCGGGTCCTTCCTGTCCTACATAAACACCAGTGCAGACCCCCTGTACGGCCCACAGGGCCTGGCTCTGACCTCCGATGGCCATGTGGTGGTGGCGGACTCGGGGAATCACTGTTTCAAGGTGTACCGCTACCTGCAGTAGGTAACCCCTTGAAGGAGGCCTGAGACGCAGGACATAGACTGGGTGCAATCATCCTTTGTTTTCATTCTGTCTTCATCCTCACTTTGCACATCAGCAATGCAGACCTCCCGAAATCTGCTAAGCTCTCGCCGAATGAGGAGAAAAGGACAAATACGCATTACATCAAGAAACCTTTTGCACAGTGTTTTATCTCTACTGATGGGGGTACGACAAGGTGAAACCCTATTGTGAAACTGCTGAAGGACTCAAAAAAAATCGAATGTATACAAATGGAATATGCCATTGAACATGGAAGGGATTTTAAAAGAGTGGTGTTTGTATAGCTAAAGTTTTTGGCCAGCCCTGTCTGCCAGGATCAAGGGGTAACCAAAATAGTAGCTGGACTTCAACAGAGCAGCAGTCCTTTCCCCATTGCATGAAGTTGTAGTTTTCTGAAGCAGACCTTCTGGGGGAATGAGACTCTTTTTAGTTGGTTGGCTTTTTTGTTTTCCAAGTTTTCAAGTCAAACTGAAACCACCCACCACCCTGGACCGTCAGTGCAGCTATTGGACAAAATCACTCTCTTTTTTTTTCCTCAAAAATGGTTTAAATCCCCTGTGCATTTTATTCTGTTATATTATATATTTGCATACACATATATGTGGCTGTACACGCTTATGTATGCATACAGTTGATATGCTTATCAGTCCCCTGTATGTACATGACAAGCAATGCTGCTCTGACTGTCCACGAATGCAGCGTTATCAAAGCACATATACCCAAGGGGGCTGAAAATAAAGGGATGGGGAGCCACAGCACAGCCTGCATACAGCATTCAGAACAACAGTCTGTAGTACTCTATTTATTCAAAACAGCAACAGCCCAACTGGTCACATGGCTTCTGTTTTTTTCTTTATAAATAAGACAAATCCTTTTAATTTATTACCGTATTTTCTACATGATTTCGCCTTTAAAAAATATTTTTCTAAATTGATGTGTTGGATCTTATCTGCCAAATATCTAGTGTAAGCCTCGACACAATCCAGAATCGGGGTCTCAAAAGCGCCAACAGATCCTTGCTCTCGTCTCGCCTGTTTCCATGGCAACATGCGAAGGCGGAACCTCATCCCCATTAATTTGCCAAACTTGGTTTGTTGATGCGATTGCACTTAATATGAAAATAATTACTTTCAAAAATGTAATATCAATATGCCTATTTGACTGTAAATATTATCATATGAAGTAAATTATATGTATAAGGACGTGGCAGCTGGAATATCGTTGCCATCAATTTAACAGTATTTGTATTTATTTTTCTATTTGTTTAGTGTCCATGACACACTTTGTCCGAGGTTCACAAGCGTTTTATATAAAATGCATCTCCTTTCTCATGGATAGCTCGCATAATCTCTTCCGTTCAAGTGACATTGTCAGAATGTGTTAGTCCGACGTCCTGTTGTGTTTGCAAAAAGTACCATGGCAAAAAAATAAATATATATATATAAACATATGAATGTCATTCAGCCGTATGGATTTTCTCTAAGGGTCCAGAGAGCAAAACATCGATCGGACAGCGTCGGCGTTTTTTCCTCCGTTTGAGAGCGGTCCCCTATTTGCATGGTGACTTTGATTTCATTTATAATGATCTGAAATTCCAGCTTATTGTTGCCCGTTATTCCTTGCTGTCATTATATGCTTCCTTAATTCATTTGTTCCACATTATGGATATTGCCTTTTTATAGTTAAGTCTGTTCAACAGTTTGTTCCATCTGCGTCTTACCATGAAGTAATGATTCCTAATGCATGATGGCGCGCTTATATTAGAAGTTGTGTTCAGAGGCTCCAGTGGCTTCTGTAGAAAACGTTAAAAACCGTCACCGCACCTCTGTGTGAAATGCTGGATTTCATTACTACGGTGTGTGTGCTGTAAACCTGTAAATATTAAACTGCTAAAAAGCCTGCGGAGGTTCTGCGCTGGTTTATTTGTGTCGGTGATAAAGCGGGTTTTTGCAGGAAAAGGAGACAAACCGGCAGCTGCAAGTCAAGTCGGATTTGAGGCGGAGAGAAGACAGGGACGGGAAGAGACTGATAACGGGGCTCACATCCCACTTGTTAACCCATTTAGTCAGCTTTGCTGTAAGAATTGTGCTAAACATACTTTGCAGAAACAGCTATAAACGTCCTGCACGATGCTTATTGTTTTTAGGCTGGTATATGAGGACCCAACACACTCAGTTCAGTTCTGACATAAACATATAAGGCTAATACTCTGAATGATGTTTATGAAGCCATAAATTGTGTTTTGTGGCATTATGGGATACATTCTCAAATTTGTTAGTGAGACGTAATTATGGGCGTTAGACTTTGTTAGAAGAAATAGTGGATGACATAGAAATAGGTGATTTGATGTCTTTAGCAACTACCACTATCTTATAAAGTTCTTTCTAATTCAGTCATGTAAGCGCTTCGTGCCCCTTTCGGATGACATCATGGGCATGCTGTGAACAGATTTACAGTTTGACTTACACAGCTTGCCTCATGCACGCAATAAACATAGATCCGTCCTGCGGGTGAGGATCTGTTCTGTGTGTTTTTATCTGGAGTAGGTCCATAACTTTTATTCCTGTTTAACAACAAGTAAGATGATAAGCCAATGATATGATCCAACCTTGAAGTGCTGCCCATTTGACATCTTGCTAAGATTATGGAAGAATTTCCCTTATGCATGGTTGTGTTTGAAAAGTAAATTTTTAACTGAAAGTATCGTCCATATCTGGGATTTTAATTCTTTTTCCTCATGCAGTCCAGAGGCATGCAGTTAGGCTAATCCGCATCTCTGAATTGCCCATAGTGTGTGACAGTGTTTGTGTATGTGTTTGTCCTGCAGTGCACTGGGATCACATCTGGGGAGTCCCCAGCCTGGTGCGCCGTGCTTCCTGTGCTGGGCTGCAGGTTCCCCTGTGAGCCTGACCAAGCTAAATGGGTAGAAGATGCATGGAAGGATGTCTGTGCCATTTATTTATCCTGCTTTATATAGGGCTGGGTGATTCATTTAAAATTAATTTTAATATTTTAATTTCAGCTGATTTTGGCTTCCAACGATTATCAAAACAAAATCGAGATAAAACGATTATTGTGCCGCGTTTTGTTTCGCAGCGACGCTCCCGTTTTGTCATAGAAATTTCCAGGCCTTTTTTGTTTGGTTGTCAGTTAAATTATATTTAGAGTTCAGGAAAATCAGCTGTTAAAAACACAAGTTCTTTCAAGTTCAATAAATGCATGATAGCAATTGTGTTAAAATCATCACCTCAGGACAAACCAAAATTTCTGCATAATCCACAATGTTTATAAAACAATATTTAGTAAAAAATCAAGCAAATTATTTTCCGTATTTTAATGACTTGCAGTAATACCCAACATCACAGTCCTACACTCGACAAAGCTAAAATCTGCAAGAAAAAATTTGTCGACTTGTTACGCAAAGTCGCTCCCTGCAGATATCCTACAGCGTTAGCTTAAATCCATGAGGAAAAAAACTAAGGACAAGAACAGAGGGAGAAGTAAACAACAAAGCTGTCTACATGTCATCTTGGCTTAGCTTTAATTAATTTGTCACTAGTGTGCGGTTCAGTGGGCGGAGCCTCTGCCCCTGTAATTGGAAGGTGGTTGATTCAATCCTGGCCCTCGGCAGAATAGTCACATGTCTGTGGGCCCTTGAGTAAGGCCCTTAACCCCCAGTGCCACAGGTCCTACACACGTTGCTGCGATTCCCTCATTGCTCTCAGATGTATCACGGTGTGTGTCTCAGGGAGAGCAGTATGGGGTAGTAATGTATCACTACCTATCTCAGAGTTTGTATCTCTGATGCCCTCAACTGATCCAATCATATACTAATTCAGATATCTGAGGCCAGGCATTGGCTGTACCATCTTAGGTAGCTCTACGGCCGTTCTCAGCACATCCTCACCATGGGAATCTCCACCTGGTGGGGTCCTTTCTCAGCAAGTCTGATCTGCCGACCCTGCAGGACATTTATTTCAAATTACGCTGCGGGGACACAACGCACCATAGCAACCACCTCTTCACCAGGCTTCACCAGGTCTGGAAAGTGCTTCTGCTGTCTCTCAATGAGAACTGAGAGTCTCAGGAGGAGCTTCTACTCTCAAGCCATCAAATTACTTAATAATCATCACCCACTCAAGATGAGTCTGAAGCGGATTCAGGCCAAAAGTTGTTCAGAAATTGCCACAGATCCATAACCTGAATCTGGCCTGCCCATTCATTTGCACAGGAATACAAAGAGGAACATGGGAATACTTGTCTTCACTAACCACATCTTACTCTTCATAGTTTGGGTCACACTGCAGGGCTGTCTAATGTACAGTGACCCCTGCCAAGGCCAGGACTTGAACCAGCAACCTCCTGATCACAGGCACAGAGACTTAGCTGACTGCACCACTCACGGCCCCTTTAAGCTCAGGTCAGAATTTAACTTTTGACTCTGGTGCAAATATGGACCAGATTTGGTAACATTCAACGTAAATCTGTGCCATGTAGGACCCCTATCTATTTCAGATCCACAAAGTGGATTCGGACCAGTATTGGTCCGTTGTGCAAAAAGACACCAGGCCAGATCCGGGTTTACGGACCTGCGGCAATTTCTGAACAACATTTGGCCCAGATCCAGTTCAGACTCATTTTTGCTTTGCGGGCAGTTATAATTTAACAGTTGTACCTTATTTACGCACTTTATTTGTGCTTTATTTGTACTGTGTTGCAAATCCCTGGTCTTTTTCCAGTATAACTTACTGTTCCTTATTTATTACATATTTATAATCTGGTTACTTTTAACGTCTTAATTGCTTCACTGTTTCTATAAAGGTAGATTTCATCACCTTTCATTTCCCTGAATGATATAGCCTCACTGTAAAAAAAATCATTGATTCCTTGAAAAGAATCTTACCAGGACTTTGCACTGTGCACACAAGTATATTGTATAACACAAGGGGCTCTTTAACTCATGCCAATCCCTGCCTATGGAATGGATACTTTTTAAAACATACACATTCCTGTGGCAGAAGCTACAGTAAATTCCATTCTTACGAGCAAATATGAATCATGTTTACATCCTTTTCAAAGCTCCTCCCTGTAGCTGTTTATAATCTGGATATTCAATACCTTGTAACAATTTGGAAATTAATAGACAATTTTAAACAAGGTATAACACAGTTATAATAATATAATGAGTTACTACCATTTACAAATGGCAAAAGGGAGCCTTATTGTAAAGTGGCACCGGGAGCACAAATACTTAGGAGCAACTCACTTACCGTTCATCCATTTTCTGTGACTACTTGTCCTCTTCAGGGTTGTTGGGGGCCCGGAGCCTATGAGTGCAAGGCAGGGAACAACCCAGGATGGGGCACCAACCCATTGCAGGGCACACTCAGACACCATTAACTCACATGTGCACACTTGTGGGCAATTTGGTAAAGTACAAATCAGGAACAAATATAGTAAAAGATTTATCATGATTCACTAATGATGAGATCAGTATTTCACTTGTGCTATTCATGACTTGTTCCTTAGTAGTTTACGATGATTTATCGAATTCACAGATATAGTAAATATAGTTACAGTTGGGTATAACAGATGTGTCGCAATTCATTAATGATCAATTAACATGAGATCAGTATTTCACTTGTGTTATTCATCACTTGATCCTTCAGTAGTTCACAAAAGTTTACAGAACTGAGAAAAAGTAAGAAATATAGTAATTGAGATACAAGACATCACAGCTCATTAATGATGAACGAACATAGGTTGACCATGTAACCAAGTTGGTGATTAATTCATACATAAGTAATAACACAGCTACATTATTTGTGCCCCATCAGATAAAGTGTTACCCCAAAGGAACAACAGAAACCTTTTTTGCATGGAAGAGGAACATCATAATGAATGTGGGTGAAATTCTTCTAACAAGTGCTAAAGTCTCAGATAAATATTTGAGGAATAATCTATAATCGTGAATAAGCTGGATAAAACCACGTTAAATTTATTTGAAAATACGTACATTATGTATATTAACACCTGTGTGCAGGAGTGCCATTGATCACTGGTAGTGTAGCACCATCTGCTGTAGTAATTTGTAATAATTCAAGATAACAAAACATACAGGCAAAGGAAAAGGGCCTTTGTCACCTTTGGTTAATGAAGCCTTGACGGAAAATTAGTTTAATGTATTTTATGCAAATACCTTCTACCTCCAATTGCTGTATGACGCTACCAGGTTGCTTAGACCCAACAAAAGTTTTATGGAAAACCACTGTGAGATGTCCTTGGCTTTAGAGGCAAATAACACCTTATCTTTGGGGAGGGGGCCATACAGGGGTTGATACACTGAAACAAACCTAAACCCTTTTCATGGATCCACGAGTGCTCATCTTTTCATTATGTTGTTTAATACTTCTATTGATTTATCAACTGTACATTAAAATTAATCACCACGGAATTCAACCAACTCCAGAGTCGGTCATTTCCAGCAAAATCCAACTGGTTTAAAAACAAACATGTTACAGTTACATTTTATTCTACAGAGATTTTGACAGTTCATTACAGACAATCTGAAATGTCAGATATAGCTAATGACTACAAATAACGTAAAAAAAAAGCAAGTTCATGGGTTAAAAAAAGGGAAAAAAAAATATAACACCAACACTTCTACCTTTGAGGGAGGTTAGGGTGGCTAATCTGCACTCAGGTGATAATTTAACGTATTGACAGAAATATCTGACTTTGACAGGTTAAAAAAAAATCCGAAGAGGGCTACGCACAGCGCATAAAAATATAATCTGCTCTTGAAAACGAGCTTTGTTTAAAATTTAAATCTCATAAAAACTCGTAGATCTGCTACACTTGACTGAAATGACCTAATATCAATTGCACTAGCAACAATAGCAAGAATAATAACGACAACTAGCATTATTTTCCCTTGTGAGGTCTTAGCGCTACCGGCACATGTACACCGTTCAGAAAGACAACAGCCATACAGGAATGTGACCAATTTCCTTTTTTAAAGAACTGGAACATCACGCCCCAAATAACTATGGTAAAAAGAGTGACCAGAATGCACCCTAAGGCCCCTAGTTCAGCTGCAGTGCTGCACTCATTTGTTGAGAATGCGTATCCAGAGGATTCAGAAAAAGGTTGGAATCCTTGATTTTAAATAATAAAACACAATGTTAAATAACCAAAAATGACACACAAAAATGCAATCAGAAAAACACTTTTCCTGAAATTGGTTAAAAGTAGCAAGTTCAACCACAAATGCTCTCAGAAATGAAAAACTATCTTCAGTCATACTTCATTAATAAATTTCATGATTAGACAAAAAAAAAATGATAAAAGTGAAGCTCGAATACACATCTAGATGCTACACTGCATTTAATCAGATTTCATTTACTGCACATCAGCTAACTAAGAATTAGTCTATTTACAAAAAAAAAAGAGAAAAAAAAAACACAGGTCACTGTCACAAGAAGAGATTGCACTAGAAGGGTTAACTTTTAAACGCATGGGCAGCGTAGCTAAAAAGTTTTTACAGTTCTGATACTGTAGTTCCTTTACAAGTCTGTCATCTGCAGGTATCAGTAATAATGGCAGATGTGCATCCTACTGCCTGGGTCGTTCTTCCCGGGGCTGAAGAACGGACAGACAGGGTCATCAAAGTATGCATCAAAGGTGTATACGCGCTTCATGGTAACGGCGTCATAGAAGGACACCCGGCCGCCATCGTAGTCCAGGTAGACGCCCACTCGCGGAGTGTTCCAGTAGTCGGCGATGGGTAAACGGGCGTCTTCCTCATTGGCATACAACCGGTCCTGCAGGCACAGGCTCCAGTAGCCGGCCGAGGGGGACAAGTTCACGAAACCCTTGCGGTTGCTGTACTTGGTGGTGACTCCCAGGTACCACACACCCTTGTCACGGACGTCCACTTCCCAGTAGTGCTGCCCGGAAGAGAACTCGGCCGTGGACAGAACGCCAAAGAAGCGGGTGAACTTCTGTGGCAGGTCTGGCTCCTGGGACCGGCTCCGGGCCTCTTCCACTGCGGTATCGTGGCCGCTGATCACCAGGTTGGGGTGGGCAGTGTCCGTGTCCAGGGTGAGGTTGGAAGGGCCTGTGGAAAGCAGAGAAACAAGGTGGCACATACTCCACAAGGTTGTGTTGTGCTCTTTCTGTAATTGTTTGCATGGTTTTCATGATCATGTCTTGGCAACACCATTGTGCCCTCAGCGGTTCTGCAATGTTGTGCCTGCAGAATTTGTTCAAAATTACATCCACGGCTATTAGGAGACCCTTATGTGAAAAACCTCCTTATATTATTCTTGCATCCACATTACAGGCCTAATACCAGAGGCTGGCGTTACAATCCTAGACACAAATAAAAATAGAAGCTGCACTAACCTGTTTTTAGCACTTGTATCATCTTCTTCCACAAGATGAGCTGAAGGGGACCTTTGAACTCCTCCCAGTTTGGCAAGAAGTCAGTAGATTGTACCGCGATCGCGTGATGAGGCCTTAAGGGAATTACAACAAGTATATTTACCAGAAATATACACCGTTAATTCCCATTATTAAAAAATGACACCAATAAAAGGATAAATCAAATGAGAAAAAAATACCTTGCAGCAGTCTGGGAAATGCCCTACAGAAAAGAAGTTAAGACAATTAGAATTCTGAAATTTCCAAGATATAAGCAAAGCTGACAGACCACATGGACAAATTAGACACATCCAAATGTGAAAAGCAGACCTCAAAGCCGCTGCTGTCCGAGAGGCTGCGTTGCACGTCTGAGATGGCCACATCCACAGCCGCTATCTCGCGCTCCACCTCCTTCAGGTTCTCGTCGATCACGGAAACATATGCGTACTCCTCTGTATCGAGGTTGGCTAGAAGCTCATCCTTCTCATCCAACAGGAACTGAACCAGCTCCCCCACCTCGTTCTCAATCTTCTCCTTTAGCTCCTGTTTCTTAAGCTGGTTAGCACATCAAAAATCTGTTAAAATTGGATGGATTTCCAAAATCGTACAGGCCAGTATATTACCAAATGAATATTACACATTTATTAAAAGCTGGTTCATATTTAGAAAACAGGAAAACAAAGATTTTTAAGCAGATCTGGGGGGGGGGGTGTGTGTTTCATAAAGAAGGACCTCTCAGTAAGTTGGGTTAACTAAAGCTTGAAGTCATGATTGTCCAATAGGAATGCTCCTAACCTACTCTTATTGGACAATCATGACTTCTAGCTTGTTGGATGCACCGCTCCTCCGGGTCCGTTGATGAGAAGAGACTCACAGCTAAGACGAGGGGTAGTCACAAGTCACCAGTTTATTCAGATCGATTGCAATCGGGAGCAACAGTCTGATACATTCAGCATGTACAGGGAGTAGCTCATCCATGCCTGTCGGCTCTGTCCCTTTATAGCCCGTCCGGGGCATCCC
>JAODLD010000044.1:15931093-15951220 GCA_026781065.1 Mormyrops boulengeri | reverse complement strand
AGCACATTGGCACCCCTCTTATTGTTAGGCTAAACATAAGTGAAGGTTGCTTACACTAGTTGTCTATATTTTCCAACCGTCAAGGCCAGATCACCCTGCACTGCCGGCACGCTCGTCAGTTCCCATTTCTGTTAAATGCAATTTTATGAAATTAACCCCTCAAGCTTAAGGTAACCCAGGTAAACGGAGAAGTCGCACTTTGCGGAACACCCCCTGCCTTATATTTTGTGATTGTCAACAGTACTTAGATTCAAATGCCCAACCACAGGTTAGGCTTCACAATACTGTCTCCTTAACGTGAGGTAGCTTTTAGTCGCTGACCAAACTGGCCAGCAGGGGACGAACAAGACCAGAGATTCACCACCCACCTTGGCATTGGTCTTTGCTTGCTCATCTGCAGCGATCACCTGGGCACAAAGTGTCCTGTGAAAATTCAGCTTGATGAGCCTCATCCTCAGGTCTGCCTAGGAAATGCAATTAAGACGTATTAAAATACTGAGACAGGGGGACGTGTTTTTACATGTTCTGTACTGTCTGATAACAAAAACCTCAACTCCGTAAGGCAAGGCAAAGAACTGCTTCACTCAAAGTTATGGCCTTCAGATCCTCACTGCTCTTACCTTCATGTCTTCGATCACCTCAGGAATAGGAGACACATCATGGTGCCTACAGCAGCCACAAAAAAAAAAAAAAAAAAAAAAAGAGTGTCATGATGTCTGCATAGCATTTACATATTGCACGGGGAAGGATATCTTTATGAAAACACACAACAGGGGGCGTCTGCACATGAATTGCACACGTGAAACAGACACACTAGCTTTACTTAGGAATATAGGAATAATGTAATAAATGTATTTTAATATTGAGCAATAAAAACAGCACTATCTGGCTTTCAAACCTGTTACGTGAAAGTAACTTTTTTTTTTTTTTTACAGTGAAACAAGTGCTACTTTGTAAATGTCAGTTAAATGAACCTAAAGACAAACGTTTTGTTCGGTGATGGAATCTTTACTGATACTGTGTTTTGAGAGACCCCTTCCTCCTCCAATACGAGCTGATATTTCATTACTCGTTTGTCGGTTAACACAGACTGCGTATTTTTCTTGCTATGCCTATCGCATAAATAAGTCACCGAGATTGTACTTTTGATCTCTGTCAGTTACACTGCAATGTAATCTTCGCTGTGATAAAGCGGATTCCTCTTGGTGCGATATAACGACGACAAAGAACAATCCTAGATGCATCGCTTATACATGGAAAGGAATTCTAAATAATTTAATACGTACGCAAATAAACGTTTGGACGCTGTTTACTTACCTGTGGGATCTTGACTCTCGGCACACGACACAGATGGGCTTCCTGTCAGTGTGGCAAAACAGTTTGAGCTCTTCGTGATGCCGCTCACATCTGGTCTCTGGTTTGAGCTGTTGAGCTGGCTTTGGAGGCTTGCATTGTCGCAAGTAATCCAGTTCACCTAATTTATCTACCAAGTTCTTAACCAGGTAGTTCTTCGTGAAACTTATTTTTCCAAATATCTGTGGGGAAAAAAGGATTGCATCTGAAATTATATATTTAAGATTTAAATGTACACATCAGCCATCGTCGCATGTCTAGGCAACCATCAAAACCAAACATCTTGCTATTCAAATGAAAACATCTTTATTAATTAAAATCTATCGTAATTATTAATGTATCTACTGCACAGATCGAATATTTTTTCGCTTCAGCAGCAACTCAGAAACTGACCATGTCGTTTTAGTCGTTTACTAGCTGCATAGGAGCACGACTGCCCAGCCACAAGAAACACGAACCTGTCGGCACTCCGGACACTGATATCCCACGTCCTCGCCGCCGTTCTCTTCCCAATGCATCAGTATGCAAAATCTACAGAAATTGTGACCGCATTTCAGAATGACCGGGTCGTCAAAGAAGTCAAGGCAAATTGCACAGACCAGCTCTTTCTGCAACTCATTAGCACCGGCAGCTCCCGCCATGGCCATGTTTATCAAGAAGAACAACTTGGCTCGGCAAAGAAGGCGGAAGTAGGGAGACAAAAGGGATTCTGGGATTAGGATTCTGGGTTTCTGCGCATGCTCAGGAGCTGTTATCAAAATAAAAGTCCCTTAGATGAACCGATTCAGTAGTACGATGTATCAGAATTAACTAGTGTGATTTACTGTCTTGACGAACTCAAAACTTTAGACGTCGCATCATAAATTAAAACAAGATAATAGCCGAAGAGGATTTATCATTATGATGACGTCATATATTTAATGCACACGTAAAGCACGATGAGAAAAGAAAAACACCTTTTCTTTATTGGTGGCTTTTAATTATTTTGTAAAAGACAATAACTTTGTGCTTCAGAGGTCTATGTTACAAATACTTACAGTACTTTGGAAATATTTAACACTGACCGTTCCCCAAAACACTATATAGTTTAGTATATTTCAAAGTATGTATACACATCAATACATACAACCATACACAATACATTAAATAAATTCAGGTTCATTCTGAATTTATCGTCTATAACTAAACGTTTCGGGGATAATCAAGTAATTATTTTAAAAATTAGACAAAAAGACAATAAAAAACAAGCTATATATATATATTTAAAAAAAAAAAACTCGCGACAGTGAAAGCGTTAGCAAACATTGCATAGCGTTCATAAAATACTAGACATGAAATGAGATAACACCCTTTAACACATCTGCGCCAAAAAGTCCCGTGAATCCCTTAGGACCGATTTATTGTTGGTAAGTCTCGGTGAATACCTCGATCCGTATCACTGCGTGCATTGTGTAGATGAGGTATAAATAACAAACCGAACGTAATGTTAAGCTAATAAACGCATGTCCAAATGCCGCAGTGTTTCTACTAACATTTATATTATTCATTTAAACAAATAATTGTGCTCAGTCCTGTCTTTTAAAACTGGCAATCGATTATTCCCAGACGAT
Source organism: Mormyrops boulengeri (assembly GCA_026781065.1). Taxonomy (NCBI): domain Eukaryota; kingdom Metazoa; phylum Chordata; class Actinopteri; order Osteoglossiformes; family Mormyridae; genus Mormyrops; species Mormyrops boulengeri. Next base: position 15,948,257 of record JAODLD010000044.1, on the reverse strand, counting down.
CAACCACAATAACAATACTTTAAAAAGTGGTTCCATTACCATCCAGGTTACACTAAATGTTCCCAGCCGAACACGTACACAACCGTTTACAGTACAAATGGCACGTAATATATAGGTGTGAGATCCGTTGTCTTGGACAGTAAGTATGAAAAACAGTGACGATATATAAAAAAAATGATAAAGGGTTAATTAAAAATGACAATGCAATAATATAAAGGATATTTTTTTCATTGTAAATGTGAACGTGAAACAACAGCTGCCGTTACGAAGAATGACCGAAAGGGCAGCAGCACCCCCACAAAAAGAAAGCAAAAAAATGCAGTTGGAATAAAGCCAGTGACAAAACGTACTTAAGCATGACCTGCGCCCATGTTTTCATACAGTTTTCTTTTAAAAGCCTTAATTAAGTTCCATAAAAAAACGAATCTTCATAAATCCAGTGTTCCTCCATTAAAAGCAGGCATTTGTTTACAAACAGTAATATCTCTCATGGTAATGTTTAGAACAGCAATACATTACATACAGATTACAGGATGGACTAAGAACTGCTAAAGTACATGGACCGAAAGCCAGGACTTCAAACAGCATTTTTACAGCTAAGGATATTATGAACAACATACTTTACATCAAAGTTTCAATGTGCCTATATGTGTGTGTGTGTGTCTGTGTGTGCATGTATGTTTGTGTTTATATATATACGTGTATATATTTTTTATACACTGTATTATATATATTATATAGGCCTAAATAAAACAAGTAGGATGGCAAAGACCATAAATGAAAGAGTTCCTGATATCCAGTGCCGCTTTACAGTGGGGGTCCTTGCTGTTGATTGTTGGATGGTGCTTGTGTCTCATTGGCCAGTTTACATCGGACAACTTGTGGCAGTTCATTCAAGTAGGTTTTACAAACAAAAAAAAAATGACAAGCCCTCAGTCTGAACCCCAAGCCTTTTTCGCACAATGCCGTGTGACAAAAGTCCTCCTAGAATGTTGGTGAATTGCTTTGTAGGGCTTTCAAAACAAATATAATGGACTAAATAATGAACCCAAGAGCTGGCAGTTTTCTGGATGTCGGTCAAACCTCCGAACTGTCAACAGCACCTAAGCCCTGTGTGACGATGGGCTCCTTACTCCCAGACACCTTCGGTACCGCCGCCTTCTTCTCCTTCTTCTTGGAGTACACAAACAAAATAAGGAGGATGACTACGAGGACAAAGAGCAGCAGTCCCACCAGGACACCCACCGTCGTTACGAGGCCTGCCTCTCTGCCATGCCTGGAGAGCTCTTGTGGGACGACACCATCTGCGAAAATTTCCCCACCCGCACTTGTCCGCTGGCGGCTGTAGTCCAGCGTGATATGCATGATGTTGGTACCTCTGTTGTTCTCTGCACCAATCTTGTCTGCGATGTCCTGCACCCCACCAGCTGACCTCATGGACCGAGATGCCCTAGACGAGGAACTGGCAGCCTGTGCCAGAGAATGGTACTCCAGGCTACGCTTCCCAATACCACGGTTGGCATTGTCCCTGGAACGCACTGTGTAAATAGTGTGCAGGTACCATGCCCTCCCTGTCGCCACCTACAGAGATAAAGGAGAAATGCAGCTCTCAAGCAGGGCAAGGTCCTTTTTGCCGCTAATCAAAAATATCCAAATATACTGGAACGTTGTGGGGGAGGGGTGACCCTGGGATGGGGAACACCTAGGACTCATTGATTTATTTAGGAATACAATGATACATTATCAGTCATTTTGTCTTGTCTGGGGCATAGAACCAATCGAGGACAACAAAGATAGTGTAACTAGTGTATAGCTAGGTCATGTGGCTAGTGAATAACTCCTGTGCTCAACAGATAGAGAATTGTTCTAGTAATGCAAGGTCATAGGTTCAAATCCCACGGTACACACATAAAATGTAGTCCTTCCCTGTTCTGTAAGTTGTGTTGGATTAAAATGTCAGGTTAATGTAGTGGAATATTAGCTCTTATTTGTGAACACAAGGCCTTAAATGGGAATTGGCTGATGGAAATTTCAGATAAAAAAACAAAGAAAACTCAAAGAGAAGTGGGGGTTCTAAATAAGCTTGCTAGTAGTTTAGGGAAATCATTGTCCTGAGATTCATTCTGGATAGCAGCAGATGAAGTCTTTGGCTGGATAACCTCTTTTTGTCCATCCATCCAAGGCAGGGAACAACCCACGACAGGGCAACAACTCACTGCAGGGCACCAACCCACCGCAGGGCACCAACTCACTGCAGGGCACCAACCCACGACAGGGCACCAACTCACTGCAGGGCACCAACCCACCGCAGGGCACCAACTCACCGCAGGGCACCAACCCACCGCAGGGCACCAACTCACTGCAGGGCACCAACCCACGACAGGGCAACAACTCACTGCAGGGCACCAACCCACCGCAGGGCACCAACTCACTGTAGGGCACACTCGCACACCATTCACACCTACAGGCAATTTGGTAACTCCAGTTAACCTCAGCATGTTTTTGGACTGTGAGGGGAAACCAGTGAACCCCAAGGAAACCCCATGATGACCCAGGGAGAACATGCAAACTCCACACACATGGAGCCATGTGCAAACAAAAGGTGAGACAGACCTGGAACAGGGGGGTGGAGTCCACTCTGAATCCGTCGGAGCCTGGCTGCCTGACAAGGGCCTGTGCCTGTGGGTCGCCCAAGGCCAGAAGTGCATTGAAACCGACACTCCCAAAGCTCCTGTCCTGTGTTTCGGGCTGAGCCTTGTCCTGAGGGCGTCGGTAAAAATGAGGAGAAGCACAGGAGAAGTTCTTTTCAACACATTCTTTCTGGAGCTGCTTCAGTTCTATTCAAGATAAGATTTCAACAAAGGTTCAGTCAATGTCAGCTGCGAGAGAAAAATTGACTAGATACTTTGGAATGTATTTTTATGCTAATGCAAGAGCACATGTGTGTTAAACAGTTAACACCCAAGGGTGTAAGCTAAAGACAATTAACAGTTAACCATAGTGTGACAATTTCCCTAGAAATCTGAGCTCATTAGAATTCACAGAATTGCAGGCTGGAGAGCAAAGGTGTGAGTCTGGAAGCACGTCTATCAGACAACAACAGGAAGACGCCTACGAGATAGGAGGGCATGTAAAGCGCATATGAGGATACAGACTGCATAAAGTAGATATATGCTTGCAAGGTGCAAACTGCATAAAGTAGATATGTTACAGTGCATGTGCACCACCTCAGTCGGATTAATCTGGTTCGAGGAATCTGTTCTATGTTAACCAAAAAGTTCACTGAGCATAACCACGGAACTGACGGAACTCTGAAGTGGCTGCTCCCTGAATTCAGAAAATAAACAATGTCACAGTCTGCAACACCGACTAAGTGTCATAAATTTCTCCCACAGAGCATGACACAATTATTACCTGAATACCATTTTGACGCAATGAATGTAGAAAAAAGTGCTATATGTGTGTACTGCAAACACACCATCTAGCCTTGACCTCATGCCCACTGCTCTATCATACACTTTGTTTGCTTTTATATTATTAATCTTAGCTGTAGTAGTAGTTGTAGTAGTGGGATAACATTCTTGGAACATCAGGAAAACTGGACGCTTTAAACAGGAATGAAAAATTGTTTACATTGATTTTGAGCACATTTCGTTACGACGCCAGTTTTTGTGACTTTTTCATGGACATGTGAGTTCAGCACAACCAGAAATTCTCAGCCTTAGTGACGGGTCCAAGACTTGGTTGGTAGACATTTTGTTTATGCTTCTCATTTTACTTTTAGTGTTATTATCCTGAAGAAAAAAATACAGACCACATACCATATATGAATTATATCAGAAAACTTCTGTAAGTATAGCTTGCTTTCGATGCTGCTTTAAGAAGTAATCTTAATATGGGACAAATGCTGTTTGGTTGTGTTTGGCTTAAGGTTTGAATGGTTTGCCTGTAAGGCAGGATACTGCAACGCCATACTTACAATGATTTTGAAGCGATGAAGGAGCGAGGGGGAATCGGCAAGGCAGCCAAACTCAGACTTGCCGGGGTTGTATTTTGGGACGTAGCCATCGGCGCCGGTGCACAGGAAGACCTTCTCGATGTTACAGATGAAGGAGTCGCCTAGGTTTTGCACCGGGTCCACCATCACCCGGCCATAGATAGTGTCACCTGCATCAGGGTCCCAAACGTGAGAAGAAGTTGTTTAGATTTTTTAACAATATCCATAAAAAAAACTATTGAATGACTTTGATCAAACTACAAGAAGATCAGGTGATGATCTCTCCGATTCTGTAGCAGCTGTAGGACCCTGAAACCTATCCAGGATCTTAGGGCATGTAACAACGCATTATGTAATAATGCCACATTATGTAATAACTTGATAAAATATAACTAATTTCCATCACATGTGATGTTATTACATAATGTGTTATTATGATGTTATTACATGTGATAACACCGCATTATGTAATAACTCGCCAACATTTTAAGGCTACATTAATTTTATATTGCAACATTACCCAATTATTATTATTATCATCATCATCATTCAATTTGTTACATTTTGTTGAGTTATTATATAATGCACTGTTACAGGGCCCAAGGCTGGGGATGCCCTTCGTGGGATACCAACCCCCCCACACAGAAGTACACACTAGGGATAATTCAGATAAAAACAGATTACCTAGGGATGGGGCACCCAAAGAAGGGAACATACATTCCGATAAAGGAGAATCTCCACTGGTGTGCGGCGCCTGTTCTACCATGTGAGCCAACATGTGTCACATGCATGATGTTTGTTTTGTGGTACAATATTCTAGTTAAAACAATGCTACACCGTCAGAAAAAAATACCAATTTGTACCTTTGAGGATTTAATTACTTATCACTGGCAATATACTCTCACGGGTCTGACAATTGTACCCTTAGCTGTAGGTAACTGTACCTTTTAGGGTACAGAAATAGAGGAACATTTTTGTACCATCGGGGGTACATTAATATTGTTTGTACCTTGAGAATCAAAACTGTACCGGGGCTGTAACCTTTTTCCTGACAGTACTGGTGCAAGTAATGGCGTCACATACTGAACGTCTTTTTTGAAAGAAAGATATGTTCCTTCATTTGAAACGGGCTACCAATAATGTCTTTTGGCCCAAAGGTGGAGGGATGTGACTCTACTATCATACCCTCTGCAAAAACGGTGTCGCTCTCTTGTCCAAAACCCATGGAGCCATCAGACAGCCAGAGAGACTTCTTGGACAACAGGAAAATTTGTGTGTTCAGGCTGAATTCCACGGGTACAGGGTCGCTCACCTACATGTGGGCAAAATGAATCAATTTTTAAGGGGGTTGTTAAAAAAATACAACAATTGGTGCTTTTCTCCACAAACAGTGCCTTGGGAGTCAAAGACGATGGACTGGTTGGGACTTTAAAAGGATATTTATGATTCCATCCTAGACTAAGCTTACCTGCTGGAACCGAATATCAAGTTCAAAGGTCACAGGCTCCCGAGGGCTGCAGACAGGGGGGAAACTGTACTCGAGGGTGGGGGAAGACGTGCAAGGGACCAGCTTCACGGTGTAGGTGCCCGAGTAATCTCGTATCTTGGGAGAAGAGGGTGGTCAAGGAAGGAAAGCAATTGAGGGCTCACTTTTGAAAGACTATTCGGAGTTTTGGACACCAGTCACAGAGCCAGACACAGAAAAAGCGGGAAATGACATGGTTATACAAAGAAAATTGCGATAAATACATAAAGACCAGGCCTGGCCCACAAAATGTTAGCCAAGCAGAAGAGCAAAGATGAGGGGGTATTATGAAGACAAAAATATGGGCAGTGTGCTGTCAGACTGACAGATTCCTAAAAAACAGCTATTACAGGAATGTACAATATTCTGTTTTTTTCCTTGGTGGTTCACAATTCTTAGAAAAAAGATGTTTCTATTCATACTAAGCTAATAAATGAACAGCTTTTTTCTGTGCCAGTCCTAACAGGTCTCACGGGATTGGAGAGGGACACCGATGGGAGGTGGAGTTTTCCTTACGGCGAAGTCGGAGGTGAAAGTCCACTGCTGCATGGGCTGGTTATACGTCGGCTCACTCCTCACCAGGCTCAGGTTGAAGGTGAGCCCTGGATGGTCTGCGCACAGGACCATGGAGGACATCGAGGAGCCTGGAGCCGAATGATAAGCATGGCAAATTCAGGAGCCAGATGGCTTATTCGTAAATAAAGGCATGTCTTTTAAGGTATTTTTGCCAGCAATTAGCAGTGTCAATGAAACCCATAGGGGAATAACGACTGGTTAAAGCAAGTTGCTCCGGGCAGGTATCCTGGATTTATAATTGTTCTTGTGTATAGCTGAGATGCCGGTAAGCTAAACCTGTATCTCATGAAGAGCACATCTCCCTGGGTCTAGTCTTTTATTATCTTCTAACAACACATCCCAAAAGTAGGCCGAGGCAACCAGTAAACTGTACCAGAATGCGACGTTACGAAGAGGCCTCGGAAGCGAGCCTCTGTGCGGAAGTTCACCACTAGGCGGCCCTGTTCGTTGATCCGCATGCTGGCTGGATACAGAGAACCTGCAACAAGGGAAAACAGGGACAAGATGGTCAACAGAATAAGTCCTTCGGACAGGGAAATTTAAAGATACAATCTAATGGCTGCCATCAGCTTATCAGCCTGATCTCTCAACCGTTGACTTGCCTTGCAGTTCTGCCTGAGGAGGGCTCCCAATACCATCCCTCCACAAGATGGCAGTGTCGTACACAAAGGTGAGACGCAGCTCAGACTGCAGGTCGAAGTGCTGCCAGCTGCCCAAGCCCACGGGAGAATGGAAGACGTACGATACATGGAGCGGGACACGCAGAGTCACGTATGACTGGACGAGGTTCAGCACCTGTCGATCAACAATCATAGTGAACACATTCACTATGGTGAAATTTCTGAATTATATACAACCCCATTTACAAAAAAGGACAATGTGGAAAATGCATATAAAAACAAAAGTATCCGATCGATCAATTTTATTTTACTCATATATAATTGAAGACATCAGACATTTATTTTTGTAATTGTTCTAAATTTTTAAATGTGATGTCTGCAACATGTTCCAGAAAGGTTGGGACAGGGTTAAAAATACAACAATTGGATTAAACCATTGCATTACATCACATTTCCTTTTAATAACATTAATTAGTCGATTGGAATGGAGGGCACTAATAGGTCAAATGTCAGAAGAGATTGTAGAAATCTTTAAGACAATACAATCGTTTTAAGAAACCATCCATCCATCCGCTATATAAAGGATTTTTGTCATTTCATTTAAACATCAGACCGGTTTCTTCTCTGTGATTATTTCTATTTATGAAGCATGGAAATACAGTATAGCTGTGGAGGCAGCTCCACTATCTCACATTCAAGAGCCACAGAGTGTGACAGTGATGTATCATTCTAGTGAATCTTCCGGAAGCTGGCGCATTGGGAGATTGGGGGGGGGGGGTGCGGGGATGACACTGACAGATCCATTACTGGTTACAAATTCTAAGAAATTTCTGCACTTGTCACCATGTCATAATCACTCCAAAGAGCCGTACAAATATCTGTGTGAATAAACTGACCCTGTCAACAGGTAAAGATAATGAGGTGTGATCTACAGACCCTATTACCACATGCTAAGCAAGTTGCCCACAAACAAGCTGGAATTAAACAAGCTGGAGTGAAACAAACTATAGATAAATTCAGCTAACAGGGAATGTCCCCAGAACTTTAGCCAATTTTATGTGAAGGTCTTCTCAGAGTTGCTAGGGAACATTTTTACTGTAACATTAATGGAATGTTATTTCCATTTTTACATAAAAATATTATTTTTTATATTAAATATAAAAAAATAGTGCTATATGTGTGTACTGCAAATGCGCCATACAGCCTTGAACTCATGACCTTTGATGTGTAATGCAACTGTGTTACTCGCAGCTCTACCATACACTTTCGTTGTTTGTATATTATGGGTCATAGTTGTAGTAGTACAGTAGTAGTTTTAGTATTGGGATAACATTCTGGGAACATCAAGGAAACAGGACACTTTGAATGCTTCCATAACTTAATCGTAATGTTTGGTAAACGTTCCTAGAATGAAAACAAGCTGCCCCACAAACAAGTTGGGAACAAACAAACCATAACTGAACAAACAATCTGAATACAAACAGGATGGAGTTAAACAAAATATGGATAAAAAGCTGCCCACAAACGAGCTGGGAACAAACAATGCTGAACAAAAGCTGAACAAGCGAGCTGAAGCCAAACAAACTGGGGCAAACAAGCTGGGTGTGAAATGAGCTGAAGCTAAACAAACAAGAAACAAACAAGCTGTCTACAAATGAGCTGAAGCCAAACAAGCTGGAGCTGAACAAACAAGCTGAAGCTGAATAAGTTGGGGCCAAACGAGCTGGGAACAAATAAGATGAAGCTAAATGAGCTGAGGCCAAACAAGCTGGAGACACTATAGATATCAAAACAAATTATTCCAAATTCTGCAGTTTTAAGTAATGTATATGCTGGGAAGACCAGTGGAGCTGGCTGATCACTCTACACTGTGCATACTGTAGAGAAGTAATGCTGACAGCCACAGAGCTGACTTGATTATACCCGAACACATTCACACAGGCAATTTGAAAACCTCTGAAATACTAAATGCGCATAAAAGGCAGCTTCAGCCTACCAACCCACGCCAATACTTCTAGCAAAGCACGGTGTTCTGACCAATCTACATATCAATCAAGGCTGCTTGCATCCTGGTGAGAGACAAGGAGAGAGTTGGGGGGGGGGAACGCAGAAAAAACCTCAAGCCAATTCACATCTAAACCTTGCCAATAACCATGGAAACAACAACAGTGAGCCATCATTGTTCCACCTGCCACGGGGTCATTAAGAGCCTATTACTTGAATGTTTCCTGGCTAAAAATTTTCCTGACACAATGCCACAGGAGAACATTTAGTACTTCAAAGGTCTAAAACAAAGATCTTTTTCAGTTTGCACAGTGTAAACATTTAAAGACAATGACCCTGCAGTGTGAATCTTGGCCAGGCTGGTGAGCCATTTCGACTGACCACCAAAATCCAGACTCCCAAATACAGCACTCAGAATGGCTGGTATAGTAATTATTCCACCTGCTCCTCCAAAAATTGAATCATGGGGCTGCAACTGAATCATACAGAGTCAAGAGGTTCAGGCTATGTGCAACTAAGCATTAGAATGTTTAAGATATGTCATGCAAATGATTTTTGGACGGAGGTGGAAAGTTCAGGTCCAGGGAGTACAAATCCAGGCCAAGATTTTACTCCAACCAACATATTAAATACTCTGTGACTGTGACTCTTTCTACTCAGCTGGTTGGTTGAAACAAAATCTTGGCCTGGATTCGTACTTTCTGGCCCTGAACTTTCCACCCCCGATTCTGAACATGGTGGGATTACTGGGGCCAGATATGGTGGCGGCATGCGGCAAGAACCAAAACAAATTAATTGTGCTGCCACTATAGAGGTTTGGTTAAATGTGTGTGATATTGTATCTTATGTTGTACAGTTTATTTCACCTCTCCCCTATAATTATTATTACGTATAAGTTGATGGACACCTGTATTCAAATATTAAAAACACTATTTGCACAGATGTTTATTAATTGAGCAGAAATGTCATGAAAATTAAAAACTTAATTCTGGCTGCCGTGTGTCATGTACCCCACAGCTGTCTTTTTTCATTTTATGCTTCTCCTTGTAAGTATTTTGTATAACTTTATCTTGTTGATTGTGTGTAACTATTAGTTGGATCTTCTCACATGGCATTACAGGCAGTTGTTCTGTAGGGGGCAGTATTGGCCCACCACCAATGCATGTTAGCTCTTGCCATTGACTGTTTGTCAACATAAAAGTTAAATCAAGAAAGAAAAAGAGAGGCTGAAGTTAACCAGAAAAGACAAATATACTCTACTAGCTTAATTCTCATTCGATAAATTTTCAATAATCTTCAATAATTTACCCAAGTGACAGTAAACAGAAACTGACATTCCATTAATAAAATCAACAGAAGGAAACAAAATACACAATAGAAACTCTTAAAGTGAAACATTAAATATTTTATGGTTTATAATAAAATTATTAAAATATAAAATAAATACAGTGAAATCTGCTTATAGTGATCACGCCTTTCTGCGTGAAATCGATCATTATAAGCAGATGATCATTAGAACCGACTTTTTTCCTTTTTCTTTATATCTCAGGCAGATTACATCTGACATTTGTATATCTATTACAAGAATATCAGCTAATAAATCAGACAGTGTCGTTTACTGAATTTTGACTTTTTTAAAGTAGAGTACAGCTGTTTCAAACGCTTTTACAGTACCGTATAAATTTAATTACTGAACCACATATGCTATAATATTGTAGCCGGCAGCATCTGCATGTCCCAGCATGCCTCATGAGTGCGTGTATATAGCCCCGAGTATGTCTTAGGTATAGCCCCTGTTTGTATTTGTTAGTGTAGGTACTTGTTGTGCTGTGTATCTGGTTGTTGCGTGCGCTTGTAACTGTGGTTGCACTTGGTTCTTGCCTAATACTCGCGTGTCTTAGCCTTTGTGTAATTACCCGCCGTGGGTGCACCTTACCCTCCTTAGTGTAATTGCCCCGTGTTTGCATGTTATTCGCCACTTTCGTGTTATTGTTGCTTGTTGTGTGGTTCTGTTACGGAATAACATAAAGAACAACTTCGTGTCAGTCCGCCTGTTGTCGTTTTCATTCACCGCTGCCGCTATTCCTTGGTCTGCTCGGTGCTTAAATACGGTACATAAAATATAGCTTATTGTAGTTTCGCTGTTGCATCTCGGCGGCTCGTTTTTGGCAGTTTATCATAAGCTTTGATGAGTCTATATTTGTCACTGAGAGAAAATTACTTCCTTTTTCCCCCATCATGTTTTCTGTGCACGCGGCATAGCTAGCTAGAAGCAGACGCAAATTAAAATAGGGCTATTAAAGTAAAGTAAAGCAAAAAAGTTAGCGTAGTTTACATTTTTTCTGTAGGTTGTCATGTATAAAACGAACCAAAATGAACACTGTACGTGGACTACTTGATTACTATAAGCGAAATATTTAAACAGTATTTGTACAGGAATGATTCTGTCCCAAGCTTTTTGATGCATTTAAGCGGTTCATCACTATAAGCGGTTTCCACTGTACTTCATCAAATGTGCAGCACACAAGCAAAGATGGGAGATTTTTTTGATAGTGGGGAAGAAACTAAAATAAATCAACATGTTAACATTTCTAACCTCCTGTAATGAAGCAGAAGTCAACAAATAGGTTTAATATCTGACAAGAATGCCGACAGCAGAAGCGACAAGGTGCGCTTCACAGAAACGTCGGCTGAAGGAAATTAACCAACGGCACCAAAGAGCCCAGTAAACTTGCGACTTCTACTTTTTATACCAAAGTGGGCTGCAAATAATGAAAATGTTGAGTTCAGATGTTGGCTGCTAATAAAATGTTAGGAATCAGGAGCTAGTTTTGATGGGACATTTCCATTTTTTAATGGTTGAAAAAGTCATTAGGGGGGCGTGTTGATATGTCAGTGAAAATCATTGTGTCTGTGGCTCGTCTTCATTTTACTTATTTAGCAAATGCTTTTATTCAGGGAGTGGGGTCCAACGGTCCCAGGAGCATTGTTCAGAGACTCGACGTTGAAACCACTCTGCCGAACGTGGGATCTGAGCCGACGACGTTCGATCACAGGTATAGCATTCTAACCCACTGAGCCACACATCACTCCCCCCCCAGCACACTGTGTTTTGGCTAAAACGACTAGGCTCACCTGCCCATCGGTTCCGATGGTCCCCCCGCAGTCCGTGAGCAGCTCGGACATGTCGTAGTAGCTGGTGAACTCCCACAGGCAGGCGTCCAGGTTCAGGTTCCCGTAGAAGCGCAGCGCCCCCGCACCCCGCAGGGCGGCACTGTACTGGTACGGCATGGCATCCCCGATGACATTAGCGCCGTGGGCAGCGTCGGAAAGGAAGCCGTGACGGGTAGTGACCTCGTGCTGGTCCAGCAGGTTGGAGCAGCGGTGGTTGCCCACCCGTGTGCCGTCTGGGCTGAGCGTTAGATCGAAGTTGGAAAGCTGCCGAGTGGAGATCACTGGCAGCATGCCTGGGGAGGGTCAAGCATTAGGGTGGCACTTAGCGTAATTGGTGGGTACAGAGCGCAAGATGGCATGGAAATATATGGGGGGGGGGTGGGGTGGGAAGTACTATGAGGTTTTCGAGAGGGGTGGCTCTCAGTGTGAGTCCGAGAAGTCATGCTGGGGGCTCGGTGTGAAAGAAAACACTGGAACCAGAGTGTGACCAGAGCCGAAGTGCCTATTTGTTTGTGTGCGTGGGGGAAACAAGCAGGATGTTAGGGGTGGAGGGGGGGCATGAGGAGGAACGGGTGTAGTGGCTCACCGTCGATGTGTGGCATGGTGACCGTCAGCTTGATGAGGTTGGTGTGGTCGGGGTCGTCAGCTCCCGTATGGCGCAGCTTGGCGGAGAAGGGCTCAGCACCCACCGTGCCCAGGTTACGGGGTTGACACAAGCCTGGGGTCGTGTATCAAGTCACATGGCACTCATTATGACATCATCATTTCAGGTATACTTATAGGTTCATTAAGGGTGTTTCTCAGTATGCGTACTTCACCATATTTGTGTTCTCGTCTACCCGTTTTATGTCATCTTCCATTGCCACAGACCAGTTTCAACGCTCAAGAACACAAGTACAGTGGACGGTATAAATCCCTGAATGTCGTTCTTTCCCCGCCCCAGATATCAAAGATGAATCGGTTGTATCCTCACCAAACCACATTGATCCCATGATTCACTTTGTCCCAAGTTTGCTCTCGAGAGGCAAGTTAGCAAGACTGCTCTTGCCAAGAACACAAGTATGATCTTTGCGTTTTTGGTTTTGAGAAACACCCTAAGTGTCTGGAATACCCAGGGGCTGCCAGTAAATTCTGCTACTCACCCTCCTCCACGCTGATGGTGACAGCTGGGCTGCTTATCTCCAGGCCCTCGTCACCGTTGGCGTTGACGGCGCGGGCGACGCACTGAACCCGCGAGCCGGCTTGGAAGTAAATGGAGTCCAGAGTGATGAGCTTGGAGGACGTGAAGAAGGTATCAAAGTCCACCTCCCTCATGGGGCTAGTGATGCCATCGGGCCCAGCGGGAGCGCTGACCAGCCAGCGGTACCGGGTCAGGGTGTTGTTGATGTGCTCGCTAAAACAGATGGAGCCTGTCTTGTGGAAGTCTGAGTATTTTGGATTGCAGGCCTGTGAGAATGGGACCATTAAGAAGGTGATGGTCATGACCAGTTGCTAGAAATCCTATTAATTTTGACCCAACTCAAAAAAAATACACATACTTATATGCACAAATACACAGACAGACACTCCATAAAAATGTCCCTACGGGCCACTTCAGATAGTAGTAATTCCTCTCTTTCTGGAACTACGAAGCTTCAGGGAATCCTCCATCGTTATGCAAAACGGTAACCGCTAGCCTATTTAGCTGCAGTCTTCATGGCTTATTAGCCGTCTGGGACCCACCAACTTGTTAATATAACAAGACAGCTGTCACCCCCCGATCAGGTAGTCATTTAAGAGGCTCCCTTTAGTAACGGCTGACTATTTCGATTTCCTTCTTCAGAGATAATACTTTGATGTCTATATTAATAAGCAGCCAGGGGTGAAAACTAGATACCACAGCGGACCAGCTAGGCTGGACCTGCTAACAGGGTTCTAGCTACTGCAGCAGATAGAAATCAAGCACAAGATCTCCACCCTGTCTATACAATTACTGTAGACCTCCAACTGATTTTCTCAATGACAATTAAGCTGACCCTGTAATGCAGTGTTTATCAACTCAGTTTGCGGAGCCCCCAGACAGTCCACATTTTTGCTCCCTCCCAGCTCCCAGCACACCTGACCCAAACATTCAATAACACCAAATACCAGGTCTGTCTGGGGGTCCCAGAGGACTGGGTCAAGAACCACTGCTGTCAGGATATTTTGGTTTCGTGAATATGGTAGTCCAAAACATGGCCATCACCATCGATCACAGATGCCTGAGGGCATCCCATCATGCATCTCACCCCCTAAAAGGAAACATGGACCCACCGTAATGCAGATGACAGGGTAACCAGCTGTGGGGTGGAGGCGGTCCGCGGTCCGACCGATGTTGTCGTACTCCAGCAGGGAAACCACCTCTGGTGAAGAGGGGAAGGTGACATCGGCCATACTGACTTCTTCGATGTATATGATGGCTTTGCTCATCTGTCACATGACAAATAGGACCACATGGGTTATAGTGACGGCAATAATGAATACACTTGCTAAACTCAAGAACCCAGTAAAACAACATGCACTAAAACCTGAAATGAACAGACTTAGACTTTTACATTTCCAGAATTCTTGGAAATAAATTCAGCCCAAATAACTGATGAAATCCATTAAATCTTGAATCAATCAAAAATTACTATTTCATGCTTCCCTTTAAAAACTTATATTGGGAGTGTTTATTTAAAATATTAAAAAATTTTAAATAATAGTGTAGGAAGTACCTGTTATCCTGTAGAGTACCTTAAAATACTGTACAGGTTACACAGACTGCACATTAGTAAGTATAGACCCAGAGAATGGGAATTTCGAGAGGAGGTTCCACACAAGGAATAAAATTTCCACGGTATATTCATGCGTGTTTCTCACACCTGGATCTCAGCAACCATGTTCTCATCAGGCTTCAGGTGGACAGTGAAGGCCTCCCTCATCTCCCGCACCCCGTCGTACAGAATTTCTACCTCCACCACACGTTGCGTGTCCCCTTCCTTAAACTCCACATCTGTTGACATAGATTTTTGCCCCATCAACTCTCTGAAACATGGGCGTGTAACCATGACTCACAGGAAGGGGGAATATCTGCTTCACAAAGAAAGCCGTCCCACAAAGTTCACGGATATAAGAAGAGTGCTTTGATCATTGCTACATACTGCAGAAAAAAAGATTATGCCAACAATGTCTTCAGGAAAAACTACTGAAAGTCTATTTGTAAGTGAATAATCAAGTGGCGCTTTTCCACTAGCATACAGGAATCGATCCGACCTGAACCGCGAAGAGACAGGCACTTTCACACTGAACATGGTCCTGTTTTACAAGTCCCTGCGCTGTCTAGACCAGTGCTCTTCAAATCTGGACCTTGATTCCAAATCCAGGCCTTGTTTTCAGTTCTCCCAGGTAGTTAGTTAAATAATTACTGATTCTGATTGGCCACAGGCTTCACAGGTAAAGGAAGGCTAGAAAATCAGCAGGGCTTGGACCTTGAGGACCGCGATTTGAATAACCCTGGTCTAGACCATGGACTTTTTAGTTCCTGGTCTCATTTGTGTCGTTTTCGCACCACACAACAAGAGCTGGCAAGTAGCATTTGTTTGCATAAATCTGTATTATAAAACCATTCTGTTCAGCTGCTCTATAGTACTTTTTTAAGTAGGTGGATGGAAATGTTCCTCTCCTGGAGCCAACACCTTATCGCTGTGGAGGGATTTGCGTGTTCCAATGATCCCAGGAGCTAAGATGCCCGGGAATTTATGCCCCTGGTACGATCACCCAAGGCGAACAGGTCCTGAGTGAGGAACCAGATGAAGTGTGGCTCATTAGACCCCTTATGATGAAAAATATCATGGATTCACGTTTTCCCTTGCCCGGACGCGGGTCACCGGGGCCCCCCCATGGAGCCAGGCCTGGGGGTGGGGCTCGATGGCGAGCGCCTGGTGGCCAGGCCTGCACCCATGGGGCCTGGTCGGGCACAGCCCGAAGAAGGCACGTGGGTCTCCCCTCCAATGGGCTCACCACCTGTAGGAGGGGCCAAAGGGTTCAGGCGCAGTGTGAGTTGGGCAGTGGCCGAAGGCGGGGACCTTGGCGGTCTGATCCTCGGCTGCAGAAGCTAGCTCTAGGGACATGGAATGTCACCTCTCTGGTGGGGAAGGAGCCTGAGCTGGTGCACAAGGTCTGGCGGAATCCCCTGACAGAAGGAGCTTCAACTCCTACCTCTGGCAGAACTTCGCCCATGTCCCTGGGGAGGTGGGGGACATTGAGTCCGAATGGGCCATGTTCCACGCCTCCATTGTGGAGGCGGTTGACCGGAGATGTGGCCATAAGGTGGTCGGTGCCTGTCGCAGCAGCAATCCCCAAACCCGCTGGTGGCGGTGAGGGATGCCGTCAAGCTGAAGAAGGAGTCCTATCAGGCCTTTTTGGCCTGTGGAACTCCAGAGGCAGCTGATGGGTACTGGTAGGTCAAGCAGAACGTGGCTTCAGTGGTTGCTGAGGTAAAAACTTGGGTGTGAGAGGAGTTTGGCGAGGCCATGGAGAACGATTTCCGGACGGCTTAGAGGAAATTCTGGTCCACATCCGGCGGCTCAGGGCGGTGGTCCCCCTCTTCAAGAAGGGGGACTGGAGGGTGTGTTCCAACTATAGGGGGATCAAACTGGACTGGGAACGCCTCGGGAATCCCCCGGAGGAGCTGGACGAAGTGGCCAGGAAGAGGGAAGTCTAAGTTTCCCTGCTTACAGTAGATTGCTGCCCCACTGACCCGACACAGAAAAGTGGTAGAGGATGGATGGATGGAGATGTTCAAGTTACAAGTTATCGCGAATGCATCTATACATCGTGATGTGCGATACGACTAAAAATGAATGATATACAGAATATGCCCTTTTTCTCTTCAGATAATCCATGTGCAGAACACTGGTACCCAGTGCCGCCCCTGGCCAAATTGGGGCCCTAAGCATAATTGTATTTTGAGGCCCCCCCCCCATTACAAAAAAAAATTAGTTAAAAAAAAAAAAAAATCTACTAACAATCTTTTCCTTTTCCTGTGCACTCTTTCCTAACAACTTTTATACAACATTGTTAGCGGTAAATTGATCTTGATAGCTGTTGATTTTAAGTCTAGCTTATAAATTGAAGAACAGTCATGGACTACTAAGGACTTGTTGTAAGTCGCTTTGGAAAAGAGCGTCTACTAAATGCGGTAAATGTAAATGTAAAATGACTATCACAAAATGCGATTTAGGTTTACAACCTTGCGGTGTCAGATTA
>JAODLD010000044.1:15902730-15912953 GCA_026781065.1 Mormyrops boulengeri | reverse complement strand
GGACAGGGTACCAACCCATCGTAGGGCACAAGGCAGGGAACAACCCAGGACAGGGTACCAACCCATCGTAGGGCACAAGGCAGGGAACAACCCAGGACAGGGTACCAACCCATCGTAGGGCACAAGGCAGGGAACAACCCAGGACAGGGTACCAACCCATCGTAGGGCACACACACTCACCATTCGCACACACTTGCACGTCTTAGCATAACAAAACCCAAAATTAAGTTGTGACGCTACTATGAACACAAGCCCGACCCGAGCCCAACCGTTTCAAGGCCTGAGTGCAACTCGAATCTGCCACTTATCTTGGGCCCCAACGGACTTGCACATCTGTATTGGGATGCCATCATACAAGCTGCGCTCGTACAAGCACATATTACCAGTAATTTAGAGACACAAAGGGTACCCATTGGAAGCCCACACAAACATGGAGAAAACATGTTCCGCCCAGAAACAGGAACCAAACCCAGCACCCAGGAGGCCTGAGGCCGTATTGGTTCCCCCCCCCACCCCCATACCGCATCACATATTTAACAATCAGTGCACGTATACCTTACGTACGCATTTTCAAAGAAGTGTAAAGATAAATGTTTAGCTCCCGCCTGACAGCCTGTACAAGATGACTGGGGTCCACTCAGCGTGCTCAACAAGGCCGAACTGAATCATTCGGAGCTGTCCTACGATAAAACAGGGGGCAGCTTTCACATTTTAAACACCGTGAGATATTGGTTTAGAGAAAGCCTACTGCATCTGACAAAAGCATGTGTCAGTAACTTCACATTGTGGGGAAGGTTGGGGGGGTGGGGGGTGCTTAAGTCCATCCACTTTTCACGGTGAAAGATTACACTCAAACTCAAGCACTGTGGAATGTTACTGGGCTGTGGGCTGACCAACGGCCTTCTTATCCAGGGCAAAGATTACATTTTTTTCCCTCTGATCTGTGTGACTTTCTCCTGTTATAATTTACTGAAAGCGGATTGAACTGTGTCACCACAGTGAGAAGGACACCAAAGGCATAACACACAGGTTCTTCTCTCTTTAAAGGAAATTCCTGTTGACTCCGACTTAAATGCAATGAATGACTCCTAATTTCACTCCTGGCAAAACAAAAAAGAAATGCATATTTAAAAGCTTTTCAGCACCTCAGATCACAAAGGACAGTGAAGCAGGATTAAAGTGCGGCGACCACTGTGACCATGAATAAATTAATGACTCAAAACACTACAAAGCAAACCTGACCAGACCAATGAGGTTAAACGACTAAAAGCGGGGAATCATACGCAGGCCGAGGATGGGGCAAAAACAGCACAGCCAGGATGCTGGGCCATATTCCAACCTGCCCCCCCCAAAACCACCAGAACCCCTCCCCCAGATTTGTTGTGATCCTTTTCCTAATCACATGACAGGCTGAGTCTTCCCTCTGTCATGTTAGTCGTTTCAGGTTTACCACCATGTTTCACACAACGTGTTAATTTAACTGACCTGCTTCAACCTACAGGGGACGTAAGGGATTAAAATGATATTTTCTTCTTTTCTTCTCAAGACCATGCTGGATGCAACCAGGAATGGGAAAGAAAAGTCTGCCTCCATGTCCAGGTGGTTAAAGGGAATACCTGGAGGCCTCCAGGAATTGCATACATGAACAAAGATGGACTCTGAGGGCCAAACACTGCTTGGGAATAAAAGTCAACCCTGAAGTATTTATCGACACAGTGATGGACTACGAACCTAACCCAATTCTAGCATTTTTTAATGTGGGGGCATAAAACAGGCCATAATTCATACAGGAGGGTCAACCTTACCATTAGCCAATTATTTGTTTTGAATAGGTGAGTGACAGGGGAGGGGGTACTCCGGGGGCCAATCGGCTTTCAGCTGGGGCCAGTGCTGCTGTGACCCCACCCCTGTATATGCCTATAACCAACCAGGCATCTCGCAAGAGACCTGGTGCTCCGGTAGATGGGTTCGAGACTGGGAACCGGGTTCTCACTCAAGAACGACAGAAATACACCCCCACCCTCCCCTGGCCTTGTGTCTGTCATGTCAAATCGCAGCTTGCGGGGTCACGGCCAAATCTGATGAAGCAGCGGAAGCGGATGAACACCGACGCAGTGACCGACCCGGGAGCGAGTCGCCCACCTGCTTCTGCACCTCGCCCCCTGCTGGCAGAATACCGCCGACAGAGACAAAAGAGCTCTCATAGCAAATGCACCCTTACACCGACGTAATATTCACGTGCGAAGGCAGATTTCGCTGGTCGTTTATTAATCCCCATTGTTAGCGCCAGTCGCTCCCCACTGCTGTGTTTACAGCATTATTTATTGGCGAGACGCTTGCGAGAGGGACGATAATTTATACAGCACTTCGGGAACATTCATTGATTAAGATTAAGCACTGCAGCATAACCTGCCTTTATGGGAACCTGTGTGCTTTAATGGCAGATTGCTTTGTAGCTTTGGATGCAATAATTAAGAGGTCAATATGAGTTTGTTTATTTATAATTATGTCAAAAACAGATAACATTATTTTTTTGTCTGATAGAGCAGAAGAGGAGAGCAAGGACAATCCTTTTACAGGGTCAGTTGTTGAATGGACTTTTAACACACTTCACCGACCAACCCCAGCAACATATCTGTCCACTTCTGCTAGCTTTAGTCTCTTAGCGACAGCTGACGCTCATGAAACATATCATAATAAAAGTACACAAATTAATGAGTAAATATATAGCAGATCTGATTTAACGATTGTCATAATGATTGTGACTGATTGTAACAATTGTGACAATCGTTAAATCAGATCTGCTATATATTTACTCATTAATTTGTGTACTTTTATTATGATATGTTTCAAATTTACCAAACGCCCCTACTGGGTTCTAAGAGGTCTGTTTTAACCTGAGTGTTCCTCTGACCTATGTCTCAGCCTTGCGTCAATAATATTTAAAGTGGTGGGGGATAATTCATGCAAAGGGGTCAACTTAATCATTAGCCAATGGTATGCTTTGAATTATTGAGTAACAGGGGCGGCGGCCAATCAGCTTTCAGCCCAGCCCCTATATACACCCCTGCTCAATTTGCTTAAGGTGAAATGGACTGCCTCATTAGGAACGTAAAGCTGCCTTCCCCATGTGACATGCTGACTCATGGCAGATGGGTGGGGAAGAGGGGGCAGTAATGGGTAACACCATTAGCACCAGCAGGAAGGAAATGGACGTACCTGATGGGAAAGGTTGACAAAAATAACACATGCATGAAAAGTAATCATTTAGCCACACCCCCCATGAATGCAGTCACTCAGTCGAAATCCACAGGAAAGTATGAACGATTTGCTTGGTTGATCCTTTCGTTCAAAGCGACTCACACAGTTCAGAAGCAATTTTTCACAGCGGGATACTAAACTGAATCACTGCCATTTGAAAAATGTCTACCAGGGGTTCAAGTTCAGGCTACCCAGCCGTACATCGACGTTGGAGCTCTGGATATCGTCGGTCTTGATTGGATGAATAGATTTAGCAAGGCAGACATCAGCAGTCTCCCTGCTGGGCTCTGAGCTATGGTATTTTAAAATTTACTTATTTGCAGAAGCTTTTGTCCAAAGCAACATACAATTGAGAGAGCAAGATCAGCCAATCCCTGGAGCAATTGGGGTTAAGGGCCTTGCCCAAGGGCCCGATGGTGAAATCACTCTGTCTACCATGGGATTTGAACCGACGACCTTCCGACCATGGGTACAGAGTCTTTGGGGGGTTTCAAACGATTCTGGGCTGGAATCCTGACTCTAAAATCAGCAGGATTCATATTCTCAAATGAGACATGAAATGATGCTGAATTTGCCATTTTTAAAGCTAAAGTGCTTCTGTGCGCATATCCCATCATGCTCTCCTTCATACAGTATATACACAAACGAGTTTGGGGTCTGAGCACAAGGTCAGCCCATTTGTGGAGGGGCTCTGGGGCATTTTGGGGGTGGAGTTAATAGCCTTGGTCAATGGTCCAACACAGGCGATTATTTGGCCATGGACAGGATTTGAACTGGCAACCTTCTGACACAGCCACAGAGGCCTAACCCAGGGAGCTACACACCATCCCCTTTGAAAGTTATTCCTTTATCGTTTGTATCCTCAGGCCATGCTATGCAGGCTGTTTCTCTTCATCACAGTAATTAACATTAACTACGACGAGTAACCCTTAACGTTATTTATTTAGCGTGACCATTCTTTCGCAACGCCACTGCAAAGCTTTGAACAAGTTAACACTTAAACCCAAAGCAGAACCTTCCGTTTAACCACTACATGACCTACTCTGGCTCGCTAAACGGACCGTGTGCTTGCCGCATGCGGAGAATTTCTCCGAATCGAGATAAGAGGGAGGGGGAGGCCACTTCAAAGATGCGGGAGGAAGAAAAGAGAGGATAGTTAATTATTAAGTGCTGTCGTTTCACGGACGCCCAGGACCGCAGCGTTCTGAAGCGCCAGTAGGACGCGGACCGCGAGCAAACGCGCGCTCCCTGCAGGAGGGCTGCAGTGGGCTGCACATTAGAGTATTTTTAGACAACACAGTTGCTTAGTTCACAATTTTAAATACCTCGCCACTCGCTTGCAATTTAGCAATTTAAGCGGCTTTGTAGTTTTACAAAGGCAGGTGACACCTGAATATCTTGTCCCGCCCCTGGATGCGGATCTGAACAGAAAGAGGAAGGTGTGGATGCAGGGTCTAGTTTCTCTCTTCCTACCATTTAGCTTGGCTATCCTATGAACCAGAGTGTCCATGATCAGAAGGACACAGGTTCAAATCCCAGGGTCAACAGAGTGATTTCACCGTTGGGCTCTTGAGGAAGACTCTTAATATCAAATCGCTCCAGGGACCGTCTGACCCTGCATTCACGAAAAATGTACATCGCTTTGGCTTTAAACGTCTGAAAAATAAATAAAATGTCCTTCCTTGGCGGCTGCTTGGCATTAAAAGACACATTAGAAGTCCTTTTGTTTGAAATTATGTTTCCTTACCAGCTGTCCCGTTTCTAGGAACCTACAGTGTGAATTTTCCTGTTCGATCTCCATGGAAACCACAGAAAGACAACAGGCAGGAATAAATAATGTGCAAAAACACACATACACAACACATTTTTAACATGCAAAATGATTTAAAAGGCCCCCGCTTATTATAACTGCCAGTGTTCACTTTGGGACAACCAAAAACAGCAATAACATGCTTTCAGATGTTGATCTCTTAATTTCAGTTTGGGCCACCCAAATTAAAACAAATTACTTCATTATATAACTTGGATTTGCATAAAGATATTTGCATAAAACCTTTAAACATCAGAACATTTTTGTTTGTGCAGTTAATACTGAGAAACCCTTTCCCTTACAGTGAATTTCTCTTGTTATGGCTCTGTGCTTTAAATACTTCTGTTCTGTATTTTGACTGACCAGGCTTTTGAAACCAGGCCAGGAGAACAGAGACAACAAGAGAGAGGAGGGTATTTCAGCTGTCTCAGGGAGGGGACTGTTTAATGAATCCCATCACTCTGTTCTTTTCTGTATACGGGGGTGGGGGGGGGGAGACTGATGGTTGTTAGAAACTGCCAGAGCATGGTGCAGCAGGGGTCCTTATTCTGTGCAGCAAAAGGCCGTTATTTGGGTACTCTTCAGAATGCTAAATTAAAGCTGGCATGTGTGCAGTCACTGGTGCTCAAACATGGGCACACAGACAGACAAACAGACAGACAGACAGACGTTTGTATTCATATCTTTCATTCATTTCTATGGGAAAACCAAATCCCGACATGACGAGTTTAACCCCCACCCAGCCCGAACCTTAACCATTAGTAACCAAACAACTTTTGACATTTTTTGTTTTTTGATTGCAGTCACAGATTTTTATAGGAGTTTCCCCTGAAATTAAGAGATCAACATCTGAAAGAATGATATTGCTGTTTTTGGTTGTCCCAAAGCAAATACTGGCAATTATAATGACCGGGGAGCTTTTAAATCACTTTGCATGTTAAAAATGTGTGTGTGTTTTTGCACATTTTTTATTCCTGTCTATTGTCAAAGATGTTATCTGCCAAGTGAGCAAGAATCTAAGGGGTAGAGGGTGTGTGTGTGGGGTGTGTGCGTGTGTGTGGTGTGTGTGTGTGTGTGTGGGGGGGGAGGTAGTTGGGAAGTTTTCATGCTGCCGTTCATGACAGGATCAAATCGGGAATTTCTTCGCTGCCACCCGCACCCATGCCAGCTGTCATCTTCTCTCTGAAGCCCGTGTCATGAAAGTTGAAAACAAACAAACAAATCTGACATGGGCTTTCCACATAATCCCATCCTTATGTGCCAGATTAGTTCCTGGAAAAAAAAGTGGCCTGATAGTCCTATATGTCTTTGAAAACAGATATGAGTTTAACCCCACTGGCGTGTCCACATACCCACAAGCCCTGGGCCCCCAGGACCGGTTTTCTACCTTTCAGCCTCGCCTTCTGATTGCTGACCATGCTTATAAGATTGCTGTGGAAACCGTCAAAAAAGATGCTGTTTTCAGGAAGGTGGGGGGGGACACAAAAGCAGGAGGGGAGAGGTGGTGTGGAATCCAGCACTGGCCCCTTTATCTATGGCCTGAATCCCGTTGGAGGAAAACAGGTGTGAGGCGCTGGGACCCGCAGTAGCAGGGTCTGGCCTGCAGGGGGCATAGGGGGAGGGCTTCACATCAAAATAAGTCAGTGTTATCATATGGGAGCAGTCCAAGTCAGAGGTACATGCAGAACCCCAGGCGGGGGTAGGGGGGGGGGACACTGTCAGGCTAAGCTACCAGGAATCAAAAAAGAGAATGTCTTGCGAGAGGGACTTTTAAATCTCTCTAACCACACTGGGGTCCTCAACCCCATCTTTACAGAGGTTCAGTCGGCTACTTCTGAGTGCGTGCTGCTTTCAACTAGAGGGCTAAAAGTCTGAAAAAACACAAATCTATGCTTCATATGTCACACATTTCTTAGATCATTTTTTAAAAATCCATTTCCAGCTGAATGATTTGTACTGCGGTCAGTTTTCCAACTGAAAATGAATTCTCCCGGGAAAATAAATTGCGTAATTCTGGCTGTAATCCTCTTAGCCGTTCCCAGTAGTATTGCCTCTGACGAGATTCCGCTGTCTGTCTTCGGCTCGGGGACTTCCCCCTGTCTCCTCCCTCGCCACCGAACTTGGCTTCATCAGGATCTCTCTCTGGTTCAGGCACTGAAGGTCTTTCCAGGAGATGAGGCCAACATCAACAGTTAAGCCAGCACATTGAACCGTGGACCTGGCCAGAAGTTCTAAGCTCATTTTTAAAAATTTTTTATCAGTCCTCATTTGGTGGCTGTCACAGGTGAGGCAGCTATTGAGAAAGCTGTGTGCCCAAGATCAATCTTCTCACAAATGGTGCCGGGCTGGCCCTGTGACCCACTTTGTTTATGAAATGGGTTATATATATCATACTAATCAGCTCAATTTAAGCATTTTTCACAAAGGAAAAAGACTTGGGACTACCATATACCTCTCACTTGGTAAACTTCCCTTAAAACAATAACTTAGCTGTTGCTAATATAAGGTGTCTGTTTGACGTCATCTGGGTGACCTTAGTGTCCAATGATGAGCCTCAACTGGCTACATTTGTGGCCCTATTGGCATTAGCATAAGATTGCCATGGTGCTGAGAGACAATGGAGAAGCCAGCAGGGTGGGAAGTTCAGATAATCCAGACCAAGGTTTTGTTTCAACCAACCAGCTGAGTACTCTGTGACTGTGACTCTTTATACTCAACTGGTTGGTTGAACCAAAACCTGGGTCTAGATTTGTACTTTCTGGACCAGAACTTTCCACCTCTGCTAATGCTATCAGATGCTGCACTCTGCAAGTTTCCTGGTCGCCTAGTTCCCAGAGATTCGCCAAACAGAACAGGTGCCACCCACAGTAAGTTACAGCTCCCGGTTCCGAGCCAAAGTCTTTTTAGGCATCACCATTTACAACAGCTCAGTAGCAGCTTGCAGAAAGCTTATTTGCATCACAAACAGCATCTCAATTAAGGGCACACAAATCATATTCAATTAATACCAAGGTTCTCTCAGCCGTAGGAGATGTCATTGCCTGGATTAAATACTTACATAGCACTTAAAATCGCTATGCGGTGCCTCACAAAACACTTGTGGGAGTTTTACTTACACAAAAATGTTCTGAGGGTAGAATGAAAAGTGACTGCTTCTGAAAGATAACCAATGAGATTGTAGAGGAGGTGGGTCCAAGCAACTAGAGAAGGCAGGACCAAGACATCACATTGGTTGGTCCCACCTCCTGTAGTTGCTTGGACTCATCTGCTGTACAATCTGATTGGTTATCTCTCTGAACCAATGATTTTTCCTTCTGCCCTCAGAACAAGGCTAAAGATAAAGGAGCAATGGTTTGGGTGGTGCAGCCAGAGGGGGTACAGGGCACTGAGGAGATAAAATAAGGCCTGTATCAACTGGCCCAAGAATGGACATATCGGGCAGAAGACAACGTCCACATGCTCAGAAACAATAACCCTAGCCCCAACCATCCCCTTAGCAGAGTTCTATGAGGTTGGTCCCTTGGTATAAGGTTGGTCCCTTGGTTGTGAAGTAGAAAAAACAGGATAAGTATCAATGCCTTTTAACTGCTAACTTTTTTTAAACCCATGGACCAATAATCAAGCGGATTCTCGATGAGGCCCACACTTTGGCTTGAAGCACAAATGGCCAGACCCAAGTGGTCTTTGGGGATATAAACAGTCAAACAGACAGACAGACAAATAGGCTCATGGGCAGACAAATTAATCCCAAGACCCAGTACACGGAAGGTAGAAGAAGGAGAGCAACAAGCAGCAGAATGGATCTACTCAATCATCACAACAACGAACATGCCTCTGGGAGACCTGAACATCTAGACAAAAGGTAGAAAACTCTTAGGAATGTTGTCTATATGGTTGCCAGGTGTTGACATGGACTTACCAGCTTGTAATTGCAATAATAACCTTGTCCCAGCCCCTCCCCCCATATTCACCTCTGAAAGGATGCTTGCAGGATCAGCTTAACCCTGCTGCTTTTTGCACAACTTAGTCTTCCACTTAGTCATCAGGTGGGCAGCACTCTGCTGCAGATGAAAATGAGCCCTCCCCTCATTTAGGGCCCCATCCCATAATCCCTCCATTCTCTGGGGAAAGATGGCAGGAACCTTAATCCATAATGTCCCTAATCATTCACTTAAACAAGAAAACAGAAAAGAAACAAACTGTGGAGAACTGAATCCAACGCCTCCTTAATGTAAAATAACATAGTAGCCTTGTCAAACTAAGATGACCTCATCTCCTAGCTATTTTCCAGAGGTGGAGATTTCAGGTCCAGAGAGTACAAATCCAGACCAAGATTTTGTTTCAACCAACCAGTTCAGTACTGTGTAACTGTGACTCTTTATACTCAACTGCACCTGAAATCTCCGCCTCTGTTATTTTCATTGTGAAGACATCAGAAATAATACCTCCTTTCAGATCATGGACTGAGAGAGAACTTTCTTGTGTCCTGTTAGACTGACCAAGGTCCTTCAAACCCCTTGCTACATGATCGGGAACAAGAATCCTGAAGCCAAAAAGAGTGTAGCCAACACCGTACTTCTGAAGCACTTCTGTCAAGAGTCTGCGTGTCGGTCTCTCTACATCTTCACATGGATTCTTTCTTTCAACTCTCCATAGTTCTTCAGACATGGCAGTCTATCATCCCCAGGCAGTCCAACATGAGAAGCACTTACAAATATATCCAAAAAAATAAGATTTTCCACATAATAATAGAATACACGATAAGAACTCGTTGGACAGAAAACAAAGGCTTCCGGTACATTCTATAGAGTTCCCCAGCCTTCCTGGCACCACCACCCCTCGCCCGTGACCTCATTAAGCATTAAGGAAATTACCTGGCCGCCCACGTTCCTGGTTGACTCCCAAACTTAAACCTTTTCCCTCAAACCTCTCAAGCACCAAACAAAAACAGTTAGTTAATCCTTAGCTATGGGAGATGCCCTCCTCACTGCGACTTGCTGAGTACACATGGCGGCGATGACCTCTATTTGCCCTTTCACCCTAAAGGTCATTACTCAGTACCCAAAGCACCTTCTGACGCCGGGGGGGGGGGGGGGGGGGGGGGGGGGGGGGGGGGGGGGGGGGGGGGGGGGGGGGGGGGGGGGGGGGGGGG
>JAODLD010000044.1:15880871-15896967 GCA_026781065.1 Mormyrops boulengeri | reverse complement strand
TAATGACAACAATCAGCACCGCCAGCAGCAGCGCTGACAGGCTGGTGACCCCGGGAGACGCTGCCGTCTGAGTTAGTGCGCCCCGCCCCCCCCCGCCCGCCCGGGGGCGGGGGGGGGGGGGGCGGCGCGGTGACGATGGACTCTTAAGAGCGCACTGTGTGGTACCTCTAGATGTAGAAGGATAAAGGGGAGTTGGGGGGGGGGGCTTTTGTGTTTGATTTCCTCCATGAAAAACGAGTTAAGCGGGTCAGTTGATGGGGGGTGGTGAGGGAGGGGGTAAATACCAGCAGTATCGTTAGCACAAGCATAAAACAAAACAGCTGTGTTTCATACCCCCCAGGCTTCGTCGTCCTCACTAGCGTCCTCAATCCGAACCCCCCTCCCAATCCACTTCATGACTCCACTGATAGTTTTTCACAGTCGCCCACCGAGATTTCGCTCCTGCGTCAGGAACTGAATGAATTGATATAAACATCAATCACTGCCTGCCAGCCATTTTCCCATAATGCAATTCATCATCTCTGATATGATGGCCGCCCAAAAGATTACACAGAGGAAACAACTGGGAAAAAAAAACTATCTAGAGTGAAGCCGACGACAGCTGTTTCACCAGTTTTGTTCCTTTTCTGTCCATTAAAAAGAAGCTTCTAAAATTCCACTTAATTACAAGTCTAGCCTAGAGGGGAATCCACTAGACTGGGCCAGAGGCTCTAATTATTTGCTTTTTTGCCTCTGGTCTTAAATATCAAACATCTCTTTGTAGTGAGAGGGTCCTCCAACCTCTCTTAGACTCAGCCAATTTTCTGACTTACGGAACTTAAAGAAAGACAGTTGAACCATTACCTGGCTCTGCCCAGCAGAAAAACTGCCCCTGATGTAAAGAGAAACTTCAGTTTATTGGCTGTAAGATTTTTTGGTAACGCCTTACTTGAGGCGGCAAAAGTAGCTTAGTGACTCAGTTACTACTGAAGTACAAATCATGATAGTTCCTGCATGACGCTTATGAACCTGTATGATTGATTAAAGACGATCGAACAGGGGATCAGTATGTAACTAACACTTAGTTTCTGGTTATTTAATGCCCCCTCAGGTAAAGCGGTACTAGATTCATTGTTTACAAACATAGACATGCATGCATAGGAGTTAGAAAAAGGGCAGTTTAGTAATGGCGGCGAAAAACATGCGAACGAATCAAACTTTGGGTGTAAATTACTGTCAGATTCACTGTCACCTGCCGAGAGAAACGATTAGGCACAGAGAAATAAATGCTCCCAAAAGTAGCTGTGGGAAAATGTATTGATTTGCCTTTGAAACTTAACAAAGTGAGCGTTCTGTACTGGAAAAAACCTTTCTCTAGGTAACGTGGTCTTGAGAGTATCAGGCTGGAACAAGCAAGCTTCGGTGAAGATTTTTCCCAGATAGACGCTCTTCTCTTTCTGCTTGGAACCCATCTGGATTCCCATGGAATTTGTTTTGCTAAAACTGCTTTGATTATCAGTGTCAGTCATCTATTCTAGGACTATCTATTGTGCCTCTTGCACTTGCTATAAATACAGAACGTCTTCAGGAGGAAGAGACAGACAAAGCAAATCATTTTCAGTCTGATATCTCTCCTCGTATACATACGGGCTCTTGTTAAACAACGTCTTACATTAGCGCTGATGGGAATCTCGGAGCTATTGTTCTGTACCGGTTGACTATACTCTCTGTGGCCGATAACCTCAGCACACATCAAAGACACCTGCCCCCCAGTGGGGGAAATGGATTCAGCATTCAGCTAAGGGACCCTGTGCAGGGGATGGAGTGGAAGATGCCCACAACTCAGAGGGCAAGGTTGTAGCAGGGGCTGACTTACCGCTGTCCGAGACAGAGAAATGGAATGTGTCAGACGTGGCATTCTTGTGGTCGCTCAGAACGTAGCAGATCTTCAGGTCGTCCAGGTCAGCTGAGAGATGGAAAAACACAGATGAGATTTTGCTACTTCACACAGGGATGGAATTGTAACTTTGTTGATTTATAAATGATCAATAATCAAGTTATTGTAAACTGTGGCACACTTTGCCTGCACATGTTCTCTATCTTCAGACGGTCTCTGCCTTCACACATTCTCTGCATTCACATGGTCTCTGCCTTCACATATTCTCTGCCTCCAAATGCTCTCTGCCTCCACATGTTCTCTACCTTCACATGCTCACTGCCTTCACACATTCTCTGCATTCACATGGTCTCTGCCTTCACATGTTCTGTGCCTTCACATGGTCTCTACCTTCACATGCTTCCTTACTCCCTTTCATCGATATATTTAGCCAAATAAGGGCAGTAACACACTGGATCACAGTGACACGTCTGTCACGTTTCCCGCAGGTGTTTACACGTTTCTTTTTCGTCTGATTAAAGACATCTGGGTGCTTTTTTGCAGAATCGCCTACCACACGGACTGATGGTGAGGTGAGGTGATGTATGAAGCAGTGAGACGTGATAAATATACCAGCGGAGTGGGAAAACCATGCCAGTTAACACCACACGGTAGGAGACGCCATGTTGATAAGCAGGATCCTGTGGTTTGACAACCTCCCTCAGCTCAGGGACTGACAGGAAAAAAAGTCACATTCTTCCAGATTTTGGCAATTCTACCAGCACAGAAATGACTGAATCCTCCCCCAGCTACCTCTTTATATGGACAGAGTCAGAAACATAATATTGCAAACGTTAAACTTCCCCCACCTTCCCACTTTCTCTGTTGACCCAGGTACCCCCTGCCCTCCTCTGAAATCTCCTCAGCTAGAGATGGGAGGCAGCGAGGAAACAAATGCATTCTGTAAATATAACGAGTCAACAGTCTCCCCCGCTGGTCGGCAGCCGTAGTGGAAAAGCACAGCGCGCCAAGAATCTCTCTCCTCTTTCTACTCCCCAAAACATGCTGTTGACTCTGAGCCAGACTGTCAGTCAAAGCACAGCTGATGTGTGTCGGACACCCCCCACTCCCCAACTAGACCATTTTCCTTTAATCTTATTTCATTTCCAGGAGCCCTGGACCAGCATTCATGGTCAACTTCACTCACACTTCCCAAACACCTCAGGGTGTTGAATCGGACAGACTGTGTATAGGACACACCGCCACGGCAGTGGCAATTAAAACGCATTCCCTTCCTGTACCTCAGACTTTATTTCCGTAAACTTTTCTGCCCTCCACTTCTCCACCATCCCTCACACCCCAGTGCCCTCCGACCTTCTCCACTGCATTCTAAACCTTCAGTACTCTAGGTGACTTTCAGGGGCATAATCACATAGGAATTATCGAGACAGAGCCATTATTAAACAGCACAATTTTACACCGAGTTCAGAACACACTTATTAGAACAAAGACAAAGAAAGTTACAGCGGAGTGTCATCCTGTCTCTTAAAAACTATGTTGCCATAATTGATGGCTAAAACTGCATAGAGGTAATCACGGCAGAGGTATGAACCTGTAATCTCCTTAATAGCTGTGAACAGCAGATGGAACAGACCATGTAACCAGGCACCGTTCAGCATATTTTGCAAACACTCTTCCGGGTCTTCCCTAAAGCTGGCCTACGAGTAGGTGCTTATTAACTGAGAAAAACAGGTGAACCTTGACCGGAGCTTCTGGTGTCTCCATTTGGCACTGATACTTATTTAGCAGCTGCTTCTCTAGGAAAGATTAAAGCGCCCAGGAAAGTAGGTGGATGAGCAGCTAAACAGCCAAACTGGTTAATCAAAAGGGGAAAAATCTCAGCAGGTTACGAGCAGCTGACCCACTGAACTACCTACCCACTTATCCCAGTTTGCTTTAATTAAATGTCAAACTTCACAAGGCTATAAACAAAACTGTTAACATGAATAAACTCCAAAACATAAAAATTAATTGAAACCTCTTTCACTCACCAAGCAAATAAATAAGAGAATAATTTGCTTCAAGAAATAAAGTGTATTAAACTGAAGAGTATTCCTAATAAGGAACGAAGTAATGATTTTATACTAAGTGACCTGTGAATCAAAACAACTTATGGAAGGCTTTATGTTACCTTGAGTGAACGAGGTGATGGTAGCATTGCCTTTTGCCAGGTTCAGAAGGTGACCATGCTCAGGACCAGCAGTGATGTGGAAAATCAGGAAGTGTCGGGCACTGTCTCTGTCTTCAGCTTTCAGGGTTTTACTGGTGATCATAAACCCCAGCTGTCCTATTGAGAGGACCTTCAGCGTGGAAGCACCCTTGTTGACAACGATCTGCGGCACCCCGTTGTCAATAGACAGAATGGTGATCTTCATCATCTGTGGCTTCCGGGTCTCGAACACAGTGTCGGGGAATACGTAGAAGTCGGAGTGCGCCCCGTCGGTGACGGTGAATGAGAAGCTGTCTGCGGACGATTCGGTGCCATCATGCCGGTAGCTGATCATATTCTCCTCAAGGTCATGTTTGGTGAACGAGGTAACGGGGCGAGTTTTATTGAAGAGCAGCCTGCCGTGTACGGGCACTTGCGTGACTGTGAACCTCAGCAGGTGGTCTGCCGTGTCTTGGTCCTCCACAGTCAACTCGAAGGGCGTGATCAGTTTGCTCTCACCCTCCATTACCGTCAGACGGTGCACCGTGAGGACAGGTTTCTTGTTGTCTACATCCACGATGGACACCCGGAACGTACGGAACACAGGATTGTAGCCGTCCGTGACCTCAAACTCGAAGCTGTCCATCTTCACCTCATCGTCTGACGTATGGATGTAGTAGATCTTGCTCCCTGCAAGCTGGAGCTGTGTGAAGGACACAATGGGCATGCCAGGAGTATCTGTGCACTCCAGATGCCCACGTACAGGTGCCCGGGTGATAGTAAAAACCAGGTTTTCATCTGGACTGTTCAGGTCACTGGTGCTCAGGAGGTCTGTGGTGAGGGTCACCCTACCACCCTCTTTGAGAGACACGCCTTTACTCACCACATCAGGAAACACCATATCAATACTGCCAATGGTGATGTAAAAGTATCTGTCTATGAGACTGTTGAAGCCATCTGTGACGTCGAACTTGATGAGGTCACGAATCCCCTCCTGTCCATTGTGAATGTACACAATGAGATCCAGGTCCACTTGTCTCTGTGTGAAGTTCATGCCAACTGTAATATTCTCCAGTAACCCAGAAGGAGTTTTCCTTTGCAGGAACCCCTGTCCTGGTCCAAGACGAATGATGTATGTCAGACTGCTGTCATCTGAGTCGAGATCTGTGGCCTTCAACACTTTCTGGTTGATCATTTTAGTTTCCCCAATCTCTACTTCCAGGCCATCATTGATAGACATCCTGGGTGTTTCATCATCCACTGGGATTATCATGACAATGACCGTTTTCTCCACTGTGAATTTACCATCTGTGAGGCTGATATCAAAGCTATCCTCAGTAGTCTCTGAATCATCATGCTCATAAACAATAGTTGAAGCCTCTCTGATTTGGTCAAGGGTAAAGTTAGTGACTGGGACTGAGCTGGTGGTTAACTGGTTGAGAATGTAGCCATGCTTGGGTGGTCTGGTGACGATGAATGTTAATTTATCGCGCGGAATATCACCATCAGCACCGTTAAGGATGGGGGTGTCAATAACAATATTCATGCCTTCCATCACAACAAACTCTCTAGTGTAAATTTCAGGCATTTCATCATTGGCGGGAATGATGGCAATGGGGAAAAAATGGCGCTCTGAATAGTTTATGCCATCTGAACAGCTGAATGTGAATCTGTCCTCAGCCGGCTCCATACCCCTATGAATGCTCTGCACATAATAAATGTGACCTTGTCTGATGTCCTTAATGGTAAAAGCACTGATGGCTGTTCCAGTTCTTGACTTCTCTGAGCCAGGAGCAGGTGAGATGTTCTCCAAGTATCCAGAGGTGGGCTGGACAATGACTGTGCAGAGAATGTCAGCGATGAGCGTGTCAGCATCTTTGGCACTTATCTGATGTCCTTCTATGACATTCTTTTCTCCTTCCACCACACTGAATAAAGGGCCCACTGTAACCTCAGGGGAACGGTTGTCCACTGGGAGGATGGTGACCTCAACACGGACCCCATTCACTCTATTGCCCCCTACCGTCCATTCATCTGACATGTCAGTTAGCGTTAGGTTGAAGTAATCATTCTTTGTGGTCAGGCCAATCTCCCCACTCGTGTGAGCATACACTACATGTCCGTTGATTATGTCAGCCTGGGTAAACTGCGTAGAAGGAACCCCATTGACAAAAATCTGTCCAAAAATAGGGGCATCTTCCACAATAAATGTCAGCCTGAGATCATCTGTGTCTTCGTCTTTCCCTTGGATGACATTAGTTGTAATCTCCGTAGCACTATTCTCCAGAACGTCCATGTGGGAGCCGATGGTGCCGGCAGGCAGGCTAATTATTGGTGTCTCGTCGTCGACGGGCTTCACTGTCACCTTGACTGTGATCGTGACAATGTGGATGCCATCACTGACATCCAGTTGGAATAAATCCCTTGTGGATTCATCCCCATTGTGGACATAGGAGATCCTGCCGTTAGAAATGTCCTCCAGTTTAAAGAAGTCACCTTTGGTCAAGTCTGTCAATATGTATTTGACCTCACCATGGAGTGGAGGCTGGATAAGTGTAAATGTTATCTGGTTGCCATCTGTGTCGGCGTCTTTAGTGTCCAGTTCAGCATGTGTGAGGATGTGCATGCCCCGCTCAAAGACAGTGAAACCAGTGTTGGTGATCTGAGGGGGCTTGTTGTCAACAGGCTGCAAAAATATAGTGAATGTTCCATCAACAGTGTTACCAGCAGTGTCCTCAACAGTATAATGGGACTGCAAAATGTGTGGAGTGATCCCCAGCTCGAGGTCGGGGGGTCTGTAGGCAATTTTGTGATGATTAATTTGTGCCTGCGTGAATTCAGTCACTTCAGTGTCAGGATTCTCCGTCAGAACAATGGATCCTAGAACCACTCGGCTATTCTCATCCGTGTCTGTCGGTGGCTGGATGATCATGTATTTCAGATCCCGGTCCTCTGAGTCGAGGTCAGTGTAGCGCAGAACCTTTTTGGTCAAATGAGTCATCTGGTACTCATGCACCGTCATTTGCAGAACTGTGCCAGGGTACAGTTCAGGTGGAACATCGTCGATGGGAAGGACCTTGATGATAAATGTGCTCTCCTCAGACTGGTTGGGTGGGTCGTTGTCATCCTGAACATGGAACTTGAACTGATCCATCACAATGTCAGTGTTGTGGGGCCCCACATGTCTGTAAAACACCTTTCCATCAGTAAGGTCCTGCTGCAGCCATTCCGTCACCACTTTTTCATAAACTTCATCAGCTGCGTTAAACTTCCACGACGACGGGTCTTCTGGAGCCTCAGCCTGCCGCAGTAATACTTCACCAATGGCAGAGAAGGGCGGTTTAATGGTGAACTTTATAGTTGAATCCTCGGAGTCGATGTCTGTCGCACTTAGCATCAGTGCTGATATAGGCATCATCTGGTTCTTGAACAGCACCACGCCTGTGTTAGCGTTGACAACTGGAGGTTCATCATCAGTCGGCACGACGGTGATCGGGAAGAGAAACTCCACCTCGTGTTTGCCGTCTGTCATTCTGAAAATGATGTTGTCACTGTATGTGTCACTGCCATCATGTTGATAAACGACGACCCCGTTGTCAAGGTCGGCTGGTGTGAAGAACATCGCACTGGAGCCCAAAACGGTCAGCTGTCCGTGCCGCAGCCCATTAATGACATTGATTCTGACGTGATCGAGGTTGTCCTCATCACTGATTTCCAGGTTGCCAGCACTGAACAATGGCCTCGACTGGCCTTCATACAAAAGCTGGCCGGTGTTCCTGGTCACCACTGGAGCTAGAGTGTTCATGGGCTTAACTACAATCATGAAGGCAAATGGGTCAGAAACGGCTCCCTCTGTGTCCACCACCTCAAATTCAATCTGGATAATTCTCTCGGTGTCAGAATCTATAGAGGGTGGCTTGTATGCTATTTTTAGATCCTTAACGTCCCCTTGATAGAAAGATGTGATCGGTAAATTCCGATCATCCGTACTGACGATGCAACCCTCCTCCAAGGACAATGGAGAGGTGATGTTGAAAATCAGGCTGTCTGGATCTGATTCTGTGTCTTCTGCAGCCAGCATGTCCAGTGTTATTGCTGTCATAACAAACTGGTCCACCTCCATCATCATCATCGCCACAAAGCTGGGCTTAGGGGGAGTGTTTTCCTCTCCCTCACGTATGCGCACCAGGATCTGGAAAAACTCCTGTTTGATAAGATTTCCCTCCTTGTCTTGTAATTCCACCATCATTGGAATATAATCTCTGTTAGGGGACTTTTGCTCGGCCGTGTGCCGATAGCGTACATCTGACTTAAGTAATTCATCACAGTCCATCATTTTCCCCAGTTTGCCCCCATCAACAAGTTTCCCATAACTGGGCAATACACTGGTGCTGGATAAAGACGACAATTTGCACTGCTGTGAGTTTCTATCAAAAGTAAACTCCAAAATTTTTCGGTCAATGGGGTTACTGACACCGAACAGTTTTTCTACAGTGAGCGGCATGTTTCTGGTTAACACTTCCAGCTGGGTGAAAACAACCTCTACTTCCATCATGAATGGTATAATAATGGTATCGGTCTGAGTGTCATACCTGAGCTGTAACCGGACTCTGTCTTTTGATGGGCTCCTGGAGCCGAAGTGCGTGTACTTCACGTCATTGGGACCGAATTCGCACGAAAACTTTTTCGGAGACAAGTGTCCGGGTCTTTGTGACAGCGGGTCGTTATCCAAGACAGTTATGCTGCATCTGTCTCCCGGCTGGACTTGGGTAACTAAATCGTTGATAGGATCAATGAAAGCGGATCTTCCGAAAGGTACGCGTATCCCGTTGTTGGCAACCAGTATGGTATCCTCAGAAAGTTCAGATCGGAGCGCATATGACAGCCCGGTACCGCCGATGCGCTGTGCGTTTGCGTTACCTGTCACGGCCACTGAAAGCAAGAGCAGTCCGCAAATGAGCATCGGGGGCGTGCGAGCAGTCCTGCCCCTACTCAGACCCGGGTTTCTAGCCATCTGGAGCCAGGCGTCACTGCGTGTTTCCCACTTCGTCGTGCTTGACAATAATCCAGACAGGGAGAAGGAGGACAGGTTAAAGGAATATGCCCTGGGAGTTGAAGCGAGACGCGCACACCTCCACGCCGACACGCAGCATTCTCCCAGCGCGGCCGCGCTTTCGGCGTTATAAACTCCAGGCACTTGGGAACCTGTGGTGGCGGTGGCCACGCCCTTTGTTACTGCCGATTGGCCTGGTTTTACGACGGAATGCGTTTATTCCGTCCTAATTGGCTGCTGTGCATGTCAATCTAATGTTGGAGGCGGGAATAGTGCCGACGGTGGGTTTCAGGCAAGTTAGGAATGCTTAACTTTTTGATGAGGGCGATAATGAAAGACGACTGTCCTACTCATTTTAAAAAGTAGCTCTGTTACACTCAGCATTAAACTATATGTATAATACACAATACGCAAAATTTTATAACATCGGTGTAAGCCGGGAAATTATATATTTTCCAATTTATCTTTTAAAATGAACTGGACCGTTTTTAACTTTCTAGACACATAAAAACGGCATGCAAGTGAAATAACACGAAATAAATTTAGATCACAGATATTCGGGTTACTTGCTTTGATTTTTTTCGTAGAGGTTAAGCATTAATATGCGTTGACAGTAGTAAAATGCCGAATAACTCACAGGGGCCGACGTTCTTTGAGCCATCCATGATTTAAATTAAGTTTAGTTTCTGATCTGGGTACCCGCATCAAATAAATGGTAGATAACAAGTGCAGTTCTATGATGGAGCACACGATTGTACAGATATGGCTCCCTCTAGCGATGAGATGTATTAAAACCTCTATTCCTGCTTTCTTCATTGCACTGCAGTTAATTAAGATGTACACAGGTTCCGCTAAATTGTTATCGATACTTAAACATTTACATTACTATGCGTTACACAAGCGTTTAAATGTAATTAACACATACATCAGCTGTGACATTTAAGCGGGCTTTTGCCCTCGAGTGGTGTAAGATCTTTTTCTTAATTATACGCCATAGTAAAAACGCGCCTACTCCGGTGGTGGGTAAGGAAGAAACCAGATTTTACAACAATGTGCAAATTTGTTTTGCTTGTTCGTTTAGTTAAGTGAAATGCACTGTGTCAAGCAACATGTTTTATAACTGTCTGGCACATAACTCTCCGAATACAGTATGCATTAAGAGAACCGAATCATTAGCGGCCTGACGGGACGCCAAAACGCGCTCCGCAAGAATGTGACAGAAGCAACACCGCAGAGTGCAATTAAAAGTCCCGCGATGGATGATTCTCTAGTTCCTGTCACTCTCGACTGCATAAAACTCGCTAACGAGGGATTGTTGACGATGCGTATTGTGCTGTGAAATTGTTAATGTACTTGAGGTGCAGAATGCAAAATTTTAAGGTCCATCTCAAACGTTACAACAGAGGGAAACAAGGTGGGGACAACAGCACCAAATATACCTGTGTTTCCAGAGCCCTCGAGCAAAAATACCTCAACACTCAAACCCTGACCTCCGGCTTGGTTTATTCTGTATCATACTCACAAACCACGTACATACCCACCATTGAGGACACCGAGGTCAAGTCCTTAGTATTTTATCTGCAACTCCAATAACTACAGTCCATTACGGGGCATAACTAAGAAGGGCTAACACCTTTGACCTCGGTATTTTAAAATCCTGGCTACAGCCCTGTCGCAAACATTAGGGTGAATATACTCATGTAGATTTAAATGGTCTGCTTGACATGCCACGTAATTAGTACCGGAAAATTTTAGAACATGATACTTATATAGTACTTGCAATTGTTTTTCTGACACAAAGTTAATAAGGAAGGAATTTAATTCCTATCAATTTAAGGAATTTAATTTCCATCAGTTTTTACCAAGAAATACCACAGAATCAGGTGAATCCTACCATCATCTTCTCATGTGATGTTTTTTTTTTGTGGTTCAAGCACAATTAAGATCACATTTGCAAAGATTTTAACAAAAGTATAAGTGACAGCTGCACGTTCCATGATATGAGTCCCCTTAATCCTTGATGCCGGCTGTCTGTATTGCAGTTTGGTGTGCCGTCTTCGGAGTGGGTGATTAAGCTTTCAGCGGTTGCGCACAATGGCGTTTTTTTCTGGAAACTACAAAGAGATTATAAATAAATGCACCAAATGCACTAGTTTTAAGCTGGCAGTAACCCAAGTGCTTATAAATGGGCAGTGAAAACCATCTCCCGCACAGTGAAAGTGCACGTCTCTGCCATTTCAACCCTCTCCAAGTCAATAATAAAGCATGCCAAGCGAAAGAAGTCCACAGAGATGTCGTAAAAAGAATATGTGGATAAAAAGGAAGGCCACTACCGAAACAAGCCGATAAAGAAGATTTGGGCAGGGATACTATATCAAAACCTCAATATTAAACAAAAATGTATGATTAACCTCCATCAATTAGGTCCCTGTATTTGAAGTCTGTGTTTAAGTAAAGGCTCGGCTTGCACTTATGCCGGAAACATTGAAATTACCACTTCTGAAAAGAACGCAAACAGACTAAAAGAATCAGTGACAGCCTTAGGGATGGGTGTCCATTATCGGAATGTATGAGGCATATCCTCTGTGTGGTTATCTAATCCTGCTTGTCAAGAGTAATGTGGGGCTGCATGGAGAGTAAACTATGCTTAGAATCTATTGGGTGTCTTGGACATTGACGCCAGAAAGCCATTTGTTTTATGTGAGAGGTAATACTGTCGAGAATGTAAAGACAGCAAATAAAATAAGGATTTGGCAGACAGATACAACAGGGGACTGGTAGTGTTGCACATCTACTTTAGTAGATGACTCTAGATCAGGTAGCTTACGGGTTTACCCACTGTCGGCTTGGGGTGGGTATAGATCTTGGGGTGATACAGGGATCTGTGGTCCCTCTCACTGTCAGCGCAGCTCACGCGGTCTCCGTGCTAAGTACCGCAGAACAACGTTTCTGACAGATGTATTGTGGGAATCAGGTGCAGAGCCTGGCGGAGTGGCACCTTTGATCTGATCTGCCGCCCGTGAGGTTGACTTGTGGCTGCGGCAAAGCCGTGGCACATACTAGACAAAATACAAGGGACGGACTGGGTTTATGTTGCCAGGTGAACGGCATTCGGGCGAAATGTAAATTGCATACCTCCGTCTATCGACAGAACCTTTCATCTGGTTTAAGTGCGCTGTCAGCCCGTGGCTCGATGTCTATGTTTTAGCGTTCCCTTCCAAAGGTGCTAACTGCTCCTATTACAGGGGTGTTTTACGCCTGTTATTTCATCAGCAGATACAGCTGTCACACCATCCACTAATCCTAGCGGGGTGCTTTCATGCCAGCAACACGCCCGGTCCTGAATCCAGTCGTCTGACAGCTGGGGGTCATCTGCACATGGAAGGGCAGGGGAAAAAACAATCAGGAGGTTGGTGGGTCAGAAGGGGGGGAGGGGGGCATGAGTTTGCTTATGTGTGTGAAAGAGACATGGCTTCTCCTAAGGAAAAAAACATTGTATGTACTTACAAAAAAATTCACACTGCGACGAATGCATTTCAGCATATTTAAAATTTGGCCATTCATCCTAGAATGTAAATAGCCAGCATTAGTGGATCAGTGAATTCAAAAAATGATTGTATGTGTATTCAAAAAATGTGCATGTAGTGTTGGGCGAGGCATTGTGTTCAGACGTGCTTAGACCGAAGAAATGAAGGTACAGGTTCTCACATTTACATACCCATATTATGGCGTTGTTAAATATTCATACACTTGTGACGATAATTTACATCTATTTTAACGCCAGCCATGTATTTTCATATTGTTGACCATTGTGCTTTTTTATATATGTGACTTTTTCCTTCTTGGCTGGGCTTGGTTGCTGGTTTATTGTGGACAAAAGCGGAATCAGACTGTGTGGGTGGGGTGGGGTGGTGTGGGGTGGGGTGGTGGTGGGGTTGACGGACATGTCTGGGCTCTGCTCGGTGTGTGGGAGCAGCAGTGAGACAGAAAGAGAGAAAAGAAAGGGGAGAGAAAAAAATAACAACAGATTTCACCAAAGGAATGACCGTACCCCTTCATTATTGAAAGAATCCACAAGGTTCTCGTTTCCCCTGCCAGTGGAAGCTTGGGATTTTCTGATGAAGAGATTTTTAATGCCGTCAGGATGAATGCACTGAAGCTAATTGCTTTGACCCACAAGAAATGTATCCTTTTCCGAACTTACACAAACTCAAAGAAGTTTCCAGTCCTGTGAATATGGAAAGGTGACTGGCCTCCTAATGAATAACGGTGATTTATTTAGCCCCGTGGGGAAATTGTGGAGCTACCGCACATCCATGAGAGACACAGACACATACATGTAGTCAAATGAAAATCACATACATCCACTTTTTGATAATTGTGACTTTTTACTATAGATGGAATACGCCCATTCTCCTGTGTCTATTGACAGTGTTTGACATCTAATTGACCAATGAAAACATGTTTAGTAATATCATTCATTTAACTAGTACTAGATGTTTGTAGTGGTTAACATTTCTATCCACAGTCTATGGATTACTTTATATCACTAACTTTAACAACTTAACATCGGTAGTTAACTAGCTAATTAACATCATTGCTAACTGTGAATGTAAAGGGTGATTAGTTTGTATCTTGCTGACACTGACATATTTGCCTCACTGACAACAATCTACTTAAATCCCTTTAAAACATGACACTCACTAACGTCTGTGTAAAGATAGGTTTCTATCTGTGGTGCAAAGGGCTGGTTATTACATTGTTTTAGTGTTATTTTGTGAAGTAGTTTTTGAGAAAATGAGTTTTATTATTTCACACTCCTGAAATAATGGACAGAGATGATATGCATGTGAGAGCAAGTTTTGGGTTTTAAGAGCAGGGCCAATCTGGAACTCTGGAGTAGTTGAATAAAATGAGACATGTTTACTA
The DNA here is from genome assembly GCA_026781065.1 of Mormyrops boulengeri. Classification (NCBI taxonomy): domain Eukaryota; kingdom Metazoa; phylum Chordata; class Actinopteri; order Osteoglossiformes; family Mormyridae; genus Mormyrops; species Mormyrops boulengeri. The sequence goes on along the minus strand of JAODLD010000044.1, from coordinate 15,882,921 downwards.
TACTGGCTACAGGATTTAAACACACAACCTCCTGGCCACTGGCACAGATTGTAACCTGCTGAGTTACACACTATCCCCTGTGAACAGCACAGATAATGATAGCGGTTCTCTTCAAAGGACCTGACCTGAACAAACTGGTGGTTATGCATGAAGCAGACTTGGATGCATTGCTGTGGGATTGACTGGAAGCCTTGAAGCTGGATGTGGCTGCGAATCCAGCCTGCTCGTGTTTGCCCCGTCGGGCTCATTCCTGGCAGAGCAGTCAGCATTCTGTATGCCCCCCCCCTTGTTGCACATTCCAGTTCTGTGTCCCCCCCATCAGCACTCGCATCACAGAGCAGCGAGACTGGGTTCGAGCCCCAGCCGTCCACGTCCGCAGATGCCAGGAACACTCCATGACTGCCCGCAGGACGTCGAAATCTGTCAGTCCCACGGGGCGGTCGAAACAGGTGCCGTCTGTCATGAACTCGTGCCAAAGGTGGCTGAGGTGGAGTAGTGGGGGCGGGGGAGTGGCAGTGAGGATTCCTTTCAATGGACGACTTTGGTGGCAGTGTGAGGGTTAGTGTGGGAATTTGGCACGCAGACTGACAAGGAGTCTGCAGGCAGTCTTCAGCGGGAAAGGCATGGCCGATACGTCCAAATGCCCTTTTGTTTTTAATTTTACGGATGGTCGTGTGAAAATCTACTAGCGAACGATCCATCGGTAATCTTAGCTCAGGTGAATCCTCGGCCTAACACCACCGGTGCCGCTGACTCCCCCTTCCCCGGCGAGCCTCGAGTCAGCATATCGACTGAACCCGCTTGCAACTGTGTCCTCCGCGCGTACAAAGGAACCACGGAACCACGTTTGGAGACTCACTGAGAGTCCAAAGGCCGCTCAGAGGAATGTGGTGTTAAGAATACTTTTTGTGGAAGAAGCCTTTGTGAGAGACAGGAGAGAGGCAGAGAGACAGGGATGGGAAACAGAGAAGGAGACTGAGAGAGATCCTGGTGCCACCTACCATACAGCGCTGGTTCATCTTAGCCCAAAGATATTAAGAATACTACTATTACTACTACTACTACTAATAATAATAATAATAATAATAATGCAATTCAGGGATGCCAACTTAACATTAACAAACCACGGGCGCCAAACCACCCCGACACCCCCAACCAACAATTTTAACCATCGCCACCCCCCTCCCCCCAAGTCCGCAAATTTTACTGGGGGCGGGTGCCATCATTGAAGATTGCTTTGAGGGCCACATGGACTTTTGGTAATAATAACAATAGTAATAATAATAGTAATAATGTCCAATTCCGGATGAATGCACAGTGGAATGTTCCTGTTCGGGTTACAGGTTTAGAAGGTATTTACTTACTCTTTTTTTTTGCACTGGTACCCGGAACTAGACACTGTATTTCCCATTGCTGTATCTTTCACAGCTGGCTTGTGGTCATCACCTGGAGCCTACGTACCACTGGTCAAGGGTTCAACAGCAGTACCTTCATGGGACTGGAACCTGCTGCTGTCTGGGCACCAGGCCCAGAACCAAATTTACAGTTCTACCTGCTGTTCCAGTAGATATAAAATGATACATTTTTGGGAACTGCTTTTTGTTTCCATTATTTTGGGACCCATGAGACGGGCTGCAGCATGCCAGACCAACATCTGCTTCATCTGGTGATCCCAGTATTATAGTTCAAGGACCCCCCCCCACCCCCCTCCACCCCCAACCATAACCATCAGAGCAGCTGATTCAGAGGCTCCGGCGAGGCTCTGTAATTATGCGGGAGGAAGACAAGAAAGGGCTGGCACTGTCCTCACCTGTTCACATCCTCCCAGTACCAAAGCGCTTTACTTTTTTCTCACTGCGGCACAACTGGTCTGACACTCCAGCCCCTGAAATTTTCCCTGAAACATGCCAATTCCACTCTCCCCCCATTATTATTTGGAGAGCCTACGTGAAGAGAGGAAAAGAATTAAGGACCACAGACAATGTTTTGCGCGTTTCCGGGGGGGGGGGGGGGGGGGGGGGGGCGGGGGGGGGGGGGGGGGGGGGGGGGG